>JAGTXW010001337.1:1066451-1116865 GCA_020226075.1 Hydropotes inermis
ATGTGGTCAGTGATAAAGCATTGCAGTTTGGATTTGCATTTTTCTAGTGATATAGAATGTTGAGCATCTTTTCATGTGCCTGTTGATCATTCGTATATCTTCTTTGAAACAATGTCTATTTAGATTTCTGCCCTTTTAAAAATGAGATGTATTTTGTTTGCTATTAAGTTGTATGAGTTCTTTTTTAATTTAATTTTTATTTTATACTGGAGAATAGTTGATTTACAATATGGTATTAATTTCCAGTATACAACAAAATGATTGAGTTATATATATTCATAGATCTATTCTTTTCCAGATTCTTTTCCCTTATAAATTATTGCCAAATATTGTGAAGAGTTCCCTGTGTAATACAGTAGGTCCCTGTTGATTATTTTACATATAGTAGCTTCTGTGTATTAATCTCAGCCTCCTAATTTATCCTTCCCTTCACTTGTCCCATTTGGTAATCATAAGTTTGCTTTTAAAATTTGTGTATCAGTTTCTATTTTGTGAATAAGTTCATGTGTATCACTTTTCAGAGTCTACATATTAGCAGTATCATAAGATATTTGTCTTTCTCTGTCGACTAACTTCACTTCTATGATCATCTGCATGTCCATCCAAGTTGCTACATATGGCATCATTTCATTCTTTTTATGGCTTAGTAGTATTCCATTGTGTATATGCACCACATCTTCTTTATCCATTTGGCAGTGGAAATTTAAGTTTCTTCCACATCTTAGGCATTGTAACTAGTAGTGCATTATCCTTTCAATTAACAGCTTTCTCCCAGTATATGTCCAGGAGTGGGATGGCTGGATTGTGAGGTCGTCTTATTTTTGAAGAGCCTTCATCGTGTTTTCCATACTGGGTACACCAATTTACATTTCCACCAACAGTGTTCAAGTATTTCTTTTTCTCCACATCCTTGGCAACATTTATTTGTGTTCTTCTAGATGATGGATATTTTAGTAGATGTGAGGGGGTAACTTCTGTTGGTGTGGATTTGCATTTCTTTGATGATTACAGATGTAAAGCATCTTTTCCTGTGCCTGTTTGCCATCTGTATATCTTCTTTGGAAAAAATGTCTATTAAGACCTTTGGCTGTTTTTAAAATGAAGTTGGCTTTTTTGTTTGCTATTCACTTGTATGAATTCTTTATTTATTTTTGATATTAGCCCCTTACATAATATATGAATTGCAAATATTTTCTCCTATTTCATTTCATTTCATTTCTCTCTATTTTATTTGGTTGACCTGTGCTATAATTCCAGCTGTTACATTTTGCTTTTCTTTTGAGTTTAGAATCAGATCCAAAAATCATTTCTGAGACAGCTGTTAAAGAGGTTTCTACCTGTTTTTTCTGGTTCTGTGGTTTCATGTGTTCTACTCAAGGCTTACTGCATTTTGAGTTCAGTTCTCTGCATATTGTAAGATAGTGGTCCAGTTTGGTTGTTTTGCATGTAAGTGTCCAGTTTTCCCAACATCACTTATTGCAGAGACTGTCTTTACCTACATTTTATATTTTTGGCTTGTTTGTTGTTGGAGAAGCGAATGGCAAACCACTTCAGTATTCTAGCTTTGAGAATCCCATAAGCAGTATGTAAAGCAAAATGATATGATACTGAAAGATGAACTCCCAAGGTCAATAGGTGCTCAATATGCTACTGGAGAAATAAATCCAGAAAGAATGAAGAGATGGCGCCAATGCAGAAACAACGCCCAGTTCTGGATGTGACTGGTGATGGGAGTAAAGTCTGATGTGATAAAGAACAGTATTGCATCGGAACCTGGAATGTTAGGTCCATGAATCAAGGTAAATTGAAAGTGGTCAAACAGGAGATGGCAAGAGTGGACATTGACATTTTAGGGATCAGTGAACTAAAATGGACTGGAATGGGTGAATTTAATTCAAATGACCATTACATCTACTAATGTGGGCAAGAATCCCTTAGAAGAAATGGAGTAGCCATCATAGTCAGCAAAAGAGTCTAAAATGGTGTGCTTGGGTGCAATCTCAAAAGTGACAGAGGGATTTAAGGACAGGAACATAAAGGCCACAACAGATGGGATGGTCAAGTCTGTGTGGCAGATGACAGGCTGTGAGCACCAGTTTGTCCCTGGGCCTCTGTGTGTCCAGCCTGAGATACTAAGCCTGCTGAGCTGTGAGCCCCATGAAGGCAGCTGTGTCATCACATCCTGTACTGTGGTTATGGGTGTGGACATTGGGGCCAGAGGATGTTGAGTCTGTCAACCCAGCTCCAGCCCCTGCAACTTTAGTGTCTTGTGTCACAGTGTCTTGATCTCCTTGGCCAAAGCTGAGACCCCTCTCATTAGGTTTGCTTTGGAAATTAGAAACCCTGAGATCTTAGGAAGCTGTTGCCTATTCCTCCTGACAGGGGCAGTTTTCTTCTGGCCTAGCAGAGTGAGCACTGGGATACACTCACCCATGCACACTCACACTGACATTTAATAAGGACTGTGGGTTGGGATCAGAAGAGGGACAGATATGAGGAAGGTAATAAGAATAATATATAGGGGTTGGAGGCACAGATTGCCTGAGACACGACTCCCATATGTTCCAGGTCTTGTCCCACCTGTGTCTATGGACATCCGTAGAAGTCCATGCGGTCATCAGTCCTGATGTGCAGGTGCGACACAGACAGGCTTTGAGAGACAGGGACTCATCCAGGATGGAGAACAGTTGAGAAACTGGAGGTGAGTCTGGGCCCAGATCTGTCAACTCAGAGCTGCACACACAGCCTGCCTGGGAGCTGTGTGGAGGGCTGTGTGGTGCAACTGTGTGAGGCCCGGGACTGCGTGGATGAGGGATGAGCGGTCAGGATCCCAAGGGCTATGTGCAGGGGTGTCAACTGTCAATCCAAGGAAGGGGCCTGCGCGTGGTGAAGTCACTTCCTTAACAACAGACCCTAACAGAACACTGAACCTTGTAACCAGGCACCCACCTTCTAGCAACAGTGTCACAGCGAATTGGGTCTCACTTGGCTGGAGAGTCTTCATCCAGAAGGATGTTCTCCAGCTGTGTCTTGACTGGCCAGGGCTTCTGCTTCAGGAAACCCTGGAGGGAGAGGTTTTTCAGATGTTTCAGGCGGTTCAGTGCTCCACCTGGATGCCTGTAGTCCTTTACCAGGGGGTCACCTAAGGTAAGCCCATTCAACCTAGAGCTGGCCACACCAGGCCTGGCCTCCACTGGGAGCCCTCCCTGGGCAGCGCCAGCAGGCCTCATCTTCATGTGTGGGGAAGGGGGACTTGAGGGGAAGGTCTCCCTCTGGGCAGGAGCAGGTTGGTGGGCACGTGGTGACCTGGGGGTCCTGTCACGGTCACACCTGAGAACGGGCTGGCAGTGGAGAAGCAGGACCCCTGAGTTGCTCTGCTCTGTGCCAGTGTGGACCCAAGGCTTGCAGGTGGTCGGGCGTCTGTGTCCTCGGTGGAGGTCTGTGCAGAGAGTGGTGGGTGTGTGTCTGGACCTGAGATGTCTGTAGGTCTGAGAAGCACCACAGGCAGCTGGCTGGTGCCCTGAGACTTTCTGCCTGGCTGCCAGGAACTGTGTTCACAGGGCTTCTCACGGGACTGCAGACAGGCAAGTGATCCCACCCAGCAGGTTCCCACCCTTTCCTTGCAGGTCCCAAGAGGAGGCTACCTCCTCTCTATATTCTCTGTTGTGGTCCCAGGGCTTATCTCAGGGGCTCAACCATCACTCTCTGAAATTCTGCACTTGGAAAGTGATGTATTGTGTCATAGTCAAGACAATGATTTCCACTAGATGACTCCCCCCAAACACTGAGACTTGCAGAATTTGGTTTACTCTCATAGCAAGACGGTGAAGGTTTCAACTGATTGGGGCCTCTGGCAGACAGACCCATGGAGCCCTTCAGTGCTCCTGCTATTTCTCACAGGGCTACCAGAGGGCAGTGTGTAGCTCCTTATGGCAAACATGGCAAGGAGATCCACCTAGTCAATCCTAAAGGCAATCAATCCTGAATATTCATTGGAAGGACTGAGGCTGAAGCGGAAACTCCAATACTTTGGCCATCTGATGCGAAGAACCAACTTACTGAAAAAGACCCTGATGCTAGGGAAGATTGAACGCGGGAGGAGAAGGGGACGACAGAGGATGAGATGGCTGGATGGCATCACTGACTCAATGGACATGAATTTGCGTAGCATCCGGGAGTTGGTGGTGGACAGGGAAGCCTTGTGTGCTGCAGTCCATGGGGTTGCAAAGAGTCAGAAATCACTGAGCCACTGAACTGACTGACTGCCCCATTCAAAAGAGTCCTTTTCAATTATACTTCCTCAGAACATGTTTGATAAACAAGAGAATTTCTTTAAAATATATTGACATGCTTTTCATCTCCAGTTTCATTTGGAAACGTTTGAGAATTCATTACAAGGAACACATGTAAGGTGAGACACTGTTTGAAGGTTGTCCCTTGTGACACATATGTGTTCTCAGTCGCTCAGTCAAGTCCGACTTTTTGTGATCCCATGGACTACAGACCAGGGTCCTCTGTCCATGGGATTTTCCTGGCAAGAATACTGGAGTAGGTTGCCATTTCCTACTCCAGAGGCATCTTCTCGACCCAGAGACAGAACCCGTATCTCATGTGTTTCCTGCTTTGGCAGGTCGGTTCCTTGCCACTGCACCAGCTGGATATCGATGGGTGAAATTCTGTGCCAGCCCCTTTGTTTCTTGTTCACTCCCCCTCACCCATCTATAGGTAACGATCTCTCTGAAACTCCTTTGGAAAATCTATGTAACATTATCAGAGATAGTTTTCAGGCATGTTGATCCTTCCTTGTGATGTCAGTGTTTGTGTAGCAAATCATCGGCTCCTATGACACTGGGTATGTCCCTCAGCCCTGGAAGACAGTGTTCAGCTGGAAAGTAGGTCTCAGTGCAGGAGGACTGTGTCCAGGGGGAGTCATCCCAGGGGGAGGTCTGCTTAGCACAGCCAAGGCCAGCCCACATTGTCTTCTATCCCCAAAACACTGAGAATGCTTCCCTCCCCGCCACACATCTGCCCCACCCCCAGGGAACTTGGGTAAAATCCTGTATATGCTGAGGAAGCATCAGGGTCAGAACAATGCACAGTGGTTTTAATAATTGTGAGAGAGAGATGAGGTTCTGTGTTTTCAGTTCTTATATTTATGTGTCTTGATTCACTCTTTTATTATTTTAAGTTTTATTTGTAATATAATTCTTTACCATGTTGTTAGTTCCTGTTGTGCAGCAAAGTGAATCAGTTATATATATATACCCTCGTTTTTTAGATTCTATTCCCATGTAGGTTGTTACAAAGAATTGAATAGATTTCCCTGTGTTCTCCAGTAGATCTTTATCTATTTTATGTATAGTACAGTGTATTTGTCAATCCTAACTTATCCTTCACCCTTCTTTGGTAACCATAAGTTTGTTCTCTACATCTGAGACTCTATTTCTGTAAATATGTTTATATGTTCCCTTCTTTTAGATTCCAAATGTAAGTGACATCATATGATATTTGTCTTTCTATATCAGACTTTACTTAGTATGACAATCTCTAGGTGCATCCATGTTGCACACATAGCATTATTTTGTTCTTTTTAAGAGTCGGTAATATTCCATTGTAAATATGAGCCATATATTCTTCATATATTCCTCCATTGAGGAGCATTTAGTTGCTTCTGTCTTCTGGCATTGTAAATGGTGCTGCAACGGATATTGGGGATCATATATCTTTTCAAATTATGGTTTTCTCTGGATATATGCTTAAGAGTAAGATTACTATATCATATGGTGTTATTTTTAGTCTTTTAAGAACCTTCATACTGCCAGACACAACTGAGCGACTGAACTGAACTGATACTGTTTTCCATAGTGGCTGTACCAATCTACATTCTCACCAACAACGTACGAGGTTTCCCTTTGCTCCACACCCTTTCCAGCATTTATTGTTTTTAGATTTTTTTCATGATGGCCATTCTGACTGGTATGAGCTGATACCTCATTGTAGTTTTGATTTGTATTTCTCTAATACTTAGTGATGTTCAGTATCTTTTCATGTTTCTCTTGGACAGCGGTCTGCATTCTTTGGAGAAATGTGTCTTCCACCTATTTTTTGACTGGGGATACTAATTTTTTTTTTTTTTTAATGTTGACCTGCATGAGCTGTTGCATATTTTGAAGATTAATCCCCTGTTGGTCACTTCATTTGCAGATATTTTCTTCCTTTCTGTGGGCTCTTTTCATTGGGGGAAAACACTGTCTACCAGGGGTCAATTTTTAAGTTTGATTAGGCTACATTTTTGATTTTTGTTTTTATTTTCATCATTCAAGGAAGTGGCTTAGAGAAGATCTTTCTGCAATTTATGTCAGAGAGTGTTCTGCCTATGTTTTTCTCTTATGTTTTTATAGTGCCTAGTCTTACATTTAGATCTTTAATCCATTTGGAATTTATATTTATGTGTGGTGTTAGAGATTAGAAATTGGATAGCCTTAGATCCTAGAATTCTCTTTGCTTCCTTCACTATTTGGGTGTAGTGTCCCTCTGGCCTCTAGAGAGTGAGCACAGATAACAACAGACACAGACACACACACCCAAGCACAGTGAATATGAAAAGGACTGTGGGTTGTCATCAGAAGAGGGACAGATAGGAGAACGGTAATAAGACGAACCTACAGGGGCTGGAGGCACTGACTGCCTGAGACATGGATTCGCATATTTTCCAGATTTTGTCCCACCTATGTCTGAGAACATCCCTAGAAGTCCATGCTGACATCAGCCCCGGTGTGCAGATGGGGACACCAACAGGCTTTGAGAGAAAGGCACTCATTCAGGACGGAGATCACATGGGAAATGGGAGGTGAGTCTGGGCCCAGGTCTGTCAACTGAGAGCTGCACACACAGCCTGCCTGGGAGCTGTGTGAAGGGCTGTGTGGTGCAACTGAGTGAGGCCCGGTCCTGTGTGGATGAGGGATGAGCAGTCAGGATCCTGAGGGCTATATGCAGGGGTGTCAACTGTCAATCCTAGGAAGGGTCCCTTGGTTGGTGAAGTCACTTCCTCGATGGCAGACCCTAACATAACTTGGAACCCTGTAACCAGGCACCCACATTCTAACAACAGCACCACAACCAGATGCGGCTCACTTGTCTGGAGAGTCTTCATCCAGAAGGATGTTTTCCAGCTGTGTCTTGACTGACCAGGGATTCTGTTTCAGGAAACCCTGGAGGGAGATTTTTTCAGATGTTTCAGGCAGTTCAGTGCTCAACCTGGATGTCTCTGGTCCTTTACCAGGAGGGCACCTAAGGTAACCCCAGGCAATCTAGAGCTGGCCACACCAGGCCTGGTTGCCACTGGGAGCCCTCCCTGTGCAGCGCCAGCTGCCCTCATCACGATGTGCGTGAAATTTGGACTTGAGGGGAGGTTCCTCCTCTGGGCAGGAGCATGTTGGTGGGCACGTGGTGACCTGAGGGTCCTGTCACGGTCACACTTGAGGATGGGCTGTCAGTAGGGAAATACGATCCCTGAGGTGCTCTCCTTGAAGAGGGAGGGACTCTATTTTCTGAATGACTGCCTGAGGAAGTGTGATTGCAGCATGGGGAGGGCTGACAGAATCCTGGATCCCACATAACTTCAGGTTCCTACTGAAGGCAGAGATCTGGCAGCTTCTCCTGGAAAAGAGGAAAGGAGTCCAGGAGATCTGTAGATGATGCTGGGATGTTGTGAGAAGCATCTGGGAGGCCAGAGCTCAGAGTCAGCCCCCATGAGTGTCCACACCTGTCCTCTCTCCATCAAAGCCCTGCCTCCACCCCCGAACCTGGAACACAGAGCACATGGTGTGGTGTGCTCACTGTCTGGTGGAACCTCAGGTGGGATGCCCAGCTGGTGCTGAAAGGATCCAGTGACACCTGAGCCCTCGCTGGTAAAGGATGCATGTCAGCGGTAATAGGAAAGCCAGGCAGATCCCTGGCTTATGAGGCAGACTTTAGACGTAGGAGGTAAATTTTAGATTTTAGGGGGCCTGCAGGAAGCCTGGGCAGATGACAGAGTATGTTTGTGCCCTCCTGGGCCAGATACTGCTGAGAACGCTTCATGTTCCAGGGTAGACGTCTGGCCTGCCCTCGCAGTGGTGACACCAGGGGGCGGGGCAGGGGAGGGTCAGTGCACTATGCCAGGCTGCCCTAAGGAAGCGGACAGATGGTCATGCCATGGATCAAGGGCTGTCACATGAGCACACTAGTTTGTGGCCCCTCGCCTGTGTCATTTTTTCTTATCTGTCTTTAATATTTTTTGGAATCCTGATTTAAGATGAGTATATCTTTCCTTGTCTCACAGGTGTTTTGTTTCTCTTCATTTCTGAGGTATGTGTAAGGCCTCAGAAAAATCAGAACTTACTCTCTTTTCTCAGTGAGATTATTTGCGTGCTTCTTTGCTTTTGAATTGTGTGCCTTTTTATATATTTTGGATATGAACCCTTCTTGGACATGACAATTGCCAATATGTTCTCCATTTCATACTTTATTTCTCATTTTATTGATGGTTCCCCATGGCGAGGCTTTTGAGTTTGATGTACGCTGACTTGTTCACATTTCCTTTCACTTCTTTTGCTTTTGAAATTACACCGAAACTTCATTGCCAAGACTGATGTACAGGAACACAGTACCCCTTCCTTTCTAGGAGCTAAATGGTTTCAGTAGTTCTGTTCAAGTTTTAAATCCATTAGAAATTGGATAGCCTTAGATCTTAGAATTCTCTTCCCATCCTTCACTATTTGGGGTCAGTGTTACTCTGGCCTCTAGAGAGTGAGCACAGATACCGACACATACACACACACACACACATGCAGAGTGAATACGAAAAGGACTGTGGGTTGGCATCAGAAGAGGGACAGATAGGAGAAGATGAACCTTCAGGGGCTGGAGGCCCTGCCTGCCTGAGACACTGACTCCCATATTTTCCAGGTCTTGTCCCACCTATGTCTGAGGACATCCCTAGAAGTCCATGCAGGCATCATCCCCGGTGTACAGGTGGGCAAACCGACAGGCATTGAGAGAAAGGGAATCATTCAGGATGAAGAACAGGTGGGAAATGGGAGGTGAGTCTGGGCCCAGGTCTGTCAACACAGAGCTGCACACACAGACTACCCAGGAGGTGTGTGGAGGGCTGTGTGGTGCAACTGTGTGAGGCCCAGGGCTGTGTGGATGAGGGATGAGCAGTCAGGATCCTGAGGGTTATGTGCAGGGGTGTCAACTGTCAATCCAAGGAAGGGTCCCCCGGGTGGTGAAGTCACTTCCTCGATGGCAGACCCTAACAGAACTCAGAACCCTGTAACCAGGCACCCACATTCTAGCAACAGCGTCACAGCCAGATGGGGCTCAGTTGGCTGGAGAGTCTTCATCCAGAAGGATGTTCTCCAGCTGTGTCTCGACTGACCAGGGATTCTGCTTCAGGAAACCCTGGAGGGAGAGGTTTTTCAGATGTCTCAGGCGGTTCAGTGCTCAACCTGGATTCCTCTGGTCCTTTACCAGGAGAGCACCTAAGGTAACCCCAGGCAATCTAGAGCTGGCCACACCAGGCCTGGCCGCCAGTTCAAGCCCTCATCTCCATGTGCGTGAACGTGGGACTTGAGGGGAGGTTCTCGCTCTGGGCAGGAGCAGGTTGGTGGGCACATGGTGACCTGGGGGTCCTGTCACGGTCACACCTGAGGACGGGCTGTCAGTAGGGAAATAGGATCCCTGAGGTGCTCTCCTTGAAGAGGGAGAGACTCCATTTTCTGAATGACTTCCTGAGGAAGTGCGATTGCGGCATGGGGAGGGCTGGCAGAATCCTGGATCCCACATAACTTCGGGTTCCTACTGAAGGCAGAGATCTGGCAGCTTCTCCTGGAAAAGAGGAAAGGAGTCCAGGAGATATGTGGATGAGGCCGGGATGTTGTGAGAAGCATCTGGGAGGCCAGAGCTCAGAGTCAGCCCCCAAGAGTGTCCACACCTGTCCTCTCTCCATCAAAGCCCTGCCTCCACCCCCGAACCTGGAACAGAGAGCACATGGTGTGGTGTGCTCACTGCCTGCTGGAACCTCAGCTGGGATGCCCAGCTTGTGCTCAAAGGATCCAGTGACACCTGAGCCCTCGCTGGTAAAGGATGAATGTCAGTGTCAGGAGAGCCAGGCAGTCCCTCGCCGATGAGGCAGCCTTTAGATGGAGGAGTTAAGTCTGAGGTGGTAGGAGGCCGGCAGGAAGCCTGTGCAGATGACAGAGTCTGTGTGTGCCCTCCAGGGCAAGATACTCCTGAGAACGATTCGTGTTCCTTAGTTGACGCCTGGCCTGCCCTGTCAGTAGTGACACCACGGGGCAGAGCAGGGGGAGGGTCAGTGCACTATGTCAGGCTGCTCTCAGGAAGCGGACAGAGGTCACGCCATGGATCAAGGGCTGTCACTTGAGCAGGCTTGTTTGTGACCCCTCCCCTGTGTCCCTTTTTTCTTATCTGTCTTTAATATTTTTTGGAACCCTGATTTAAGATGTGTATCTTTCCTCGTCTCAGAGGTGTTTTGTTTCTCTTCATTTCTGAGGTATTTGTAAGCCTCAGACAAATCAGAACTAAACCGCATTTCTCAGTGAGATTTTTTTGTATGCTTCTTTGCTTTTGAATTGTGTGCCTTTTTATATATTTTGGATACAAACCCTTTTTGGACATGGCAATTGCCAATACGTTCTCCATTCATACTTCATTTCTTATTTTGTTGATGTTTCCCCATGGCGAGGTTGTCGAATTTTATATACGCTCACGTGTTCACTTTTCCTTTTGCCTTTTTTGCTTTTGGAATTACACCCAAACTTCATTGCCAAGACTGATGTACAGGAACACAGTACCCCTTCCTTTCTAGGAGCTGAATGGTTTCAGTAGTTGTGTTCAAGCTTTTAATCCATTAGAAATTTCATAGCCTTAGATCCTAGAATTCTCTTCCCATCCTTCACTATTTGGGGGCAGTGTTCCTCTGGCCTCTAGAGAGTGAGCATTGATACCAACACACACCCACACACAGTGAATACGAAAAGGACTGTGGGTTGGCACCAGAATTTGGACAGATAGGAGAACAGTAATAAGATGAACCTACAGGGGCTGGAGGCACTGACTGCCTGAGACACGGATTCACATATTTTCCAGGTCTTGTCCCATCCATGTCTGAGTACATTCCTAGAAGTCCATGCGGGCATCAGCCCCAGTTTGCATGTGGGGCCACTGACAGGCTTTGAGAGAAAGGGACTCATTCAGGACGGAGAACATGTGGGAAACGAGAGGTGAGTCTGGGCCCAGGTCTGTCAACTGAGAGCTGCACACACAGCCTGCCCGGGAGCTGTGTGGAGGGCTGTGTGGTGTAACTGAGTGAGGCACAAGGCTGCGTGGATGAGGGATGATTGGTCAGGATCCTGAGGGCTATGTTCAGCGGTGTCAACTGTCAATCCAAGGAAGGGGCCCCAGGGTGGTGTAGTCACTTCCTCGATGGCAGACCCTAACAGAACTTGGAACCCTGTAACCAGCCACCACCTTCTAGCAATATCACCACAGACAGTTGGGGCTCACTTGGCTGGAGAGTCTTCATCCAGAAGGGTGGTCTCCAGCTTTGTCTTGACTGACCAAGGATTCTGCTTCAGGAAACCCTGGAGGGAGAGGTTTTTCAGATCTTTCAGGTGGTCCAGTGAACAACCTGGATGCCTCTGTCCTTTACCAGGAGGGCACCTAAGGTAACCCCAGGCAATCTAGAGCTGGCCACACCAGGCCTGGCCGCCAGTTCAAGCCCTCCCTGGGCAGCGCCAGCTGCCCTCATCTCCATGTGTGGGAAAGTGGGACTTGAGGGGAGGTTCTCCCTCTGGGCAGGAACAAATTGGTGGGCACATGGTGACCTGGGGGTCTTGTCACGGTCACACCTGAGGATGGGCTGTCAGTAGGCAAATAAGATCCCTGACGTGCTTTCACTGAAGAGCGAGGGGCTCCATTTTCTGAATGACTGCCTGAGGAAGTGCGATTGTAGCATGGGGAGTGCTAGCAGAGTCCTGGATCCCACATAACTTTGGGTTCCTACTGAAGGCAGTGATCTGGCAGCTTCTCCTGGAAAAGAGGAAAGGAGTCCAGGAGATCTGTGGACAATGCTGGGATGTTGTGAGAAGCATCTGGGAGGCCAGAGCTCAGAGTCAGCCCCCATGAGAGTCCACACACATCCTCTCTCCATCAAAGCCCTGCCTCTACCCTTGAACCTGGGACCGAGAGCACAAGGTGTGGTGTGCTCACTGTCTGGTGGATCCTCAGCTGGGATGCCCAGCTGGTGCTGAAAGGATCCAGTGAAGCCTGAGCCCTCACTGCTAAAGGATGACTGTCAGTGGCAGGAGGAGAGCCAGGCAGATGAAGCTCAGCAAAGGCTAACAAGAGTTTTGCCAGGAGAACACACTGATCATTGCAAACACCCATTTCCAAGAACACAAGAGATGACTCTCCACAGGGACATCACCAGATGATCAATACCAAAATCAGATTGATTATATTCTTTTCAGCCAGTGATGCAGAAGCTCTGTACTGTAAGCAAAAACAAGACTGGGAGCTGACTGTGGCTCAGAGCATGAACTGTTTATTGTAAAATTCAGACTTAAATTGAATAAAGTAGGTAAAAACATTATGCAATACAGGCAAACCCTAATCAAATCCCTTACAATTATAGACTGCAGGTGACATATTCAAGAGATTGGATCTGATAGAGTGCCTGGACAACTCTGAACAGTGGTTCCTAAGAATTGTACAGGAGGCCATTCTCAAACAATCTTCAAGGAAAATAAATGCAAAAAGGCAAAATGGTTGCCTGAAGAGGCCTTACAAAATAGCTGAGAAAAGAATAGAAGCTGACATCAAAGGAGAAAAGGAAAGATAAAACCATCTGAATGCAGAGTTCCAAAGAATAGCAAGGAGAGGTAAGAAAGCCCTTCCTCAGTGATCGATGCAAAGAAATAGAGGAAAACAATAGAATAGGAAAGACTAGAGATCTCTTCAAGAAAATTAGAGATACTAAGGGAACAATAAACTTGGGCACAATAAATGACAGAAACTGTGTGGATCTAATAGAAGCAGAAGATATTAAGAAGAAGTGGCAAGAATACACAGAAGAAATATACAAAAAAGATCTTAGTGACCCAGATAACCACGATGGTGTGATCACACACCTACAGCCAGAAATGTTAGAGTGCAAAGTCAAGTGGGCCTTAGGAAGCATTACTATGAACAAAGCTAGTGGATATAATGGAATTCCAGCTGAGCAATATCATATCCTAAAAGATGAATGCTGTTAAAGTGTTGCACTCAATATACCAGCAAAATAGAAAAACTCAGTAGTGTTCATAAAGGTCTTTTTTCATTCCGATCCCAAAGAAAAACAATGCCAAAAAATGTTCAAACTACTGAACGGTTGTTGCTGAATGATAAGATGCCAGGATTCTTGGCCTCCGAAGGAGACAAATTCAATCCGGGGTGTGAGATGAGGCTGGATCGCTCAGAGCTTTTGTGTAATCAAGTATTATTAAAGTATAAAGGAGATAGAGAAAGCTTCTGACATAGGCATCAGAAAGGGGCAAAAGAGTACCCCCCTCCTAGTCTTTAGCTGTATGTTACATAGTCACAGTCTGCTAATGAAGAGAAAGGAATGTCATAAAATTTAGAATGGAATCAGATAATTCATCCCTGGCCATAAAACGATTGACTTGAATCTTGTAGAAGGGCAGAATACCAAGAAATAGTTTCGTTTTCATAGATTAGGGGAACAATACCTGAGTAAGTAAGTTAGGTCATTTGAAGGAATCAACTTGAAGATAGAATCTGGGGTACATTAACATAACTTAAGACAACATTTCCATAAGGAAAAAAAATGTATTGGTTAACTGAAGGTTTGAGAGCAGTTAGCTTTAGGTGAGACCAGGTGTCATGGCAACACAGCATGTTAAGAGAAACCTCCTTTTAACTTTGAATAGAGAAGGAAAAACATATCACTGTTTTTTTTTTCTTCCTGCCGCTTAAGAGAGATAAAATCGTCTGGCACTTGCAGCCTCTTTCCTTCCTTTGGAGACCATTGGCCTTCCTTCCTGTTACGCTCTCACTGCCACACAATTGCACTCATTTAACATGTTAGCAAAGCAATGCTCAAAATTCGCCAAACTAGGCTTCAACAGTACATGAACTGAGAACTTCCAGATGTTCAAGCTGGATTTAGAAAGGGCAGAGGAACCAGAGATCAAATTGCCAGTATTCATTGGAGATCATAGAAAAAGCAAGAGAATTCCAGAAAAACATTGACTACATTGAGTACGCTAAAGTCTTTGACTGTTTGGGTCATAAAAAACTGTGGGAAATTCTTAAAGAGATGGGAATACCAGACCACTTACCTGCCTCCTGAGATCTCTGTATGCAGGTCAGGAAGCAACAATTAGAACTGGACATGGAACAATGGACTGGTTCCAAATTAGGAAAGGAGTACATCAACATTGTATATTGTCACCCTGCTTATTTAACTTATATGCAAGTACATCATGCAAAATGTGGGGCTGGATGAAGCACAAGCTGGAATCAAGGTTGCTGGGAGAAATACCAAAAGCCTCAGATATGCAGATGACACCACCCACATGGCAGAAAGCCAAGAGGAACTAAAGAGCCTCTTGATGAAGGGGAAAGAGGAGAGTGAAAAAGCTGGCTTAAAACTCAACATTCCAAAAGTAAGGTCATGGCATCTGGTCCCATCACTTCAAGGCAAATAAATGAGGAAACAATGGAAACAGTGACAGGCTTTATTTTCTTGGGCTCCAAATCACTACAGATGGTGACTGCAGCCATGAAGTTAAAAGACACTTGCTCCTTGGGAAAAGAGCTATAACAAACCTACACAGCATATAAAAAGCGAAAAAGCTATGACAAAGCAATATAGCATATAAAAAGCTGAGACATTACTTTCCCATCAGAGATCCATATAGTCAAAGCTATGATTTTTCCAGTAGTTATGGATGGATGTGAGAGTTGGATCATAAAGAAGGCTGAGTGCTGAAGAATTGATGCTTTTGAACTGCGGTGTTGGAGAAGACTCTTGAGGGTCCCTTGGACTGCAAGGAGATCAAACCAGTCAATCTTAAAGGAAATCAGTCCTGAATATTCATTGGAAGGACTGATGCTGAAGTGGAATCTCCAATACTTTGGCCCCATGGTGGGAAAAGCTGACTCATTGGAAAATATTCTGCTGGATGCAAAGAGCCAACTCACTGGGAAAGACTCTGATGCTACAAAGATTGAAGGCAAGAGGAGAAGGGGACAACAGAGGACAAGATGGTTGGATGGCTTCATTAACTCAATGAACATGAGATTGAGCAAACTCTGGGAGACAGTGAAGCACGGGAAGGCCAGTGTACTGCCATCCACAGGGTTGCAAAAAGCCGGACGAAGTGACTGAACAACAAGAACAAAGCAGGTGCTGGACTTTCTTACAAGGTGAGCACTTCCCTCCACCTACGGCATACTGGGAAGTTGGCCCCATTCCAGCTGGAGTCACAGGAATATCTCTCCACCTCTCTAAGCCCCAGTTGGTCCCTCTGCACACAAGGGCAAAGGAAGAACCAGGCCTCAGGGTGAATGTGGGGACTAAGTGGGTCCTTCCTGGAAAGTTGGAAAGTGCTTTCTGGGGACCTGGCCCCATGGAAAAGTATGCTGGAGGGGCTGTGATTGTACTTAGTCATCATGTTCCTCCTTCCTTCAAGGAAGTCTCTGTCTCAGTTGTCTCTGGCCTTTGACCTTGGGCCAAACTGCTTCCCATTTGCAAGGTGAGTTGTGAAAGTTTCCCTGTCTTGGATGAGTGAGAGCAGGGGTCCCTGGGAGTGATCAGTAGTGCAACAGGCACTCAGATGGGGCTGGTTGGGCTCATTCATTCTTGAAATATACAGGAAGGCCCACAACGGGCAGGCAGTTTCCTAGGAACAACCATCATGTAGTACATTGGGCAGACAGCAGTCCTGCCCTCCAGGGCTTCCGTTCTCCCGGGGTCACACGGTCACACTGGCCATCGCATCTGGGTGTGTCTCCTGTGCTGTCCATGTGACACCTTCCTGGCTTCCTCTAGGTGTGGATGCACCCTCCCTCACTCTGATGAGGACAGTGGACCCCAGAACCAGCTTAAAGTGTGATTGGGACTTTGATTCAAGAGGGAGGGACTCAGTTTTCCAAAGAACCATCAAGTGAGATCTTACCTGGAAGAGAACTGAACGGGCAGGAGCAGAAGGCAAAAATGTCCCAGACCCCACAGGGCTGCCCAGGAGCTCAGTGTGGAAGGAAGGCCAGGTCTCTGACTCTTCTGCCCACCTGACTCCCCCCAGGGCTATGTCCACCATCCTGGGCACCTAGCTGTACCATTAACCTTAGGGTTTCAACCAGCCCCCAGAATTTCCCTGCCTGAGGATGCTACTGGCTTAAATAGAGCTCATCATGCATGACTCAGACTTGGAGCATCAAACCCAACATCTCCTGGCACAGCTGGAGACCCTGGAGCCTACTGAGGCAGAGGGGGATGTGATGGGAGCAAATGAGGATGGGAGGGAGCTGAACCACACAGAGCAGAACCTTCTGAGGCTGGATCTGGGCCAGGAGCAATGAGGAAGCTCAGATCACTATTGCCCTGGACTGCAGTCTGGGAAGACTTTCTGGGGCTGGCATCTTTGAGAGATCATTGAGTGGCAGTGAGAAGCTTTCTTTTCTGTTTTTGGGAGACACTTGGAAAAGCAGTCCTATTGATGTTTTCTCTCCTTGGAACTACAGCACCAGCTCCAGAACAAGATCTGGAAACATCTCCAGACCTGGAGCCAACTACACCTCTACTGCCTACCAGAGCTCCAGAGTTAGAGCAAGTCCATTTTTGGTATTTTTTTAATGTATACTAAATTGTTTATGATATAAAGTTCACTTAAAATTTAATAGTTTGATTATCTTAGATTGTACATGTAAACTACAATAAGTTCATTCACAATGTTACATAACCCTGTTAAATGTCTCTTTGAGAACATTTTCACTCTTTTCATTGCTAAATAATATTCCATTCAGGAAACAGCACATTTGGCTTTCATCTGTTGATGGACAGTAGAGTTTTCACCTTTGGGCTCTTCTGAACAGTGGTGCTCTGAATACTTGTGTACAGGCATGTGGATATGTGTGTTCACATGCTTTTGCGTATTGATGTAGGAGGGGGATTGGGGGATTGACTGAAAACTGTAGGCTTGTCCCTTTGAGAAACTGCTGAAGTGTTATATACAGTGGTTGTAACCATTTGACAGAGAAGGCACTGGTGACCCACTCCATTACTCTTGTCTGGAAAATCCCATGGACGGAGGAGCCTGGTAGGCTCCAGTCCATGGGGTCACTGAAAGTCAGACATGATTGAGTGAATTCACTTTCACTTTTCACTTTCATGCATTGGAGAAGCAAATGGCAACCCACCCCAGTATTCTTGCCTCGAGAATACCAGGGACTGGGGAGCCTGGCGGTCTCCCATCTATGGAGTCACACAGAGTCAGACACGACTGATGTGACTTAGCAGCAGCAGCAGCAGTACCATTTGACAATCGCCAGAATTTAGATGTATAATTTACACTTCTTCATTTGTATTGCAGTTTCCTCTCTCTCCGTCCTTCTCTCTTTCTGGTCCCTCACTCTAAGGATAAAGCCTGTATATTACAAGTTGCCATATGAAGACGCATCTGTGGTTTAGCATTGAGACCATGACAGAGGAGCTCTTGGGTCCTGACTCAATGAGTTCATAGTCCTAGACCCCAGGAAGACACTGGCAGAGGCTTCCAGGTGAATCATGTTCCACAGATAGTGTGAGATAATAAATGTTTGTTGCTTAAGTCACTCAAGATTGGCTAATGTTTTCACACAGAATGGACCACTCACACAGCCATCAAGCATTCAAACCTTGGCCCCTCCCTCCCTGCTGTCCCCTACTGTCCTCCCAAGATCCCACCAGCCACACTAGCATCCTATGGCTTCATCTCTGGACAAACATATTCTTTGTGTCCATACACTTGTGCCTTCTTCTAGGATAATTATCCCCAGATGTGTGAATGGCTGGAACCTTCTCATTACCCTGCTGGGGACAGACATGTCCCCTCAGTGTAGCCTCTCATGACCACATTGTGTCACCTACTGTTTGTCAACATAGAACTTGCTTCCTTTTGTGTTTCTCCACTTCCTCCTCCAGACTGTGACCCTGGCGCTTATTTTCATCACAGCCCCCACTGGATGCTCAGGGCACAGCTGTTAATTGAATAGATAAGAGGCTCCATTCCTCCACTGAGAAGCTCGGATGCTAATAGGGGAAAGTATAGGCCAGGTCAGGGGCAGGGGAATGTGTAGGAGTGCAAGCGACCCTCTCCTCGCCCCAGTACTGGGCACATCACCCCTTTGGTGGGAACCACTCATACTACACACCAAGCAGGGAAAGCACAGCACAAACCACACCTCTAAGAGACTTCAGGACAACAGCATCCCTTGGGCCCCAGGAGGGAATGTGACAGGATCCACAGGAACCAGGGGCTTTGAGAGGGACCTGGAAGAGGACCCTCCACCTCCTCTTGTCCACTTCAGCCGTGGGGTGTCTAATTCCCTTCTGAGGACTTCTCACCACAGTCAGTGCAGATGTTCTGACCTTGATTCCATGTGAGGTCCAACAAGGTGGTCTTTGCCTTAGTCCAAGGAAAAATGATGCATAT
This sequence comes from Hydropotes inermis, assembly GCA_020226075.1. Lineage (NCBI taxonomy): Eukaryota > Metazoa > Chordata > Mammalia > Artiodactyla > Cervidae > Hydropotes > Hydropotes inermis. Next base: position 1,085,213 of record JAGTXW010001337.1, read on the forward strand.
TTCTATCACTGTTGCCACCCCAAGGTCCACCCCTCCCCTGACCCCACTCCCTATGGTCCCTTCCTCTGATGTGTGTCAGTGTATGCTTGTGCGCACACCCAGAGAATCTACTCCACATTGCCAAAATATCCTGGGGTCTGAGGACCTCTAATCCCATGGCAAAATATGTGGCAGGGAGACAGCCCTAGCCTAGGAGATACTAACTCTCCCTTTATCTGAAGACTCTGCCCCTGCCAAGGCTGATTAGTAGTAAAACACACACACACTAAATAAAATTTCACAGGCTAAAACGTATTGACTGAAAATTTGTAGAAGCAATATATAATTTTGGTACCTATTTCCTGACTCAGTTGACCAAGTAGAAATTATTATTCTTAAATCTTACAAAGACAGAATCTACAGTCATGAAATTATGATTAGGATAAGAAAACTTGACATTTATTTTTTTAAAAAACTGCTATCAAGTCAAACACTTTAAGGAAATGTAAACTAAGGATATTCCAGCCAGGAGTCCTGAGGCTGACAAACGCCCCTCCGCCCCCACAGGACCTGGAGCGAGTGCACAGGAGTGAGTGTCTGCAGGTGCGAGTTCCCAGGCATTATTGGCTGCAGGTGCGAGTTCCCAGGTGTGAGTGGCTGCAGGTGCGAGTGCACAGGCATAAGCGGCCACAGGTGCGAGGTCGTAGGCACAGGGACGCCTGAGCTCCCAGGACCGGTTCTGAGGGAAGGGAAGTTGGAGACTGGGTCGGTCCCCACTGCGAAACGCCCCAGACCGGGGAGCAGCGCAGACACGAGTAAGTGCAGCTCTATCCGCAGCCCCTCACCGCGCGCCCCCGCCTGCCCTGCGGCCAGCAGCCCTGACTCCTCCAGCCTCGAGGAGCACGAGCCTCTCTCGGTCCTCAGCTCAGGGGTCGCCGCCACCGGCTGCAGGGTGAGGACACGGGGCCGGGGCCCCAAGGCGGTCGTGGAGCGGTGGGCTCCTCGCGCGCTCACACCCCTCCCTGCTCGGCGCCCCTCGACCGCGAGGGGCGGCCTCAGTTTCTGTGGGCGCCACCTGGACCCGGTCGCCCTGGGTTCGCGCGTTCGTGACAGGGAGGTGCAGCCGAGGAGCCCGATGTTGGGACCGCGGGGTGCACGTCGGGTGCGGTGAGTCGGCAGGTGTGAAGAGGTCTCTGCTCCTGGGATGCACGTGGGTGATGGGGGCGCACAGATCGGGGATCCTGTTGGCGGGCCGCTGGCAGCGGGTGTTCAGATGGGACTCCGTGCTCTTTCCTAAAGCCTTCTGGAGGATTTGCTACAAAAGTTTAAAGTTCACTTTCAGCGTTTTCAGGCGTTATTGAGAGTCGCTGACTCTAAGAGCGCTTCCCGGAGGGCAGTTTGTGACATACTACCATCTAAGCAAAGTTTGAAATAAAACTATTCCCGGCTTTTTGTTTTGGGGTATAGTGAACAGTTTTTCTTGATTACGTTAGAGTTTTCAAGCCTAACGACTTTTGGCGACGAAGCTGTACTGCTCTTAAGTTAAATGGTGACGGTTTTGTCACTAAGTCGTGTCCCAGCTCTTGCGACCCCATGGACTCTAGCCCTTCAGGCTCCTCTGTCCGTGGAATTCTCCAGGCAGGAATACTTGAGTGGGTTGCATTTGCTTCTCCAGGAGATCTTCTCAACCCAGGAATCGAACCCGAATCTCTGGCATTGTAGGCAGATTCTTTACCAACTGAGCTACTAGGGAAGCTCCTAAGTTAAATGAACATTTAAAAAATACTTCTTTGAGCAGTTACCATAGACGCTCAAATATTTGAGGATTCTAGTTATAGTAATGGGCGTGATTTCTTTGGTTTTTTGTTTGGTTTTGGGTCTTTGGTTATTTTTTGTTGGTTGGCTGGTTTTGGGATTTTTGGATTTTTTGGGGGGTGGGGGTCGGGGTAAAGTTTGCATTAGGAAGAGATGATATCCAAATCAGGAGAAATGTTTATTTCATGGTATTCTGGTATGCAGTGTTGCAGTTTAAAGTATCTAATCCTGGTTAAATCTCAGACTGGCTCCAGCAAATGGATATTTTTATTGAGAAAATTTGGGTTTGTCCTGTGGGTTTTTTATGTTTTTCTTTTTTTTTTTTTAGTGCAATCTGCTTATTTAGCATGCTTCAAATCACAATAGATCGTAGTTAACACTGGTGGTTGGTGCAAGGAACAATGTTTTGTTACACAGAGATGGGTTGTCTTTTTCTACAGAAATATTTTCTTGAGTTAGTAAATTTCCATGTAAAACTCTCAGGAGTGATTTTTGCCATAGCAGTTTCGTCTCTGTAATGAGGAATAAAGCATATCATTTCAATGTTGTAGATAATGGCATATATTATAAAGATAGGCATCTGGTACATAAAAGGAATTCTAGCTTTGAGTTTGGTGAATTAGTGTCCTCAGTGAAACGGCTTTTCTCTTCGAAGAGAAGAAGAGTGATAACCACATGTTGATGACCAGGGTTCTTTCCCTACACTGAACACCAAGAGGAAGGGGAGGAGACAGAGTGATTTTCAGAAGAATTGATGTTCATTTATCAACCATGTACCCTCATTCCTTGCTGTTTCTTAATTCCCAGAGAAATTAAAAACGTGGTTCCTAACCAGGATATTTGAATGGGAAAGGTCCTTTCACTTCCCAGGCAAGTAACTGAATCCACTGTATAAGCGTTCATCTGCCTGTACCTTGGAAGTAAGGTACAGGCAGAGAAAATCCTCTGAGAAAATCCTCTTCTCTAATGGATGAAGTGGGCAGAATAGGAGGGTGGTAGAGCTTTTTGGGGCAAGTTTTCCAAAAGTTGGAGCAAAAGTGAATCACTATCTTCAAAGGAACAGACTCATTAGATACCAGCATTTGGACCTTAAGGTCTTTTGCAACATCATGTAGCTTGTTAGTAAAAATAATCCAGACCATAGAAAAATCCACATGGTCAAATGTTTATTGGATTAAAAGTAATGAAAGAAAAAGAACCTTCTGAAGATTTTTAATATCTGGTATTTGACCCAGATCAGTTGACTGAGTACAAATAAACGTCAGTAAAGAAATCTTCCAGAGAGAGAATTTAGTCATTCAGCTGTGATGTGGAAAAGAAACCTGCTATTTATTTATTAAAAATTAATCCCAACTAAAACACTTTGTTAATTAGAGATATATATGGATAAACTACAAGTAGTTTACTATGCTGTGTTTTCAAAGCAGGATCAAGGAGTTAAAAGTTACTGAAATTTTCTCTGCAAAGTACTTTCTCAACATTATTTTTCAAATATTGTAATTCTGATTGCAGTGTGTATGAATCTCGGAGTAAAACCTGTTGAGGAATTGATATTCTCTGAGGTGAAATGACTGATTCAAAAGAGCAGGGTTAAATTGGAGGGTAAAACTGTCAGTAATACAAATTGATGTATGTCATTTTAAATGTACTAGACTGAGCGCAATTTAAGTTGATCATATAATTAACATAATTGTGTGTATAATGGTTTATGCTTAATTACCACACAACTCCCCAAATTTCAGCAGCACAACATTATGGTTCCCACATCACATCACTGGGTGGGTATTCACTTTGGGGAGACTGCACTCCTTCAGATGGTCATTCAGGAACCCAGACTCCTCCCATCCTATACCATCTCCACTCCCTTAGACCTCATCCCCATCTGCATCCATCAGCAGAAGGAGGCAAGAATATGGAGAAATGCATATGGAAGTTTATGATGAGCCCGCCCTGGAAGGATACAGGCCAATTTCTCTGCTGTTATTTTGGCCACAATTCATTTCTGTGGCCACAAAATCGACTGGGAATTCTTCCAACTGTTCTCCCCAGGAAGGGAGAACAATTAAAGTTGTCAGCAACTGTGCATAATTCATTTTGATTTAATTAGTTTTCAAATCTTTTTTGGCTGTTTGCCATACCCCTAGTGCTGCGCTAAGTGTGAACTGAGAATTGATTGAGCAGCATCTTGATCTTGGAGGAGTTCTGAATCCTCAGGAGAGAAGACAGAGTATGAAGTGTCTGCCATCCTAGGAGAAAGGGATTAAATAGAACCTGCTTTGAAAGTTCAGGGAATGATTCTAGATCTGAAAGCTACCTAGAAATGATAGGATTTGGACTCCACTTTCAGAGATGAACAGGATATGATTGTGAAGGAAGCTGGCATTAGGAGCTGTAGAAACAGGTCCTGCGATACAGCATATCATAAAAAATATTATGTCGTCATTGTTCAGTTGCTAAATTGTGCTGGACTCTTTGTGACCCCATGGACTGCAACACATCAGGTTCCTCTCTATTCCACTATCTCCTGGAGTTTGCTCAAATATATGTCCATTGAGTCAGTGATGGTATCTAACCATCTCATCCTCTGCTGCCCCCGTCTCCTTTTGATTCCATTCCTTCCCAGGATCACAGTCTTTACCAATGGCTTTTCATATCAGATGGCCAAAATATTGGAGTATTAGCATCAGTCTTTCCAATAAATATTCAGGGTTACTTTCCTTTCGGTTTGAATGGTTGGATCTCCTTGCAGTCCAAGGGATTCTCAAGAGTCTTCTCCAGCACCACAGTTCAAAAGCATCAGTTCGTTGGCACTCAGCTTTCTTTACATTGCAACTCTCACATCCGTATATGACTACTGGAAAACCATACTTTGACTGTATGGAACTTGTTGGCAAATTGATGTCTCTGCTCTTTAATAGGCTGTCTAAGTTTGTCAGAGCTTTCCTACCAAGGCATAAGTGTCTTTTAATTCTCTGACTGCTGTCACCATCTGCAGTGATGTTGGAGCTCAAGAAAAGATAATCTGTCATGCTTCCCCTTTCCCCCCTTCTATTTGCTGTGAAGTAATGAGATCAGATGCCATAATCTTCGTTTTTTGAATGTTGAGTTTCAATCCAGCTTTTCATTCTCGTTTTTACCCGTATCAAGACGCTCTTTAGTTCCTCTTCACTTTCTGCCATTAGAGTGATATCACTTGTATTTCTGAGGTTTTTGATATTTTCCCAGCAATCTTGATTACAGCTTGTGATTCATCCAGCCTGGCATTTCACAAGATGTACTCTGCATGGCAGTTAAATAAACAGGGTGACAAAATACAGCCTTGTCTTACTCCTTTCCCAATGTGGAACCAGTCCCTTCTTCCATGTTTGATTCTAGCTGTTGTTTCTTGACCCACGTACAGGTTTCTCAGAAGTCAGGTAAGGTGGTCTGATACTCTCATCTCTTTAAGAGTTTTCCAAAGTTTTTGTGATCCACACAGTAAAAGGCTTTAGCATAGTCAGTGAAGCAGTAGTAGATGTTTTTCTGAAACTCACTTGCTTTTTCTATGATCCAATGATGTTGAGAATTTGATCTCTGGTTCTTCTGCCTCTTCAACACCCAGCTTGTACATCTGGAATTTCCCAGTTCATGTACTGTTGAAGCATGACTTGAAGGATTTTGAATATAATCTTAGAGGAGCGAGTACAAGTTTACAGTAGATTGAACATCCTTTTGCATTGCCCTTCTTTTGAATTGAAATGAAAACTGACCTTTTCCAGTCCTGTGGCCACAGGTGAGTTTTCCAAATTTGCTGATACATCGAGTGCAGCACTTTAACAGCACCGTCTTTTAGGATTTTGATTAGCTCAACTGAAATTTCCTCACCTCCACTAGCTTTGTTTGTAGTAAGCTCTGCTAAGGCCCACTTGACTTCACACTCCAGGATGTCTGGCTCTAGGTGAGCACCTACACCATCATTACCATGGTCATTACAACTTTTTCTATAGTTCTGTGTATTCTTGCCACCTCTTCTTAATCTCTTCTGTTTCTATTACGTCTTTACATTTCTGTCTTTTATGGTGTTTTATTGTGTCCATTTTTGAATGAAATGTTCACTTAAATCTCCAATTTTCTTAAATATTATGCAGCCATTAAATTCACATTTTCTAAAATTACAAATGGATGAAATAACTACACTCATATTAAGTGAAAAAGAGACTAGTAAGGTAAGTTAATTCCATTTTTTCGAATTCTGTGTAAATTTAGATAAAATCATATGTATATGTTGAATGATAGTTTTGTAATTTTCTGAACTGTTTTATTAATATAAACATAAATGTATCATAAATTGCTTTGATAGACTAATTTCTATCCACCACACACAGAGCTGGGTGTAGACAGGTGATCCTAGCAGGTTCCCACCATCTCTCTGCTGGTGAGGTGGCAACAACCTCCTCTCTCCTCTCTGCTGTGGACCCAGGTCCTCGCTCAAGTCCTCAAGACAGTGTGAAGACTTACATCCCCAAAGCACTGAGCCTTACAGAGTTTGGTTTGCTCTAACGGTAAGATTGCGAATGTGGCAAGTGTAAATGTTGACTTTTGCTGAGAAAATCATGGAGCCATGCAGCACTGCGGCCATTTCAGAAAAAAGCCACCAGAGGGCAGTGTGGCTGCTTCTGACAAACTGTCTCATTCAAAACTAATCAAGTTAGCCTCCATCAGAACACGTTTTATAAACTTACAGGACCTCTTTAAGGTATATTGATTTGCTTTTCTTCTTTAATCTTATTTGGAAGTTAATGGAAATCCACTACAAATAACAAACATAAAGTGAGCCACTCACTAAGTTTTCCCTTGTGACATGTAGACATGCAAAATTATGTATCCAATCCCCGTCTTCATCCACCTCTGTCCCTTCCTCTCTGTATCCGTCTATAAACATCTGTGTGACCCATCTTTTGATAATCTACATACCATATCAGATATTTTTCAATCATGTTCCTACTTCTTTGTGATGTGAATGTTTCAGTAGTAAGTGGGCTGCTTATAAGACAGTGAGAAGCAGTGTGAAGGTGAGAAGTAGGTCTCAGTGGGAGTCATCCAAACGGGGAGATCTGCTCAGCACAGCCAGGGTCAGGTCCATCCACACTGTCTCCTATCCTTAAAGCACTGAGTCTACCCTCTTGGGGGAACTTTGCTAAAATTTTAATTATTTTAAGGAACATCAGGGTTAAGATAATGAGTGATGGTTGTAGTAATTCTGGGAGACAGATAAGGTTATGATGTTAATGACTTGGTACTCTGCCTCCAACAACCTTCATTCTGTTATCACCACTGCTCAGCCCTCTGGGAGCAGAGACTGCACCTTTATTTTGACTGTTACAGCCCTCCAGCCCAGTACTAGGCAAAGTAGATGTGCCAGTACTGCTGAATAAATGCTTTTGGGATCAGGACCTGACAGATTTGAGAATGTATTTGAGACTGGGATTCTCCCAGACCTGTCCCAATAGGAGGTCATCATAAATCAGCTACCTCCTCACCTGCCAGGCCCTGTATACCTGCTGGCCTTCCCACAGTACCTCTCAGACAGGATGTCCTTGGTCCTAGGTATTTCTCAGATCAAATCTTACCATGTTCTCTGACTCCTCTCATGTGCTTTGGCCTCCTTAATTGTCCTACTGTGTGACTCTCCACTCTAGGGCTCAGGGATCACCTCTGATTCCCTTAAGGATGTAATGTCAGGATAGTAGATTCTGTGGAGCTAAAGCTTAATGATGGTCTTTGATTGACAAGGCAATAATTATATGGACAAGGATAACTTCGACATGACTACCTTTTGTAGAAATAATTTTACTTAATCGTTTATGGTTGTACTGTGTCTTTGTTGCACAGGCTTTTCTCTAGTTGTGGTAAACAACGGCTACTCTGTAGTTGCAGTGTGGGGGCTTCTCACTGCGGTGGCTCTTCTTGTTGTGGAGCAGGGGGTCTAGAGCATTCATTCCAGCTTCAGGAGTTGCTGCATGTGGGCTCAGTAGTTGCTGTTTCTGGGCTCTATAGCACAGGCTCAATAGTTGTGGTGCATGGGCTTAGTTGCTTCAAGGGATATGGGATCAAACCTGTGTCTCCTGAATTGGCAGGGAGATTTTCAACCACTGAGCCACCAGGGAAGCCCATGACTATATCTTAATGGTGTTTTTTTCCTTGAACAATTAATTTTAAACTTGATGGCATAAAAAGAAATATTTTTTTCTCAAGTCATCATGGTTGCTGAATGTCAACCTTTCTCTGATGATGCTCTAAAACACCTGATACACACCAAGAGAAACATAAGTAAATTGTGTCACGTTATGATGTGGTATAGAGTAGTATAACTCTAAAAGCTACCTACTGTTATCCATTTGTGCTAGAGTAATTGTTTACTGGATATGAATATTGACCTGTCACATTTTTCGTGCTTTGATGAAATTCAATGCTTTTTTCCTACACTAAATATTAGGATGAAGAGTTCAAGACAGAATAATTTTAATATGAATTGTTTGTCCCCCCCCCCCCATGGACTCTCTTTTCTTGATGTTTCTTTGTTCCCAGAGAAATGAGAGATGTGTTTTCTAACCAGGATATTTGAGAGGAAAAGATTCAGTTCCTTAGGAAGTGACTGGTAACCATTTGGTTGCTTTCATCTGCATGGACCTTGGAAGCAGATGAGAGAAAATCCTTTTCTATTTTCAAATGAAGTGGAGAGACCAGAGGGTGGACTCTTTGGGAAAACAGTTCAAAAAGGTGAATCAAAACTGAGTATCTGTCAAAAAAGATTATCTGTCATCAAAGAAGTAGGCCTATTGGACATCCACAGTTTGACCTAAGGACACGTGGGCCATCATGGTGATTTCTAGGAAAAATAATCAACGCCAATGAAAACTCCACATGGTATAAATGTGTTACTAACTGAAAATCAGTTGACCAAGAACAAATCATGATCATAAAGAAATCTTACAAAAAGAAGAAACTCTTAAAAAGGCACATCTATAAATCATAAATTATGATTTAGATAAGAAACCTTGCTATTCATTTGAAAAATTTTTGATCCCAAGTAAAACAGTTACAGTAAATTAAAAATAGACAGTAATATCCAGGTCAGGGGTGCTGAGGGTGGAAGGTGGCTGGGAGCTCTGTCTCCATCTCCAGCAAGTGCACAGGCGTGAGCAGGGGCAGGTGCGAGGGCAGAGGCATGGAGACACCAGAGCTCCCAGGACCCTTGCTGAGGGAAGGGAAGGTGGAGGCTGGGTCGGTCTCCAATGGGAGACGCCCTGGACCAGGGAGCAGCGCAGACACGAGTAAGTGCAGCTCTACCCGCAGCCCCTCACCGCGCGCCCCTGCCTGCCAAACAGCCCAGCGGCCCCTGACTCCTCCAGCCTCTAGGAGCGCTAACCTCTCTCGGTCCTTGGCTCCGGGGTCACCGCCACCAGCTGCAGGGTGAGGACACCGGGCCGTGGCCCCAAGGCGGTTGTGGAGCTGTGGTCGCCCCGTGCGCTCACAGCCCTCCCTGCCCGGCGCCTCTGAGTCTCCACTTGGCGGCGGGGGGCGGCCTCTGGGTCTGCGGACGCTACCTGGGCCCCGTCAATGCGGGCGCGTGGATGCAGGACTGGAGGTGCCGCCAAGGAGCATGAAATTGGGGCCGCCAGGTGTGCGTCGGGAGCGGTGGGTCCGCAGGTGTGAAGGGCTCTCTGCTCTGGGGATGCGTGCCGGTGATGGGGGAACACAGTTCGGGGATCCTATTCACTGGCCGCCGGCAGCGGGTGTTCAGCTGGGACTCCCTGCTCTTTCCTAAAGCCTTCTGGAGGATCAGGTACAAAAGGTTAAAGTTCATGTTCACGTTCAGTGTTTTCAGGCTTTATTGACTGACTGTGACTAACTCACAGAGAGCTTCCAGGAGGTTAATTCTTGACATACTAACACCTAAGCAAAGTTTCAAGTAAAGTTGTCCCCGCCTTTTAATGTTGTTGCTTTTTGAACAGTTTGTTTTTGTTTCTGTTCATCTTTTCCAGCAACAGACCATTGAGAAATGGTATTACTCTAAGTTAAAGGAGCATTTAAAATTTTTATTTCTGCACAGTAATCGTAGATGCTAAAGTAGTTTCAAATTCTAGCATCTATGAAGAACTAAGTTCTTTGGAAAATTTTGCTTGAAAGAAGAACTTTGGAATCCAGAGAAATGTTCATTTCATGAAATTGTGGTGCACCCTTTTGCAATTTTGAATATCTACTCCAGGGGAATTCTCAGATTTTTTCCAGAAAATGCATATTTTGTTTGAGAATAGTTTGGGTTTTGTCCTGAGGTTTTTTATGTGCTGTTTGTTGGTACCTACTTCAGTTCAGTTCAGTCGCTCAGTTGTGTCCGACTCTTTGCTACCTCATGAATCGTAACAGGCCAGGCCTCCCTGTCCATCACCAACTCCTGGAGTTTACTTAAACTCATGTCCATCGAGTGGTGATGCCATCCAGCCATCTTGTCCTCTGTCATCCCCTTTTCCTCCTGCCCCCAATCCCTCCCAGCATCAGGGTCTTTTCCAATGAGTCAGCTCTTTGTATGAGGTGGGCAAAGTATTGGAGTTTCAGCTTCAGCACCAGTCCTTCCAACAAACACCCAGGCCTGATCTCCTTTAGGATGGACTGGTTGTATCTCGTTGCAGTCCAAGGGACTCTCAAAAATCTTCTCCAACACCACATTTTAAAAGCATCAACTTTTCAGCACTCAGCTTTCTTCATAGTCCAGCTCTCACATCCATACATGACCACTGGTAAAACCATAGCCTTGATTAGATGTACCTTTGTTGGCACAGTAATGCCTCTGCTTTTTAATATGCTACCTAGATTGGTGATAACTTTCCTTCCAAGCAGTAAGTGTCTTTTAATTTCATGGCTGCAATCGCCATCTGCAGTCATTTTGTAGCCCCCCAAAATAAAGTCTGACACGGTTTCCACTGTTTCCCCATGTATTTCCCATGAAATGATGGGACCAGATGCAATGATTTACTTTTCTGAAAGTTGAACTTTAAGCCCACTTTTTCACTCTCCTCTTTCACTTTCATCAAATACCAGACCATCTGACCTGGCTCTTGAGAAATCTGTATACAGGTCAGGAAACAACAGTTAGAACTGGACATGGAACAACAGACTGGTTCCAAATAGGAAAAGGAGGACGTCATGGCTGTACATTGTCACTGTGCTTATTTAACTTATATGCAGAGTACATCATGAGAAATGCTGGGCTGGAAGAAGCACAAGCTGGAATCAAGATTGCAGGAGAAATATCAATAACCTCAGATATGCAGATGACAGCACCATTATGGCAGAAAGTGAAGAGGAACTAAAAAGCCTCTTGATGAAAGTGAAAGAGGTACCTACTTAGGAGGCTTCAAAACAATCTAATTAGAACTAGTGATTGGTGCAAAGTACTATGCTTTGTAACACAGAGATAGGTTGTCTTTCTCTATCAAAATTGTTTCTTGGGTTAGCAAATTTTTCCCTTGAAACAGTCAGGAATGACTTTTTAAAACCCTGCCGTTCTGACTCTGATAATTAGGAAGTACGTTGTTTCACTGTTGAAGATAATGGCAGACATTTCAAAGATGGACAACAGGTACACAAGAGAAATTCGAGTACTAAGTTGGGTGCATTGGTGTCCACAATAAAACTGAGTTTCTCTTCTTAGGGAAAAAGAAGGAAAACCACCTGGTGATGACCACGGGCTCTTTCCATACACCAAACACCCAGAGGAAGGGGAGAAGGTGGAGTGATTCTCAGATGGATTGGCCGCTGTTCATTTACCAACCACAGACTTCCTTTTCTTGATGTTTCTTGACTCCCAAAGAAATTAGAAGTGGGGTTCCTTACCAGGATATGTGAATGGGAAAGATCCTTTCAATTCCTAGGCATGTGACGAGATCCATTGTGTAGCTTTCATCTCTGTGAACCTTGTAAGTAGCTCTGAGAACATCTTCTCTATTGAGTTAGGCAGAAAGGGAGGGTGGTGGAGCCTTGGGGGGGGGGGCAAATGTTCCAAAACTGTACTAAAACTGAATAACTGTCTTCAAAGAAATAGACTGGATGCCAGAATTTTGATCTTAAGGCCTCTTGCAACATTAGGGAAATCATTTGTAGTGGAAGTATTCCACACCATATAAAACTCCATGAGATCAAATGTATTATTGACTGAAAATTGATGAGAGGAAAATAACATTTTGAAACTTTCTGATAGCTGATATTTGACCCAAGTCAGTCAACCACATACAAGTACTGATCGCTAAAGAATCTCCCAAAAAGGATATTTATAGTCATTCAGCTGTGATGTGGTTAAGAAACCTGTCATTTATTTTTTTAAATGAATCCCAACTAAAATATTTTCAATTAGAAATAAATATGGATAAACCACAAATAGTTTGCTCTGCTGTGTTTTCAAATCAAGATCAAGGAATTAAAATCTCCTATTGAAGTTTTCTCTTGAAAATACTTTCTCTACACTGTGTTTCAAATATTATTATAATTCTTATTGCAGTTTTTATTAAGTTCAGAATTTAAAATTTTGAGCAATTGAAGTTCTCTGAGTTCAAATGACTGAGTCGGAATTAACAAGGTTAAACTGGATGTTAAAACTATTAATGGTACAAAATTTACTTTTGTTATTTAAATGTAATAGATTGATGGCTATTTAAGTTCATCCTATGATTAACATTTTTGTGGGTATAATAGTTTATGCTGAATTATGAAATAACTTAAAATTTCAGAAGCATATCACTCTGTTTCCCACATGAGAGTGCTGAGTGGGTGTTCACCCTGGGGAGACTGCACTTCCTCATGTGGTCATTCAGGAACCCACACTTCTCCTATCCTTGGCCTCTTCCATCTCAAGGATCTCATCCCCATCTGTATCCATCAGCAGAAGGGGCAGGAACTTGGAGAAATGCCTGTGGGAGGTTATAATAGGCCAGGATGCAACATCAGTTTCTCTCCTAGTTCATTGGCCATGATGTGGTCCTGTGGTCACAGAAGAAGCTGGGAAGTCTTCCAATGGTGTGCCCCAGGAAGGGCAGTGAATTTTCATGGAAAATCAACTTTGTCCATGTAGAAGTAAAATAGTAACCCTCAAGGAAAAGTAAAAATGAGAGAAATTCCTTAAGAGAGCATAGGAAATGGACCAATTCTAGCTAACAGAGACCCCAAATAAAAGAGTCATGCAGTCATAACCAACCTGAGATTAAGTAATGTTCTCTGAGTTCTTAGAAAAGCACAAACAAAAGCTCTAAAGAGTTCTGATTCTGCTTAGTGTCCTACCTGTGAGCACTCTGAAGGAGAGGTTCCATTGACCACCAGTCATGACAGACTGTGGTCCAGCTGCAAGAATTTGTGCTTAGGCTGCACAGGGCCATTTAACCCCCTTGCAATTCTCCCAGCTGAGCATTCTAGGGCTTTTGCTCTTTAAAAGTTCTTCCTTCCCTTCAGCCCCGGGAATGTGCTTTCAGTTGCATGCAAGAATTGTGTGTCCCCAGGTTGCAAACCTTGCGGACAGTACCCTGTTCATTTGCTTCAGGTAACACTGATTGTTTTCTGGAGTTTATTTATAATTTTAGGATGATATCAGCAATAACAAGTAACTCATTTGGACCTATTGTGTTTCAATTCTCTATTGAATATTTACCATACAATGTGCACAGTTCATAGAGCAGACTGAGAATTGATTCAGCAGTGTCTTGGTCTGGCAGGAGCTCTTAAAGGAGAGGGGACATGGTATGAAGGGCCTGCTGTCCTAGTAGAAAGGATAAAAGAGAACCTGCTTTGAAAATTCAAGGAATTATACTAGATTTGGACGTTGCCTGGAGCTGATAGGTTCTGGACTCCACTTTCACATATGAACAAGATATGTTCAGAGGAAGCTGGCATCAGGAGCTGTAGAAACAGGTCCTGTGATACAAGGTATCATAAGGAATATTTGCAGCTATTAAATACATATATTTAAATTTATAAATGGATAGAATAATTGCTCATATGAAGTGAAAAGTTCAACGGTATTATCAGGTCATCCCATTTTTTAAAATGCTATGTAATTGTAGGTGAAATTATGCAGAGAATCTTCAATGATAGTTTCCCAAATTTCTAAAATATTACACTAATATAATCAGAAGAAAGCTATGAAAATTATTTGGTTAGATAGACTAATCTCTACGCTAGACACACAGAGCTGGGGTATAGGCAAGTGATCCCACCCAGCAGGTTCTCACCCTTTCCCTGCAGGTCCCAAGAGATGGCTACCTCCTCTCTATTCTCTGTTGTTGTCCCATGGCCTAACTCAGGGGCTCAACCATCACGCTCTGAAATTCTGCAATTGGAAAGTCATGTATTGTGTCATAGTCAAGACAATGATTTCCATTAGACGGCTCCCCCCAAACACTCAGACTTGCAGAATTTGGTTTACTCTCATAGCAAGACTGTGAAGGTGGCAACTGATTGTTGGCCTGTTTGGCAGACAGACCAATGGAGCCCTGCAGTGTTCCTGCTATTTCTCACAGGGCCACCAGAGGGCGGTGTGTAGCTGCTTATGGCAAAATCTGCAAGGAGATCCAAATAGTCAATCCTAAAGGCAATCAATCCTGAATATTCATTCGAAGGACTGATGCTGAAGCGGAAACTCCAATACTTTGGCCACCTGATGAGAAAAACCAACTTATTGGAAAAGACCCTGATGCTAGGGAAGATTCAAGGCGGGAGGAGAAGGGGACAGCAGAGGATGAGATGGCTGGATGGTATCACCGACTCAATGGACATGAGTTTGCATAGCATCCGGGAGTTGGTGATGGACAGGAAGCCTGGTGTGCTGAAGTCCATGGGGTTGCAAAGAGTCAGACATCACTGAGCCACTGAACTGACTGCCCCATTCAAAAGAGTCCTTTTCAAGGTAAACTTCTTCAGAACATGTTTGATAAACTTAAGAGAATTTCTTTAAAATATTGACATGCTTTTCATCTCCAGTTTCATTTGGAAACTAGTGAAAAGCCATTACAAGTAACACATGTAAGGTGAGCCACTGTTTGAAGGTTGTCCCTTGAGACACATATGTGTGCTCAGTAGCTCATTAAAGTCCAACTCTTTGTGATCCCATGGACTACAGACCAGGCACCTCTGTCCATAGGATTTTCCTGGCAAGAATACTGGAGTAGGTTCCCATTTCCTACTCCAGAGGCATCTTCTTGACCCAGAGATGGAACCTGTATCTCATGTGTTTCCTGCATTGTCAGGTGGGTTCTTTACCACTGCACCAGCGGGAAATCGATGGGTAAAATTCTGTGCCAGCACCTTTGTTTCTTCTTCTATCCACCTCATCCATCTATAGGTAACGATCTCTCTGAAACTCCTTTGGAAAATCTATGTAACATTATCAGAGATAGTTTTCAGGCATGTTGATCCTTCCTTGTGATGTCAGTGTTTGTGTAGCAAATCATCTGCTCCTATGACACTGTATATGTCCCTGACCCCTGGGAGACAGTGTTCAGGTGGGCAGTAGGTCTCAGTGGGAGTCAGCCCATGGGGAGGTCTGCTCAGCACAGCCAAGTCCAGCCCACATTGTCTTCTATCCCCAAAACACTGAGAATACTTCCCTCCCCGCCACCCATCTGCCCCACCCCCAGGGAACTTAGCTAAAATCCTGTATATGCTGAGGAAGCATCAGGGTCAGAACAATGAACAGAGGTTACAATAATTGTGAGAGAGAGATGAGGTTCTCTGTTTTCAGTTCTTATATTTGTATGTCTTGATTCATTGTATTATTATTTTAGATTTTAATTGTAATATCATTCTTTGCAATGCTGTTAGTTTCTGCTGTGCAGCAAAGTGAATCAGTTATATATATACCTTCTTTTTTTAGATTCTATTCCCATGTAGGTTATTACAAAGAATTGAATAGAGTTCCCTGTGCTCTTCAGTGGGTCTTTAGCTATTTTATGTATGGTAGAGTGTATTTCTCAATCCTAACTTATCCTTCACCCTTCTTTTGTAACCATAAGTTTGTTCTCTACATCTGAGACTCTATTTCTGTAAATAGGTTTATATGTACCATTCTTTTAGATTCCATATGGAAGTGACATCATATGATATTTGTCTTTCTATGTCAGACTTTACTCAGTATGACAATCTCTAGGTTAATCCATGTTGAACACATAGTATTGTTTTGTTCTTTTTAAGAGTCGGTAATATTCCACGGTAAACATGAGCCACATTTTCTTTATCTATTCTTCCATTGAGGAATATTTACTTTCTTCCGTCTTCTGGCTATTGTAAATAGTGCTGCAACGCACATTGGTGATCATGTATCATTTCCATTTATGGATTTCTCTGGATATATGCCCAAGAGTAAGATTACTATATCATATGGTAAGTCTTATTTTTAGACTTTTAAGAACCTTCATACTGTCAGACACAACTGAGTGACTGAACTGAACTGATACTGTTTTCCATAGTGGCTGTACCAATCTATATTCTCACCAACAATGTACGAGGCTTCCCTTTTCTCCACAGCCTTTCCAGCATTTATTGTTTGTAGATGTTTTGATGATGGCCATTCTGACAGGTATGAGCTGATACCTCATTGTAGTTTTGATTTGTATTTCTCTAATAATTAGTGATGTTCTGTGTCTTTTCACATTCCTCTTGGCGAGCTGTATGCCTCCGTTGGAGAAATGTGTATTTAGATCTTCCACTTATTTTTTGATTGGGGATATTGTTTTTTTTTAATGTTGAGATGCATGAACTGTTCCATATTTTGAAGATTAATCCCCTGTTGGTCACTTCATTTGCAGATATTTTCTTCCTTTCTGTGGGCTCTTTTCATTGTGGGAGAACACTGTCTCCCAGGGGTCAGTTTTTAAGTTTGATAAGGCTGCATTTGTTTATTTTTGTTTTTATTTTCATCACTCTAGGAAGTGGTTTAGAGAAGATCTCTCTGCGATTTATGTCAGAGAGTATTCTGCCTATGTTTTTCTCTTACGTTTTTATAGTGCCCAGTCTTACATTTAGATATTTAATCCATTTTGATTTTATTTTTATGTGTGGTGTTAGAATATGTTCTAATTTTATTCTTTTACCTGAAACTGTTCAGTTTTCCCAACACCACTTATTGAAGAGACTATCTTTTCTCCATTGTATATTCTTGTCTCTTTTGTCATAGATAAGGTGAAAATAACTGTCTAGGTTTCTGTCTGGATATGTCTCTTGATTCATTTTCCAGTTAGCCTTTATAAATCTTGTTTACACAGCTCCAGCCACATCGTGAGAAATGCTGGGCTGGATGAAACACAAGCTGGAATCAATATTGTTGGGAGAAATATCAACAACCTCAGACATGCAGATGACACCACACCTACAGCAGAAAGAGAAGAACAAAAGAGCCTCTTGATGAAAGTAAAAGAGGAGAGTGAAAAAGTTGCTTAAAGCTCAACATTCAGGAGACTAAGATCACGGCATCTGGTTCCATCACTTCATGGAAAATAGATGGGGACACAGTGACACACTACATTTTGGGCCCCAGAATCCCTGCAGATGGTGACTGCAGCTGTGAAATTAAAAGACACTTGCTCCTTTGGAAAAGTTATGACCAACCTAGACAGCATGTGTAAAAGCAGAAACATTACTTTGCCAACAAAGGTCCATCTAGTCAAAGCTGTGGTTGTTCCAGTGGTCATGTATGGATGTGAGAGTTGGACTATAAAGAAAGCTGAGCACCGGAGAATTGATGCTTTTGAACTGTGGTGTTGGAGAAGACTTTTGAGAGTCCCTTGAACTGCAAGGAGATCCAACCAGTCCATTCTAAAGGCAGTCAATTCTGAATATTTGGTGGAAGGACTGAAGCCGAAGCTGAAACTCCAATACTTTGGCCACCTGATGTGAAGCTGCCTCATTTGAAAAGACCCTGGTGCTGTGAAAGATTGAAGATGGGAGCATAAGGGATCAACAGAGGATGAGGCGGTTGGATGGCATCACCAACTCAATGGATATGAGTTTGAGTAAACTCCCAGAGGTGGTGATGAATGGAAGGCCTGGCGTGCTGCAGGCCACGGAGTCACAGATTTGGACACGACTGAGTGACTGAGCTGAACTGAGCCTCATTCCTTGGCATGTGGATGTCAAGTTCTCCCATCACCATTTTGGGGAATAGTGTCTTTCTCCCATTGAATGATCTTACCACTTTTGTCAAAAATCTTTTGACCATATGTGTGAAGGTTTTGCTGGTCTCTGAATTCTTTTCCATTTATTTAAAATTTAATCTTTATGATGGTATCAGGCTCTTGTGACTAATGTAACTTTTTGATAATGTTGAAATGAAGGAATGTGTGTCCTCCCACATTGCTTTTCTTGCTCAAAATTGGTTGGCAGTTTGGGCATTAATTAGGTATTAATTAGTGAATTTTAATTAGTTCAGTAGTGAATTTTAAGATACGTTTTTTATTTTGGATGGGTTTTTTATTTCTGTGGGGTTTTGATAGGATTGAATTACCATTGTATATTACAGAGGCTGATATTGAATCTTAACAGTGGCAAATCTTTGAATCCATGAAAATGGAATTTGTGTCGTACACTTTATTTGCAACATTTGGAAGGTTTCTCTGTGCAAATCTTTACCTCCTGAGTTAACTACTCAGTGCCCTGCTTAGTTGCTCAGTCATGTCCGACTCTTTGTGACCCCATGGACTGTAGCCCGCCAGGCTCCTCTGTCCATGGGGATTCTCCAGGCAAGAATACTGGAGTGGGTGGCCATGCCCTCCTCCAGGGGATCTTCCCAGCCCAGGGATCAAACTCACGTCTCGCACATTGCAGGCGGATTCTTTACCATCTGAGCCCCCAGGGAAACTCAGTAGTTTATTCTTTCTGATGTATTTGTCAATGTGGTCGTTTTCTTAATTTCCTTTCCAAACTGATCCTATTACTGCACAAAAATGCAAGTGAAGTTCAGTGTTAATTTTTGCACCACGTTGTTTTGCTGAATTCATTTATTATTTATAATATTTTTGTGGCGTCCTTAGGATTTCTACTTATGAAATCATGTCACATGTGAACATAGATAATTCTAATTCCATTTTACATATTTGAACGTTGGTGATTTATGCATTAATTCAACTTATTTTCTTATATGTCTTTGCTGACAGACATGTCTAAAACGACAAGTACTATTGCTTAGAAGCGGGTTACCTCTTTGTGCATCACTGTGGAAAGATCAACTCTTGTTTGAAGCATCAGAAGGAGGTAAAACTGATAACCTGAGAAAACTAGTTTCCAAGTGCCAAGAGATTGGAGTCAGCCTAAATGAGCTCTTAAATTTAAACAGTTACAAAACAGAAAGCAAGAATCACTGAACCCTGGGTGCAGTCAGTTCTAAGTCCTTATAATAATTGCCAAAATTATTTGAATGATCCTTCAAGATTAGGCTAATCCCTGGCTAAGGTCTGTGTAAGGCAGACAAGCATTACTGATCATATCAAGTCCCCTACAATATCCTATCCTCAAAACCAGAAGCAATGAACATGACCCTCTTCGGTTGGATAAATGAACTTCCTGTTTGGCCTGCTTCTAGGCCCTGCCAGATTCTCATAACATCATGTACGGAAGTATAGTTCCTCAAAGTGACTGACATTTATTTTCATTTTGCTTTGTTTTTGTTTTTATCATTTACTTTTCCCCCTTCCTTTATGTTGTGCTATTCCTGATTCACTTGACACTCTCTGATGCCTGAGAGATTCTTGTTTGGGATTTAATTTCCAGGGCTGTGTTTACAGTAAAAAGCCGGCAGTCCCTTTTAGTTTTTCCTCTTTAAACCTTTTGAGATTCTTCATTTCAGGATTTAAAACTTAAGCAGTCCATCTTAAGGAAAGTGTAACTGCCATGGCCACAAGTCTGCTAGTTGCACTTGAATGCTCTAACAGGGTTGTTTATTGCCCTTTCTATGTTCTGGACTCCTTGCCGAGACTGTTTAACTTGAAGATTAAAGAAACTATTGCAAATGCCAGTGCATCAGAACCTAAGAGTGGTCAAATATTATGTGCAAATTTTTTGTAAAGAAATTTTAATTTATAATAAAGTTTAACAGTTTAAAGAACAACAACAACAAAAAAAACCCAGTAATATTACATGCTTCCTGAAGTCAAAGGAAAGATTTTCCATGTTTCACCAATGACTGTGATGTTGGCTATGGGTTTTACATGAATGGCATTATTATGTCATGATAATTTCCCTCAAATTTAATTTGTCAGGTGAGTTTAGCAGGAAAATATGTTTAATTGATTCGACTCTTTTTTCTATTAACTGAGATGAACATGTTTTTTCCCATTTATTCTGTTAATGTGTGGGCTATCCAGATGCATTTTAATAGGTTGAAGCATTCTTTGATTCCAAAAACTAATCCCACTTGTTCATGGTGTATAATTCTTATTATTTGCTGTTCCTACAGCTAAGTCATGTCCAAGTCTGTGTGACCCCATAGACAGCAGCCCACCAGGCTCTGCCGTCCCTGGGATTCTCCATGCAAGAACACTGGAGTGGGTTGTCATAGATAGCTATAAATGATTATTATATAAAGAGATATATATGGACTTCCAACTTCTGCTCAGGCTTCCAGAATCCTTGTAGGGCGGCAGGTGATGGCCAGGACATAGCACTGAACCACAGAGATTTATGCTTCATATTAGCCATTGATGACTGATACTACTGCTCCATGAGTGTTGTTTCACACAATCAATGACAGTCTGACTTAGACCTGCATCCACCCATCTCGTGCCTCTGTTTCTCACCCTCTACTCCTTGCTTCTGAGATTCACTCACTTCTTCCTTAAATACACCCTTCCTCATTCTCAGTGAGAGCCTAAGATAGGCAAACACTGTAGTATCTTTCATCTGAAAATATTCTTAACTCTTTTTTATTCCTGAGTGATAGTTTGTGTGTTAGTAGCTCAATCATGTCTGACTCTTTGCGACCTTATGGACTGTAGCTCAGCAGGCTCCTCTGTCCATGGAATTCTCCAGTAGGTTGCCATTTCTTTCTCCAGGGGATCTTCCCAACCCAGGGATTAAAGCTGGGTCTCCTGCCTTGCAGGCAGGTAGTTTAGAATGAAAAATTCAGACTGTTTCTGCACAAGGAACCACAGAGCCCCATATGTCCACCACAGGGCACTGTCTGACTGAGGCCTGCATCCACCCATCTTCTGCCTCTGCGTGTTTCTGCTAATGACAAACACACTGCCCCATTTAAAAGGGGCCCTTTCCTAGTTAGTCTTCATCAGGAAATGGCAATGGACTCCAGTATTCCTGCCTGAAGAATTCTGTGGACAGGAGAGCTTGGTGGGCTACAGCCCATGGGGTCACAAGGAGTCGGACCTGACTGAGCAACACACACACACACTGATCATGTTTTGGAAGAAGTCAAAATCCAGGACAAGTAAAAATGCAAGGTGAGCCAGTGACTGGAAGTTTTACTTTGTGACACATTACAAAGATTTAAGGTCCATGTCTAAACCCCCTATCTTTGTCCACCTCTGTCCCCTCCTTTCTTCATTCATTTATACACATCTCTCTATGAAAAATATCTTTTCACAATCTATGTAATGTGTTAGAGATACTTTTCAACTATGTTGCTCCTTCTTTCTGATGTGAATCTTTGGGTGGCACTCTGTTTATCAGATCTAATACCTTAAATCTGTTTGTCACTCCCACTGTATAATTGTAAGGGATTTGATTATAGGTCATATCTGAATGGTCTAGTGGTTTTCTCTACATTCTTCAATTTAAGCATGAATTTTGCAATAGGAGCTCATGATCTGGGCAACAGTCATCTACCAGTCTTGTTTTTCCTGACTATGTAGAGCTTCTCCATCTTTGGCTGAAAGAATATAATCAATCTGATTTTCATATTGAACACCTGGTGATGTCCATGGATAGAGTCATGTCTTGTGTTGTTGTTAAAGGGTGTTTTCTATGACCAGCATGTTCTCTTGACTAAACTCTGTTAGTCTTGGCCCTGCTTCATTTTGCAATACAAGGCCAAACTTGCCTAATATTATGGATATCTCTTGACTTCCTCCTTTTGCATTCCAATCCTTTATGACGAGAAAGACATCTTTTCCTTTCCTTTTATTTTTTTGGCGTTTGTTCTAGGAGGTCTTGTAGGTCTTCATAGAACCGGTCAACTTCAGGATGTTTGGCAGTAGTGTTTGGGGCATAGACTAAGATTACTCTGATATTGAATGGTTTGCCTTGGAAACGAACAGAGATCATTCTGCCATTTATAAGATTGCACCCAAGTGTTGCATTTTGGACTCTTGTTGACTAAAAGGACTGCTCCATTTCTTCTAAGGGATTCTTGCCCACAGTAGTAGATATAATGGTCATCTGGATTAAATTCACCCATTCCAGTCCATTTTTGTTCACTGATTCCTAAGATGTCGATGTTCACTCTTGCCATCTTCTGCTTGACCACATCCAATATACCTTGATTCATGAACCTAACATTTCAGGTTCCTATGCAATACTGTTCTTTACTGCATGGGACTTTACTTTCACCACCAGACACATTCAGAACTGAGCATCATTTCTGCTTTGGCCCAGCCACTTCTTTCTCTCTGGAGCTGTTAGTAGTTGCCCTCCACTCTTCCCCAGTTTAGCATACTGAACGCCTTCTGACCTGGGGGGCTCATCTTGCAGTGTTATATCTTTATGCCTTTTCTTACTGTTTATGATGTTCTCCAGACAAGAATACTGACCTTGGTTGCCATTTCATCCCCTAGTGGACCGTTTTTTTGTCAGCACTCTTCATTAGGACCCATCCATCTTGGGTGACTCTGTATACCATGGCTGATGGCTTCACTGAGTTGTGAAAACCCCTTCATCACTACAAGGCTGTGATCCATACCAGTACCAAACTATTTTGGTTACTATAGCTTTGCAATAAGTTTTGAAATCAGTAATGGTATTCTCCTATATTACATATTCTTCTTTTGATTCTTTGGCTATTTTGGGGTATATTAGTTGTAAAGTATTTTAGGATAGGCATTTGGGTTTAGGGTGGAGTTTTGATCAGGATTGCATTGGAATTGTAAACTGTGATGGTTAGTATTGAGGTGTTAGCAATAAGTCTTCCAATGCATGAAAACAGGATTTGTGTCATTTAATGTCTTCACAAAGTTTGGCATTTCACTGAGCAAGTCTTCACTTTTTTTGTTCAGTTAATCACTAGGTAGTTTACTCTTTCTGAAACAATTGTAAACAAAACTGTTTTCTTAATTTACTTTTCACTTTGATCATTAATGTACAGATGTGGCACTGGTTTTCAGCATTGACTTTGGTGAATGTCCTTGTTACTTTGCTGTATGAATTTTTTTATTTATAACAATTTTTTTCTGTCATACTTAGGATTTCTACATTTGAGATCATGTCATGGGTGGACATAAATAATTCTGCCTCTTTTCAGATTGAAATGTCACTGATTTATCTGTCTGTCTGTATGTCTATCTTTCCTGACTGTTATGGCTAAGACTCTCAGTGCTGTGTTGGAAAGAAGTGGCAAAACCTAGCATTCTCATTTGTTTCCTAATCTCAAACGAAACATTTTCAGTCTTCATCACTGGCTGTGATGTTGGCTGTGAGTTTTACTTGTCTGTGTGTAGTCAGTTGTGTCCAACTCTTCACGACGTTTTGCACTGTAGCCCACCAGGCTCCTCTGTCCATGGGACTCTCTAGTCAAGAATAGCAGAGTAGGTTGATGTTTCGTCTTCTAGGGGATCTTCCTGATCCAGGGATCGGACCTCTGTCTCTTGCATCTCCTGCTTTGCAGGCAGAATCTTTACTGCTGGGCCATCAGGGACTTTTACTTTATGGTGGTAATTTCCTTCAAGTGTTATTTGTCAAGTTTTTTTTTTTTTCTTAAATCATGAAAAGGTTTTGAAGTTTTTTTTTTTTTTAATTTGTAGTGAATTTTGTCATACATTGGAATAAAACAGCCATGGGTTTACATGTGTTCCCCATCCCGATCCCCCCTCCCACCTCCCTCTCCACCCGCTCCCCCTAGGATTTCCCAGTGCACCAGGTCCGAGAGCTTGTCTCATGCATCCAACCTGGGCTGGTGATCTGTTTCATCCTAGATACCATACATGTTTCGATGCTGTTCTCTTGAAACATCCCACCCTCTCCTTCTCCCACAGAGTCTAAAAGACTGTTCTATAAATCTGTGTCTTTTTTTTTTCTGTTCTGCATATAGAGTTATTATTAACATCATTCTAAATTCCATATATATGTGTTAGACTATTGTAATGGTCTTTATCTTTCTGGCTTACTTCACTCTGTATAATGGGCTCCAGTTTCATCCATCTCATTAGAATTGATTCAAATGAATTCTTTTTAATGGCTGCATAATATTCCATGGTGTATATGTACCACAGCTTCCATATCCATTCGTCTGCTGATGGGCATCTAGGTTGCTTCCATGTCCTGGCTATGATAAACAGTGCTGCGATGAACATTGGGGTGCACATGTCTCTTTCAGATCTGGTTTCCTTGGTGTGTATGCCCAGGAGTGGGATTGCTGGGTCATATGGAAGTTCTATTTCTAGTTTTTTAAGAAATCTCCACACTGTTCTCCATAGTGGCTGTACTAGTTTGCATTCCCACCAACAGTGTAAGAGGGTTCCCTTTTCTCCACACCCTCCCCAGCATTTATTGCTTGTAGACTTTTGGATAGCAGCCATCCTGACTGGCGTGTAATGGTACCTCATTGTGGTTTTGATTTGCATTTCTCTGATAATGAGTGATGTTGAGCATCTTTTCATGTGTTTCTTAGCCATCTGTATGTCTTCCTTGGAGAAGTGTCTGTTGAGTTCTTTGGCCCATTTTTTGATTGGGTCATTTATTTTTCTGGTGTTGAGCTGGAGGAGTTGCTTGTATATTTTTGAGATTAATCCTTTGTCTGTTGCTTCATTTGCTATTATTTTCTCCCAATCTGAGGGTTGTCTTTTCACCTTGCTTATAGTTTCCTTTGCTGTGCAAAAGCTTTTAAGTTTCATTAGGTCCCATTTGTTTATTTTTGCTTTTGTTTCTAATATCCTGGTATGTGGGTCATAGAGGATCCTGCTGTGATTTATGTCAGAGAGTGTTTTGCCTATGTTCTCCTCTAGGAGTTTTATAGTTTCTGGTCTTACATTTAGATCTTTAATCCATTTTGAATTTATTTTTGTGTATGGTGTTAGAAAGTGTTCTAGTTTCATTCTTTTACAAGTGGTTGACCAATTTTCCCAGCACCACTTGCTAAAGAGGCTATCTTTTTTCCATTGTATATCCTTGCCTCCTTTGTCGAAGATAAGGTGACCATATGCTCGTGGATTTATCTCTGGGCTTTCTATTCTGATCCATTGATCTATATATCTGTCTTTGTGCCAATACCATACTGTCTTGATGACTGTGGCTTTGTAGTATAGTCTGAGGTCAGGCAGGTTGATTCCTCCAGTTCCATTCTTCTTTCTCAAGATTACTTTGGCTATTCGAGGTTTTTTGTATTTCCATACAAATTGTGAAATTACTTGTTCTAGTTCTGTGAAAAATACCGTTGGTAGCTTGATAGGGATTGCATTGAATCTGTAGATTGCTTTGGGTAGTATGGCCATTTTGACAATGTTGATTCTTCCAATCCATGAACACGGTATATTTCTCCATCTGTTTGTGTCCTCTTTGATTTCTTTCATCAGTGATTTATAGTTTTCTATGTATAAGTCTTTTGTTTCTTTAGGTAGATATATTCCTAAGTATTTTATTCTTTTTGTTGCAATGGTGAATGGTATTGTTTCCTTAATTTCTCTTTCTGTTTTCTCATTGTTAGTGTATAAGAATGCAAGAGATTTCTGTGTGTTAATTTTATATCCTGCAACTTTACTATATTCGTTGATTAGCTCTAGTAATTTTCTGGTAGAGTCTTTAGGGTTTTCTATGTAGAGGATCATGTCATCTGCAAACAGTGAGAGTTTCACTTCTTCTTTTCCTATCTGGATTGCTTTTACTTCTTTTTCTGCCCTGATTGCTGTGGCCAACACTTCCAAAACTATGTTGAATAGAAGTGGTGAGAGTGGGCACCCTTGTCTTGTTCCTGATTTTAGGGGAAATGCTTTCAATTTTTCGCCATTGAGGGTAATGCTTGCTGTGGGTTTGTCATATATAGCTTTTATTATGTTGAGGTATCTTCCTTCTATTCCTGCTTTCTGGAGAGTTTTAATCATAAATGGATGCTGAATTTTGTCAAAGGCTTTTTCTGCATCTATTGAGATAATCATATGGTTTTTATCTTTCAATTTGTTAATCAACATTGATTGATTTGCGGATATTAAAGAATCCTTGCATTCCTGGGATAAAGCCCACTTGGTCATGGTGTATGATTTTTTTAATATGTTGTTGGATTCTGTTTGCTAGAATTTTGTTAAGGATTTTTGCATCTATGTTCATCAGTGATATTGGCCTGTAGTTTTCTTTTTTTGTGGTATCTTTGTCTGGTTTTAAGGTGATGGTGGCCTCATAGAATGAGTTTGGAAGTTTACCTTCTTCTGCTATTTTCTGGAAGAGTTTGAGTAAATTAGGTGTTAGCTCTTCTTTGAACTTTTGGTAGAATTCAGCTGTGAAGCCATCTGGTCCTGGGCTTTTGTTTGCTGGAAGATTTATGATTACAGTTTCGATTTCCTTGCTTGTGATGGGCTTGTTAAGATCTTCTATTTCTTCCTGGTTCAGTTTTGGAAAGTTATACTTCTCTAAGAAGTTGTCCATTTCTTCCAAGTTGTCCATTTTATTAGCATAGAGCTGCTGGTAGTAGTCTCTTATGATCCTTTGTATTTCAGTGTTGTCTGTAGTGATCTCTCCATTTTTGTTTCTAATTTTGTTAATTTGGTTCTTCTCTCTTTGTTTCTTAATGAGTCTTGCTAATGGTTTGTCAATTTTGTTTATTTTTTCAAAAAACCAGCTTTTAGCTTTGTTGATTTTTGCTATGGTCTCTTTAGTTTCTTTTGCATTTATTTCTGCCCTAATTTTTAAGATTTCTTTCCTTCTACTAACCCTGGGGTTCTTCATTTCTTCCTTCTCTAATTGCTTTAGGTGTAGCGTTAGGTTATTTATTTGACTTTTTTCTTGTTTCTTGAGGTAGGCCTGTAATGCTATGAATCTTCCCCTTAGCACTGCTTTTACAGTGTCCCATAGGTTTTGGGTTGTTGTGTTTTCATTTTCATTCATTTCTATGGATATTTTGATTTCTTTTTTGATTTCTTCTATGATTTGTTGGTTATTCAGAAGCGTGTTGTTTAGTCTCCATATGTTTGAGTTTTTAATAATTTTTTTCCTGTTATTGAGATCTAATCTTACTGCACTGTGGTCAGAGAAGATGACTGGAATGATTTCAATTTTTTTGAATTTACCAAGACTAGATTTATGGCCCAGGATGTGATCTATTCTGGAGAAGGTTCCGTGTGCACTTGAGAAAAAGGTGAAGTTGATTGTTTTGGGGTGAAAGGTCCTATAGATGTCAATAAGGTCTAGCTGGTCCATTGTGTCCTTTAAAGTTTGTGTTTCCTTGTTAATTTTCTGTTTAGTTGATCTATCCATAGTTGTGAGTGGGGTATTAAAGTCTCCCACTATTATTGTGTTATTATTAATTTCCTCTTTCATCCTCGTTAGTATTTGCCTTACATATTGTGGTGCTCCTATGTTGGGTGCATATATATTTATAATTGTTATATCTTCTTCTTGAATTGATCCTTTGATCATTATGTAGTGTCCTTCTTTGTCTCTTTTCACAGCCTTTATTTGAAAGTCTATTTTATCTGATATGAGTATTGCAACTCCTGCTTTCTTTTGGTCTCCGTTTGCATGAAATATTTTTTTCCAGCCCTTCACTTTTAGTCTGTATGTGTCCCTTGTTTTAAAGTGGGTCTCTTGTAGACAGCATATATAGGGGTCTTGTTTTTGTATCCATTCAGCCAGTCTTTGTCTTTTGGTTGGGGCATTCAACCCATTTACATTTAGGGTAATTATTGATAGGTATGGTCCCGTTGCCATTTAGTTTGCTGTTATGGGGTTCACCTTTATATAACCTTTCTGTGTTTCCTGTCTAGAGAAGATTCTTTAGCATTTGTTGAAGAGCTGGTTTGGTGGTGCTGAATTCTCTCAGCTTTTGCTTGTCTGTAAAGCTTCTGAATTCTCCTTCATATCTGAATGAGATCCTTGCTGGGTACAGTAATCTTGGTTGTAGGTTGTTCTCTTTCATTACTCTAAGTATGTCCTGCCATTCCCTTCTGGCCTGAAGGGTTTCTATTGATAAATCAGCTGTTATCGTTATGGGAATCCCTTTATGTGTTATTTGTTGTTTCTCCCTTGCTGCTTTTAATATTTGTTCTTTGTGTTTGATCTTTGTTAATTTGATTAATATGTGTCTTGGGGTATTTCGCCTTGGGTTTATCCTGTTTGGAACTCTCTGGGTTTCTTGGACTTGGGTGGCTATTTCCTTCCCCATTTTAGGGAAGTTTTCAGCTATTATCTCCTCAAGTAGCTTCTCATGGCCTTTCTTTTTGTCTTCTTCTTCTGGGACTCCTATGATTCGAATGTTGGGGCGTTTCATATTGTCCCAGAGGTCCCTGAGGTTGTCCTCATTTCTTTTGATTCTTTTTTCTTTTTTCCTCTCTGCTTCATTTATTTCCACCATTTTATCTTCTACCTCACTTATCCTATCTTCTGTCTCTGTTATTCTACTCATGGTTCCCTCCAGAGTGACTTTGATCTCATTTATTGCATTATTCATTTTTAATTGACTCTTTTTTATTTCTTCTAGGTCCTTGTTAAACATTTCTTGCATCTTCTCCATCTTTGTCTCCAGGCTATTTATTTGTAACTCCATTTTGCTTTCAAGATTTTGGACCATTTTCATTATCATTATTCGAAATTCTTTTTCAGGTAGATTCCCTATCTCCTCCTCTTTTGGTAGATTTGGTGGGCTTTTTTCGTGTTCCTTTACTTGTTGGGTATTTCTCTGCCTTTTCATCTTGCTTAGATTGCTGTGTCTAGGGTGGGCTTTCTGTATTCTGCTGGTCTGTGGTTCCTTTTTATTGTGAAGATTTTACCCAGTGGGTGGTGTTGGACTATTGGCTTTTCAAGGTTTCCTGGTTAGGGAAGCTTGTGTCAGTGTTCTGGTGCGTGGAGATGGATTTCTTCTCTCTGGAGTGCAATTGAGTGTCCAGTGATGAGTTTTGCAATGGGTCTATGTGTTAGGTGTGACTTTGGGCAGCCTGTATGTTGGCACTTAGGTCTATGTTCCTGCGTTACTATAGAATTTATGTAGTATGTCTTGTCCTGGAGCTTCTTGGCTCTTGGGTGGCGGTTGGTTTTAATGTAGGTATGGGGGCTTTTGGATGGATTCTTATTCCTTAATGTTCTGTGTAGTCAGGATTTTTATGGTTTTCTCAGGTTTGGGGCTTAAGTCTCCTGCCTCTGGATTTCAGTTTTATTCTACCCGTAGTCTCAAGACTTCTCCAACTATGCAGCACTGGTAATAAAAACTTCTAGGTTAATGGTGAAAAGATTTGCCACTGTGAGGGACCACCAAAGAGGTCCATAGAGTTACACGAATAATAGGGGAGGGAGGAAGGAGATAGAGGTGAGCAGGCGAGGAGAAAGGGGGGCTCGAGAGGAAAGAGACAGATCTACCCAGTTATCTGTTCTCAAAGTGTTCTCCTTAGCCCAGACACCCACAAAGATTCGCCAAATTGGATTGGGAAGAGAAGGGGAAAGGAGGCAATAGAGTTGTTCTGAGGTAGAAAACAGAGAGTCAAACGTGGAAGAGAGTAATCAACACACTCCTGAATAGAAATGGGAACTGAATATTGGATTCTTAAATGTCCAACATTTATATCACATACTGATAAACAAAGATTAAAAAATTTAGCGTAGAGGTTAGACTCTTTGAAATAAAATATTTGAAAACAAAAACAAAAACCCAAGATTTAGAGATATATACGGAGTTCAGTTTAAAAATAGGGCTTCTCTCTTTCTTCTTTTTTTTTTTGCAAGTTTATATTGAGATGAAAATGAAAATTAAGGAATAATAGAGGAGTATTAGAGGACTTTAAAAGGAAAATAGGAGAGAAAAAAAAGAAAAAAGAAAAAAAATTTTTTTTTCCCCTAATTGAAAAAAAAATCATAAAAATATATGAAAATGAAAGTTGAGGAGTAATGGGGGAGTAGTGGGGAAGTTTAAAAGACAATAAAAGAGGAAAAATTGAAAAAAGAAAAAAAAGAAGAAAAAAAAAGAAAAAAATTTTTTTTTTTTTTTTTAATTTATCAACAACAACAAAATATGCCAGTATATCTAGGAATTTCTCCGGAGCTGTTGCAGCCAGTGTAGGTTCAGTTCAATTTTAGATAGCTCCTTTTTCCAGCTTACACTTCTTGATATCTATAGGTCCCTTCCGGTGTAGTCGGTGTTGCCGTCAGGGATTTTAACCTGATGCACCGGACCTTTCTGAAGCGATTCCCTTTGTTTATTTGGCTTCTGTTTGCTGTCTCTTCGGTGTCTAGTTTCCGTCCTGACACAGGCAGGCGGAGGTGGTCTCTTATTTAGGTTCGCTAGTTCAGTTCAGTCCTGGGGCGGGGAGGGCGGGGCTCTGCAGGGAGCTGTCGCTGTGTGTGGGGAGCCTTCGCCATGTCCTGGCCGGGCAGCCAGAGGCTTGGCGCGCTCTCTCCACGGGCACGCCGCGCCCCCTCCCTCCACGGCCTCAGCGAGCAGCCGGAGGAAGTCTTCAGACAGGAACCGGGGCCGGCTTGCCGGGTGGGAGGGGGTGGCTTCTCTGGGGCTGAGTTTTCCCCTTGCCCCTCCCCCTGCCTCCTACCTCCAGTGGGGATGGGGCGGCTCTTCTCTGGAGTTTCTCAGTCCCTTTGTTTTGCGAACCGCCGGTGGTGTGTTCCGGCCGGTCAATTTCTCCCTTGCTCTCCCACAGTTTAAAAAAGCTCCCTCCGACTGCTCTCAGGGCCTTCTGGCCGGTCCCCACCCTAAGGAATGCCGCCGGCTCCTCTCCGTTCCGCCCCCTCTTGCTGGTGGCAGGTGCGGGCGTCTGGGGCACTTTTCTGCTGGGAGTTGCCTTTAGCACGTAATCTGTGGGCCTTATTTAATTTCTCCTCCCAGTTAGGTTGCCCTCCGAGATCTGAAAACTTCCCCCGGACCCGCCAGCGCGAGGGTTTCCTGGTGGTTGGAAACTTCCTCTATTGAGACTCCCTTCCCGGGACGGGTCTCCGTCCCTCTCTCTTGTGCCCCTTTTTAATCTTTAATATTTTTGTCCTACCTCCCTTCGAAGACAATGGGCTGCTTTTCTGGGCGCCTGATGTCCGCTGCTAGCGATCAGAAGTTGTTTTGTAAACTTTGTTCACCGTTCTGTTGTTCTTTCAATGAATTTGTAGAAGAGAAAGTGATCTCCCCGTCCTATTCCTCCGCCATCTTGACTCCTCCCCCCGGTTTTGAAGTTTTTAAATTGCCCTCTCTGTATTAATTGAGATCATGGTTTTTCCCTATGTTATGTGTATGTGGTGCATTGCTTGCTTGCTTGCTAAGGTGCTTCAGTCGTGTCCAACTCTGTGCGATCCCCATGGACAGCAGCCCACCAGGCTCCTCTGTACACAGGATTCTCTAGGCATGAACTCTGGCGTGGGTTGCCATTTCCTTCTCCAACGTGGTGCATGATACCAATGCATTTTACAATGATGAAGCATTCTTGCATTCCAGGAAATATAGCACTTGTGTTTATTGTACAATTCTTATTATATGAATTGATATAAATGATTACA
>JAGTXW010001337.1:1137194-1147881 GCA_020226075.1 Hydropotes inermis
CAGAATATCAGAGTGTGATGGTTGAGACCCTGAGTTAGGCCCTGGGAACACAACAGAGATTAGAGAGGAGGTAGCCACCTCTTGGGACCTGCAGGGAAACGGTGGGAACCAGCTGGCTGGGATCACTTGCCTATACCCCAGCTCTGTGTGTCTATGTAGAGATTAGTTTATCTAACCAAAGAATTTTCATAGTTTTCTTCTGATTATGTTAACAAAATATTTTAGAAATTTGGGAAACTATCATTCAAAATAGTCTGCATAATTTTACCTACAATTACATAGCATTTTAAAAAATGGGATTACCTGATATTACCGGTGACCATTTCACTTCATATGAGCAATTATTCTATCCATTTATAAATTTAACAACTGTGAATTTAATAGCTGCAAATATTCCTTATGATACTTTGTATCACAGGACCTGTTTCTATAGCTCCTGATGCCAGCTTCCTCTGAACATACCTTGTTCATCTCTGAAAGTGGTGTCCAGAACCTATCAGCTCCAGGCAATGTCCAAATCTAGTATTATTCCTTGAATTTTCAAAGCTGGTTCTCTTTTATCCTTTCTGCTAGGACTGCAGGCCCTTCATACCATATCTCCCCTCCTTTAAGAGCTCCTCACAGACCAAGACATTGTTCAATCAATTCTCAGTCTTCTCTATGCACAGTACACATTGTATGGTAAATATTCAATAGAGATTTGAAACACAATAGGTCTAAATGAGTTACTTGTTATTGCTGATGTCATCCTAAAATTATAAATAAATTCCATAAAACAATCAGTGTTACCTGAAGCAAAAGGACAGGGTACTGTCTGCAAGGTTTGCAAGTTGGGGACACACAATTCTTGCCTGTAACTGAAAGCACATTCCTGGGGCTGAAGGGAGGGAAGTTTTAAAAAGCCAAAGCCCCAGAATGCTCAGCTGGGAGACTTGTAAGGGGGTTAAATGGCCCTGTGCAGCCTAAGCACAAATCCTTGCAGCTGGACCGCAGTCTACCATGACTGGCAGTCAACGGAAGTTCTCCTTCAGAGTGTTCACAGGTAGGACCCTTTGCAGAATCAGAACTCTTCAGAGCTTTGGTTTGTGGTTTTCTAAGAGCTCAGAGAACATTATTTAATCTCAGGTCTGTTATGACCGCATGACTCTTTTATTTGGGGTCTCTGTTAGCTAGAATGGGTCCATTGTCTATGCTCTCTTAAGGAATTTCTCTCATTTTTACTTTTCCTTGGGGGATACTATTTTACTTCTACATGGACAAAGTTGATTTTCCATGAAAATTCACTGCCCTTCCTGGGGCAAACCACTGGAAGACTTCCCAGCTTCTTCTGTGGCCACAGGACCATATCATGGCCAATGAAGTAGGAGAGAAACTGATGTTGCATCCTGGCCTATTATAAACTCCCACAGGCATTTATCCAAGTCCCTGCCCTTTCTGCTGATGGATACAGATGGGGATGAGATCCTTGAGACGGAAGAGGCCAAGGATAGGAGAAGTCTGGGTTCTGGAATGACCACATAAGGAAATGCAGTCTCCCCAGGATGAACACACACTCAGCACTCTCATGTGGGAAACAGAGTGATATGCTTCTGAAATTTTAAGTTATTTGATAATTCAGCATAAACTATTATACCCACAAAAATGTTAATCATAGGATGAACTTAAATAGCCATCAATCTAGTACATTTAAATAAAAAAAGTAAATTTTGTACCATTAATAGTTTTAACATCCAATTTAACCTTGTTAATTCTGACTCAGTCATTTGAACTCAGAGAACTTCAATTCCTCAACATTTTAAATTCTGACCTTAATAAAAACTGCAATAAGAATTATAATAATATTTGAAAAACAGTGTAGAAAAGTATTTTCAAGAGAAAACTTCAATAGGAGATTTTAATCCTTGATCTTGATTTGAAAACAGAGCAGAGCAAACTATTTGTGGTTTATCCATATTTATTTCTAATTGAAAATATTTTAGTTGGGATTCATTTAAAAAAAATAAATGACAGGTTTCTTAACCACATCACAGCTGAATGACTATAAATATCCTTTTTGGGAGATTCTTTAGCGATCAGTACTTGTATGTGGTTGACTGACTTCAGTCAAATATCAGCTATCAGAAAGTTTCAAAATGTTCTTTTCCTCTCATCAATTTTCAGTCAATAATACATTTGATCTCATGGAGTTTTATATGGTGTGGAATACTTCCACTACTAATGATTTCCCTAATGTTGCAAGAGGCCTTAAGATCAAAATTCTGGCATCCAGTCTATTTCTTTGAAGACAGTTATTCAGTTTTAGTACAGTTTTGGAACTTTTGCCCCCCCCCCCCCCCCTCCACCACCCTCCCGTTCTGCCTACCTCAATAGAGAAGATGTTCTCAGAGCTACTTACAAGGTTCAGGGAGATGAAAGCTACACAATGGATCTCGTCACCTGCCTAGGAATTGAAAGGATCTTTCCCATTCAAATATCTTGGTAAGGAACCCCACTTCTAATTTCTTTGGGAGTCAAGAAGCATCAAGAAAAGGAAGTCTGTGGTTAGTAAATGAAAAAACGGCCAATCCATCTGAGAACCACTCCACCTTCTCCCCTTTCTCTGGGTGTTTGGTGTATGGAAAGAGCCCGTGGTCATCACCAGGTGGTTTTCCTTCTTTTTCCCTAAGAAGAGAAACTCAGTTTTATTGAAGGCACCAATGCACTGAACTTAGTACTCGAATTTCTCTTGTGTACCTGTTGTCCATCTTTGAAATGTCTGCCATTATCTTCAACAGTGAAACAACGTACTTCCTAATTATCAGAGTCAGAACTGCAGGGTTTTAAAAGTCATTCCTGACTGTTTCAAGGGAAAAATTTGCTAACCCAAGAAACAATTTTGATAGAGAAAGACAACCTATCTCTGTGTTACAAAGCATAGTACTTTGCACCAATCACTAGTTTTAATTAGATTGTTTGGAAGCCTCCTAAGTAGGTACCTCTTTCACTTTCATCAAGAGGCTTTTTAGTTCCTCTTCACTTTCTGCCATAATGGTGATGTCATCTACATATCTGAGGTTATTGATATTTCTCCTGAAATCTTGATTCCAGCTTGTGCTTCTTCCAGCCCAGCATTTCTCATGATGTACTCTGCATATAAGTTAAATAAGCACAGTGACAATGTACAGCCATGACGTCCTCCTTTTCCTATTTGGAACCAGTCTGTTGTTCCATGTCCAGTTCTAACTGTTGTTTCCTGACCTGTATAGAGATTTCTCAAGAGCCAGGTCAGATGATCTGGTATTTGATGAAAGTGAAAGAGGAGAGTGAAAAAGTGGGCTTAAAGTTCAACTTTCAGAAAAGTAAATCATGGCATCTGGTCCCATCATTTCATGGGAAATACATGAGGAAACAGTGGAAACCGTGTCAGATTTATTTTGGGGGGCTACAAAATGACTGCAGATGGCGATTACAGCCATGAAATTAAAAGACGCTTACTGCTTGGAAGGAAAGTTATCACCAATCTAGGTAGCATATTAAAAAGCAGAGACATTACTATGCCAACAAAGGTACATCTAATCAAGACAATGGTTTTTCCAGTGGTCATGTATGGATGGGAGACCTGGACTGTGAAGAAAGATGAGTGCTGAAAAGTTGATGCTTTTAAACTATGGTGTTGGAGAAGAGTTTTGAGAGTCCCTTGGACTGCAAGGAGATACAACCAGTCCATCCTAAAGGAGATCAGTCCTGGGTGTTTGTTGGAAGGACTGGTGCTGAAGCTGAAACTCCAATACTTTGCCCACCTCATGCAAAGAGCTGACTCATTGGAAAAGACCCTGATGCTGGGAGGGATTGGGGGCAGGAGGAAAAGGGGATGACAGAGGACAAGATGGCTGGATGGCATCACCACTCGATGGACATGAGTTTGAGTAAACTCCAGGAGTTGGTGATGGACAGGGAGGCCTGGCCTGTTATGATTCATGAGGTAGCAAAGAGTCGGACACAACTGAGTGACTGAAATGAACTGAAGTAGGTACCAACAAACAGCACATAAAAAACCACAGAACAAAACAAAAACTATTCTCAAACAAAATATGTATTTTCTGGAAAAAATCTGAGAATTCCCCTGGAGTAGATATTCAAAATTGCAAAAGGTGCACCACAATTTCATGAAATGAACATTTCTCTGGATTCCAAAGTTTTCCTTTTAAGCAAAATTTTCCAAAGAACTGAGTTCTTTGTAGATGCTAGAATTTGAAACTACTTTAGCATCTACGATTACTGTGCAGAAATAAAAATTTTGAATGCTCCTTTAACTTAGAGTAATGCCATTTCTCAATGGTCTGTTGCTGGAAAAGATGAACAGAAACAAAAACAAACTGTTCAAAAAGCCCTCCATATACAACAACATTAAAAGGTGGGGACAACTTTACTTGAAACTTTGCTTAGGTGTTAGTATGCCACGAATTAACCTCCTGGAAGCACTCTGTGAGTTAGTCACAGTCAGTCAATAAAGCCGGAAAACACTGAACGTGAACATGAACTTTAACCTTTTGTACCTGATCCTCCAGAAGGCTTTAGGAAAGAGCAGGGCGTCCCATCTGAACACCCGCTGCTGGCGGCCAGTGAACAGGATCCCCGAACTGTGTTCCCCCATCACCGGCACGCATCCCCAGAGCAGAGAGCCCTTCACACCTGCGGACCCACTGCTCCCGACGCACACCTGGCGGCCCCAATTTCACGCACCTTGGCGGCACCTCCAGTCCCAGATCCACGCCCACATTGATGGGGCCCAGGTAGCGTCCACAGACCCAGAGGCCGCCCCCCCCCCCCGCCACCAAGTGGAGACTCAGAGGCGCCAGGCAGGGAGGGCTGCGAGCACAGGGCACGACCACAGCTCCACGACTGCCTTGGGGCAACGGCCTGGTGTCCTCACCCTGCAGCCAGTGGCGGTGACCCCGGAGCCGAGGACTGAGAGAGGCTCACGCTCCTAGAGGCTGGAGGAGTCGGGGGCTGCTGGCCAGTTTGGCAGGCGTGGGCAAGCGGTGAGGGGCTACGGGTAGAGCTGCACTTACTCGTGTCTGCACTGCTCCCTGGTCCACGGCCTCTGGCATTGGGGACCGACCCAGTCTCCACCTTCCCTTCCCTCAGCAAGGGTCCTGGGAGCTCTGGTGTCTCCACGCCTCTGACCTCGCACCTGCCCCTGCTCACACCTGTGCACTTGCTGGAGATGGAGGCGGACCTCCAGCCACCTTCAACCCTCAGCACCCCGGACCTGGATATTACTGTCTATTTTTAATTTACTGTAACTGGTTTACTTGGGATCAAAAATTTTTCAAATAAATAGCAAGGTTTCTTATCTAAATCATAATTTATGATTTATGTGCCTTTTTAAGAGTTTCTTCTTTTTGTAAGATTTCTTTATGATCATGATTTGTTTTTGGTCAACTGATGGTCAACTGACCATCGATTTTCAGTTAGTAACACATTTATACCATATGGAGTTTTCATTGGCATTGATTAATTTTCCTAGAAATCACCATGATGGCCCACGTGTCCTTAGGTCAAATTGTGGATGTCCAATAGGCCTACTTCTTTGATGACAGATACTCTTTTTTGACAGATACTCAGTTTTGATTCACATTTTTGAACTGTTTTCCCAAAGAGTCCACACTCTGGTCTCTCCACTTCATTTGAAAATAGAAAAGGATTTTCTCTCATCTGCTTCCAAGGTCCATGCAGATGAAAGCAACCAAATGGTTCCCAGTCACCTCCTGAGGAACTGAATATTTTCCTCTCAAATATCCTGGTTAGAAAACACATCTCTCATTTCTCTGGGAACAAAGAAACATCAAGAAAAGAGAGTCCATGTGGGGGGGGAGGGAATGAACAATTCATCTTAAAATTATTCTGTCTTGAACTCTTCATACTGGTATTTAGTATAGGAAGAAAGCATTGAATTTCATCAAAGCACGAAAAATTTGACAGGTCAATATTCATATGCAGTAAACAATTACTCTAGCACAAATGGATAACAGTAGGTAGCTTTTAGAGTTATACTACTCTATACCACATTATAACATGACACAATTTACTTATGTTTCTCTTGGTGTGTATCAGGTGTTTCAGAGCATAATTAGAGAAAGGCTGACATTCAGCAACCATGCTGAC
Organism: Hydropotes inermis; assembly: GCA_020226075.1. Lineage (NCBI taxonomy): Eukaryota > Metazoa > Chordata > Mammalia > Artiodactyla > Cervidae > Hydropotes > Hydropotes inermis. Next base: position 1,143,342 of record JAGTXW010001337.1, read on the forward strand.
TTCAAAGAAAAAATATTTCTTTTTATGCCATCAAGTTTAAAATTAATTGTTCAAGGAAAACAACACCATTAAGATATAGTCATGGGCTTCCCTGGTGGCTCAGTGGTTGAAAATCTCCCTGCCAATTCAGGAGACAGAGGTTCGATCCCATATCCCTTGAAGCAACTAAGCCCATGTGCCACAACTATTGAGCCTCTACTATAGAGCCCAGGAACAGTAACTAAGGAGCCCACATGCGGCAACTCCTGAAGCTGGAACGAAAGCTCTAGACCCTCTGCTCCACAACAAGGGGAGCCACCGCAGTGAGAAGCCCCCACACTGCAACTGCAGAGTAGCCTCTGTTTACCACAACTAGAGAAAAGCCTGTGCAACGAAGACACAGTACAACCATAAACGAATAAGTAAAATTATTTCTACAAAAGGTAGTCAGGTCGAAGTTATCCTTGTCCATATAATTATTGCCTTGTCAAACAAAGCCCATCATTAAGATTTAGGTCCACAGAATCTACTATTCTGACATTACATCCTGAAGGGGATCAGAGGTGATCCCTGAGCCCTAGAGTGGAGTGTCACACAGCAGGACAATTAAGGAGTCCAAACCACGTGAGAGGAGTCAGAGAACACGGTAAGATTTGATCTGAGAAATACCTAGGACCAAGGACATCCTGTCTGAGTGGTACTGTGGGAAAGCCCCCAGGTATACAGGGCCTGGCCAGTGAGGAGGTAGCTGATTTATGATGACCTCCTATTGGGACAGGTCTAGGAGAATCCCAGTTTCAAATACATTCTCAAATCTGTCAGGTCTTGAACCCAAATGCATTTATTCGGCAGTACTGGCACATCTACTTTGCCCAGTACTGGGCTGGAGGGCTGCAACAGTCAAAATCAAGGTGCAGTCTCTGCTCCCAGATGGATGAGCAGTGGTGATAACAGAATGAAGGTTTTTGGAGGCAGAGTACCAGGTCATTAACATCATAACCTTATCTCTCTCCCAGAATTACTACAACCATCACTCATTATCTTAACCCTGATGTTCCTTAAAATAATCAAAATTTTAGCAAAGTTCCCCCAAGAGGGTAGACTCTGTGCTTTAAGGATAGGAGACAGTGTGGATGGACCTGACCCTGGCTGTGCTGAGCAGATCTCCCCATTTGAATGACTCCCACTGAGACCTACTTCTCACCTTCACACTGCTTCTCACTGTCTTATAAGCAGCCCACTTACTACTGAAACATTCACATCACAAAGAAGTAGGAACATGATTGAAAAATATTTGATATGGTATGTAGATTATCACAATATGTGTTACACAGATGTTTACAGATGGATATAGAGAGGAAGGGACAGAGGTGGACAAAGAAGGGGATTGGACACATAATTTTGCATGTCTACATGTCACAAGGTAAAACTTAGTCAGTGGCTCACTTTATGTTTGTTATTTGTAGTGAATTTCCATTAACTTGCAAATAAGATTAAAGAAGGAAAGCAAATCAATATACCTTAAAGAGGTCCTGTAAGTTTATAAAACGTGTTCTGATGAAGGCTAACTTGGATTAGTTTTGAATGAGACAGTTTGTCAGAAGCAGCCACACTGCCCTCTGGTGGCTTTTTTCTGAAATGGCAGCAGTGCTGCATGGCTCCATGATTTTCTCAGCAAAAGAAGTTAACATTTACACTTGCCACATTCAAGATCTTACCGTTAGAGCAAACCAAACTCTGTAAGGCTCAGTGTTTTGGGGATGTGTGTCTTCACTCTGTCTTGAGGATTTGAGCCAGGACCTGGGTCCACAGCAGAGAGGAGAGAGGAGGTTGTTGCCACCTCACCAGCAGAGAGATGGTGGGAACTTGCTAGGATCACCTGTCTACATCCAGCACTGTGTGTGGTGGATAGAAATTAGTCTATCAAAGTAATGTATGATACATTTCTGTTTATATTAATAAAACAGTTCAGAAAATTACAATACTATCATTCAACATATACATATGATTTTCTCTAAATTTACACAGAATTCTAAAAAATGGAATTACCTTACCTTACTGGTCTCTTTTTCACTTAATATGAGTGTAGTTATTCCATCCATTTGTAATTTTAGAAAATGTGAATTTAATGGCTGCATAATATTTAAGCAAATTGGAGATTTAAGGGAACATTTCATGCAAAAATGGACACAATAAAACACTATAAAAGACAGAAATGCAAAGATGTAATAGAAACAGAAGAGATTAAGAAGAGGGGGCAAGAATACACAGAGCTATAGAAAAAAGTCTTAATGACCATGGTAACGATTCTGTAGGCACTCACCTAGAGCCAGACATCCTGGAGTGTGAAATCAAGTGGGCCTCAGCAAAGCTTATTACAAACAAAGCTAGTGGAGGTGATGAAATTTCACTTGAGCTAATCAAAATCCTAAAAGACGGTGCTGTTAAAGTGCTGCACTTGATGTATCAGCAAATTTTAAAAAACTCACCTGTGGTCACAGGACTGGAAAAGGTCAGTGTTCATTTCAATTCAAAAGAAGGGCAATGCGAAAGAATGTTCAAACTACTGTAAACTTGTACTCACTCCTCTAAGATTATATTCAAAATCCTTCAAGTCATGCTTCAACAGTACATGAACTGGGAACTTCCAGATGTACAAGCTGGGTATTGAAGAGGCAGAAGAACCAGAGGTCAAATTCTCAACATCATTGGATCATAGAAAAAGCAAGGGAGTTTTAGAAAAACATCTACTACTTCATTGACTATGCTAAAGCCTTTGACTCTGTGGATCACAAAAACTGTGGAAAACTCTTAAAGAGATGAGAGTATCAGTCCACCTTACCTGACTCCTGAGAAACCTGTATGTGGGTCAAGAAACAACAGCTAGAACCAAACATGGAAGAAGGGACTGGTTCCAAATTGGGAAAGGAGTATGACAAGGCTGTATATTGTCACCCTGCTTATTTAACTTCCATGCAGAGTACATCATGTGAAATGCCAGGCTGGATGAATCACAAGCTGTAATCAAGATTGCTGGGAAAATATCAACAACCTCAGAAATACAGGTGATACCACTCTAATGGCAGAAAGTGAAGAGGAACTAAAGAGCCTCTTGATACGGGTAAAAAGGAGAATGAAAAAGCTGGCTTGAAACTCAACATTCAAGAAACAAAGATTATGGCATCTTGCCTCATTACTTCATGGCATATAGAAGGGGGAAAATTGGAAGCTGTGACAGATTATCTTTTCTTGAGCTCCAAAATCACTGCAGATGGTGACAGCAGTCAGGGAATTAAAAGACACTTACGCATTGGTAGGAAAGCTCTGACAAAACTAGACAGCCTATTAAAGAGCAGAGACATCAATTTGCCAACAAAGATCCATATAGTCAAAACTATGGTTTTCCAGTAGTCATATACGGATGTGAGAGTTGCACTATAAAGAAAGCTGAGTGCCAAAGAACTGATGCTTTTGAACTGTGGTGCTGGAGAAGACTCTTGAGAATCCCTTGGACTGCAAGGAGATCCAACCATTCAAACCGAAAGGAAAGTAACCCTGAATATTCACTGGAAAGACTGATGCTGATACTTCAATATTTTGGCCATCTCATATGAAAACCCATTGGAAAAGACTGTGATCCTGGGAAGGACTGGAATCAAAAGGAGATGGGGGCAGCAGAGGATGAGATAGTTAGATACCATCACTGACTCAATGGACATATATTTGAGCAAACTCCAGGAGGTAGTGGAATACAGAGGATCCTGATGTGTTGCAGTCCATGGGGTCACAAAGAGTCCGGCACAACTTAGCAAGTGAACAATGACCACATAATATTCTTTATAATACCCTGTATCACAGGACCTGTTTCTACAGCTCCTGATGCCAGCTTCCTTCACAATTGTATCTTGATCATCTCTGTAAGTGGAGTCCAAATCCTCATTTCTAGGCAGCTTTCAAATCTAGAATCATTCCCTGAACTTTCAAAGCAGGTTCTCTTAATCCCTTTCTCCTAGGATGGCAGACACTTCATACTCTGTCTTCTCTCCTGAGGATTCAGAACTCCTCCAAGATCAAGATGCTGCTCAATCAATTCTCAGGTCACACTTAGCACAGCGCTAGGTGTATGGCAAACAGCCAAAAAAGATTTGAAAACTAATTAAATCAAAATGAATTATTCACGGTTGCTGACGATTTTAATTGTTCTCCCTTCCTGGGGAGAACAGTTGGAAGACTTCCAAGTCGCTTTTGTGGCCACAGAAATGAATTGTGGCCAAAACAGCAGCAGAGAAACTGGCCTGTATCCTTCCAGAGCTGGCTCATCATAAACTTCCATATGCATTTCTCCATATTCTTGCCTCCTTCTGCTGATGGACGCAGATGGGGACGAGGTCTAAGGGAATGGACACCGTATAGCATGGGAGAAGTCTGGGTTCCTGAATGACCATCTGAAGGAATGCAGTCTCCCCAAAGTGAATACCCACCCAGTGATGTGATGTGGGAACCATAATGTTGTACTGCTGAAATTTGGGGAGTTGTGTGGTAATTTAGCATAAACCATTAT
>JAGTXW010001337.1:1208408-1218499 GCA_020226075.1 Hydropotes inermis
ATATCACAGTAATCCTAGTCTATGCCCCAAACACTACTGCCAAAGATCCTGAAGTTCACTGGTTCTATGAAGATCTACAAGACCTCCTAGAAGTAACACTAAAAAAAAAGGAAAGGAAAAGATGTCCTTTTCATCATAAATATTTGGAATGCAAAAGGAGAAAGTCAAGAGATATCCTGCATAATAGGCAAGTTTGGTGTTGTAGTGCAAAATGAAGCAGGGCCAAGACTAACAGAGTTTGGTCAAGAGAACTTGCTGGTCATAGAAAACACCCTTTAACAACATCACAAGACATGACTCTATCCATGGACATCACCAGGTGGTCAATATGAAAATCAGATTGATTATATTCTTTCAGCTGAAGACAGACAAGCTCTACATAGTCAGCAAAAACAAGACTGGGAGCTGACTGTGGCTCAGATCATGAGCTCCTATTGCAAAATTCAGGCTTAAATTGAAGAAAGTAGAGAAAACCACTAGACCATTCAAATATGACCTACAATCAAATCCCTTACAATTATACAGTGGAAGTGACAAACAGATTTAAGGGATTAGATCTCATAAACAGTGTGCCGCCCAAATATTCACATCAGAAAGAAGGGGCAACATGATTGAAAAGTTTCTCTAACACATTACATAGATTGTGAAAAGATATGTTTCATAGACAGATGTTTATAGATGAATGAAGAAATGATGGAACAGTGGTGGACAGATATAGGGGGTTTAGACACGGACTTTAAATCTTTGTAATGTGTCACAAGGGAAAACTTCCAGTCACTGACTCACCTTGTATTTTTACTTGTCCTGGATTTTGACTTTTTCCAAAACATGTTCTGTGTGTGTGTGTGTGTGTGTGTTGCTCAGTCATGTCCAACTCTTTGTGACCCCATGGGCTGTAGCCCACCAAGCTCTCCTGTCCAAGGATTCTCCAGGCAGGAATACTGGAGTCCGTTGCCATTTCCTGATGAAGACTAACTAGGAAAGGGCCTCTTTTCAGCGGGGCAGTGTGTTTGTCATTAGCAGAAAAACACAGAGGCAGAAGATGGGTGGATGCTGGTCTCAGTCAGACAGTGCCCTCTGGTGGCCCTATGGGGCTCTATGGTTCCTTGTGCAGAAACAGTCTGAATTTTTCATTCTAAACTACCTGCGTGCAAGGCAGGAGACCCAGCTTTAATCCCTGGGTTGGGAAGATCCCCTGGAGAAAGAAATGGTAACCTACTGGAGAATTCCATGGACAGAGGAGCCTGCTGAGCTACAGTCCATGAGGTCGCAAAGAGTCAGACATGATTGAGCTACTAACACACAAACTATCACTCAGGAATAAAAACGAATTAAGAACATTTTCAGATGAAAAAGACTACAGTGTTTGCCTCTCTTAGGCTCTCACTGAGAATGAGGAAGGGTGTATTTAAGGAAGAAGTGAGTGAATCTCTGAAGGAAGGACTAGAGGGTGAGAAACAGAGGCAGGAGATGGGTGGATGTAGGTCTAAGTCAGACAGTCATTGACTGTGTGAAACAACACTCAAGGAACAGTAGTATCAGTCATCAATGACTAATACAAAGCATAAATCTCTGTGGTTCAGTGCTATGTCCTGGCCATCACCTGCCACCCTACCAGGATTCTGGAAGCCTGAGCAGAAGTTGGAAATGCATATATATCTCTTTATATGATAAGCATTTATAGCTATCTATGACAATCAACTCCAGTGTTCTTGCCTGGAGAATCCCAGGGATGGCAGAGCCTGGTGGGCTGCCATCTATGGGGTCGCACAGACTCGGACACCCCTTAGATGGTGTCATCATGCCATGTCATAATGTATTATCATGACATAATAATGTCATCCATGTAAAACCCATAGCTAACATCACAGTCATTGGTGAAACATGGAAAATGTTTCCTTTGATTTCAGGAAGCATGTAAGAATACTGGGTTTTACCACTTCTAAGCAATAGTACTTGTAGTTTTAGACATGCCTGTCAGCAAGACATATAACAAAATAAGTTGAACTAATGCATAAATCACCAACATTCAAAGATGAAAAATGGAAGTAGAATTATATATGTTCACATGTGACAGGATTTCATAAGCAGAAATCATAAGGACGTCACAAAAATGTTATAAATAATAAACGAATTCAGCAAAGTAACATGGTACAATAATTAACACTGAAATTCACTTGCATTTCTGTGCAGTAATAGGATCAGTTTGAAAGGAAAATTCAGAAAATGACCGCATTTACAAATACATCATAAAGAATAAATTACTGAGTTTCCCTGGGGTCTCAGATGGTAAAGAATTCACCTGCAATGTGGGAGACATGAGTTTGATCCCTGGGCTGGGAAGATCCCCTGGAGGAGGGCATAGCCACCCACTCCAGTATTCTTGCCTGGAGAATCCCCATGGACAGAGGAGCCTGGCTGGCTACAGTCCATCGGGTCGCAAAGAGTCGGACATGACTGAGCAACTAAGCACAGCACTGAGTAGTTAATTCAGGAGGTGAAGATTTGCACAGTGAAACCTTCCAAATGCTGCAAATAAAGTGCATGACACAAATTCCATTTTCATGGATTAGAAGATTTACCACTGTTAAGATTTCCATATCAGCCTCTGTAATATACAATTGTAATTCAATCACTATCAAAACCCCACAGAAATAAAGAAAAATCAAAACTAAAAAACCTATCCTAAAATTCACTACTGAACTAATTAAAATTCACTAATACCTGATTAATGCCCAAACTGCTACCCAATTTTGAGCAAGAAAAGCAATGTGGGAGGACACACATTCCTTGATTTCAACATTATCACAAAGTTACAGTAGTCACAACAGTCTGGTACTGTCATAAAGATAAAATTATAAATCAATGGAAAAGAATTCAGAGTGCAGCAAAACCTTCACACATAAGCTCAAATGATTTTTGACAAAAGTGGTAAGATCATTCAATGGGGGAAAGACAGTATTCCCCAAAATGGTGCTTGGGAGAACTTGACATCCATATGCCAAGGAATGAGGCTCAGTTCAGCTCAGTCACTCAGTCGTGTCCGACTCTTTGCGACCCCGTGGACTGCAGCACGCCAGACTTTCTGTTCATCCCCCATTCCCGGAGTTTACTCAAACTCATGTCCATTGAGTTGGTGATGCCATCCACCCGTCTCATCCTCTGTTAGGCCCTTCTCCTCCCATCTTCAATCTTTCCCAGCATCAGGGTCTTTTCAAACGAGGCAGCTCTTCACATCAGGTGGCCAAAGTATTGGACTTTCAGCTTCGGCATCAGTCCTTCCACCAAATATTCAGAACTGATTGCCTTTAGGATGGACTCGTTGGATCTCCTTGCAGACCAAGGGACTCTCAAAAGTCTTCTTCAACACCACAGTTCAAAAGCATCAATTCTCCGGTGCTCAGCTTTCTTTATAGTCCAACTCTCACATCCATACATGACTACTGGAAAAACCACAGCTTTGACTAGATGGACCTTTGTTGGCAAAGTAATGTCTCAGCATTTTAACATGCTGTCTGGGTTGGTCATAACTTTTCCAAAGGAGCAAGCATCTTTTAATTTCTTGGCTGCAGTCACCATCTGCAGGGATTAAGGGCCCAAAATGTAGTGTGTCACTGTGTCCCCATCTATTTGCCATGAAGTGATGGGACCGGATGCCATGATCTTAGTCTCCTGAACGTTGAGCTTTAAGCCACTTTTTCACTCTCCTCTTTTACTTTCATCAAGAGTCTCTTAAGTTCTCTTTCTGCAGTAGGTGTGTTGTCATCTGCATGTCTGTGTTTATTGATATTTCTCCCAGCAATCTTGATTCCAGTTTGTGTTTCATCCAGCCCAGAATTTCTCATGATGTGGCTGGAGCTGTGTAAACAAGATTTATAAAGGCTAACTGGAAAATGAATCAAGAGACATATCCAGAAAGAAACCTACACACCTATTTTCACCTTATCTCTGACAAAACAGACTAGAATATACAATGGAGAAAAGATAGCCTCTTCAATAAATGGTGCTGGGAAAACTGGACAGTTTCATGTAAAAGAATGAATACAGAACAATCTCTAACACCACACATAAAAATAAACTCAAAGTGGATTAAAGATCTAAATGTAAGACTAGGTACTATAAAAACGTTAGAGAAAACATAGGCAGAACACTCTCTGACATAAATCACAGAAAGATCTTCTCTAAGTCACTTTCTAGAGTGATGAAAATAAAAACACAAATAAAAACATGCAGCCTAATCAAGCTTAAAAACTGACCCCTGGGAGACAGTGTTCTCCCACAATGAAAAGAGCCCACAGAAAGGAACAAAATAACTGCAAATGAAGTGACCAACAGTGGATTAATCTTCAAAATATGCAACAGCTCATGCAGCTCAACATTAAAAAAAACACTAATATCCCCAATCAAAAAATAGGTGGAAGATCTAAATACACATTTCTCCAAAGAAGGCATACAGGTGGCCAAGAGGAAAATTAAAAGACACTGAACATCACTAAGTATTAGAGAAATACAAGTCAAAACTACAATGATGTATCAGCTCATACCAGTCAGAATGGCCATCATTCTATAAACAATAAATGCTGGAGAGGGTGTGGAGAAAAGGGAAGCCTCGTATATTGTTGGTGAGAATGTAGATTGGTACAGCCACTATGGAAAACAGTATCAGTTCGGTTCAGTTGCTCAGTTGTGTCTGACAGTATGAAGGTTCTTAAAAGACTAAAAATAAGACTTACCGTATGGTATAGCAATCTTACTCTTGGGCATATATCCAGAGAAAACCATAATTTGAAAAGATATATGATCCCCAATGTCCGTTGCATCACTATTTACAATAGCCAGAAGATGGAAGCAACTACATGTTCCCCAATGGAGGAATAGATAAAGAATATATGGCTCATATTTACAATGGAATATTACCGACTCTTAAAAAGAACAAAATGATGCTATGTGTGCAACATGGATGAACCTAGAGATTGCCATACTGAGTGAAGTCTGATATAGAAAGACAAATATCATATGATGTCACTTACATATGGAATCTAAAAGAATGGTACATATAAACCTATTTAGAGAAATAGAGTCTCAGATGCAGAGAACAACATTAAGGTTACCAAAGAAGGGTGAAGGATAAATTAGGATTGACAAATACACTCTACTATACATAAAATAGATAAAGATCTACTGGAGAGCACAGGGAAATCTATTCAAATCTTTGTAATAACCTACATGGGAATAGAATCGAAAAAAAGAGGGTATATATAAATATACCTGATTTACTTTGCAGCACAGCAGAAACTAACACACTGTAAAGAATTATATTACAAATAAAATTTAAAATCATAAAACAGTGAATCAAGACACATAAATATAAGAAATGAAAACACAGAATGTCATCTCTCTCTCACAGTTATTAAAACCACTGTTCATTGTTCTGACCCTGATGCTTCCTCAGCATATAAAGGATTTTAGCTAAGTTCCCTGGGGGTGGGGCAGATGGGTGGCAGGGAGGGAAGCATTCTCACTGTTTTGGGGATAGAAGACAATGTGGGCTGGTCTTGGCTGTGCTGAGCAGACCTGCCCCTGGATTGACTCCCACTGAGACCTACTGCCCCCCTGAACACTGTCTCCCAGGGGTCAGGGACATACCCCAGTGTCATAGGAGCAGATTATTTGCTACAAAACACTGACATCACAAGGAAGGATCAACATGCCTGAAAACTATCTCTGATAATGTTACATAGATTTTCCAAAGGAGTTTCAGAGAGATAGTTACCTGTAGATGGATGAGGGGGAGAGAAGAAGAAACAAAGGGGCTGGCACAGAATTTCACCCATCGATATCCAGCTGGTGCAGTGGAAAAGAACCCACCTGCCAATGCAGGAAACACATGAGATACGGGTTCTGTCGCTGGGTAGAGAAGATGCCTCTGGAGTAGAAAATGGCAACCTACTCCAGTATTCTTGCCAGGAAAATCCCATGGACAGAGGAGCCTGGTCTGTAGTCCATGGGATTACAAAAAGTTGGACTTGACTGAGTGACTGAGCACACACATGTGTCACAAGGGACAACCTTCAAACAGTGGCTCACCTTACACGTGTTCCTTGTAATGGCTTTTCCCTCCTTTCCAAATGAAACTGGAGATGAAAAGCATGTCAATATATTTTAAAGAAATTCTCTTAAGTTTATCAAACATATTCTGAAGAAGTTTAACTTGAAAAGGACTCTTTTGAATGGAGCAGTCAGTCAGTTCAGTGGCTCAGTGATGTCTGACTCTTTGCAACCCCATGGACTGCGACACACCAGGCTTCCCTGTCCACCACCAACTCCCGGATGCTACACAAACTCATGTCCATTGAGTCAGTGATGCCATCCAGCCATCTCATCCTCTGTCATACCCTTCTCCTCCCGCCTTCAATCTTCCCTAGCATCAGGGTCTTTTTAAATAAGTTGGTTCTTCGCATCAAGTGGCCAAAGTATTGGAGTTTCCACTTCAGCCTCAGTCCTTCCAATGAATATTAAGGATTGATTGCCTTTAGGATTGACTAGTTGGATCTCCTTGCCGTGTTTGCCATAAGGAGCTACACACTGCCCTCTGGTGGCCCTGTGAGAAATAGCAGGAGCACTGCAGGGTTCCATGAGTCTGTCTGCCAAAGAGGCCACAATCAGTTGACACCTTCACCGTCTTGCTATGAGAGTAAAACAAATTCTGCAAGCCTCGGTGTTTGGGGGGAGTCGTCTAGTGGAAATCATTGTCTTGACTATGACACAATACATCACTTTCCAAGTGCAGAATTTCAGAGAGTGATGGTTGAGCCCCTGAGATAAGCCCTGGGATCACAACAGAGAATATAGAGAGGAGGTAGCCTCCTCTTGGGACCTGCAGGGAAAGGGTAGGAACCTGCTGGGTGGGATCACGTGCCTGTCTGCAGTCCCGTGAGGAGCCCTGTGAACACAGTTCCTGGCAGCCAGGCAGAAAGTCTCAGGGCACCAGTCAGCTGCCTGTGGTGCTTCTCAGACCTACAGACATCTCAGGTCCAGACACACACCCACCACTCTCTGCCCAGACCTCCACCGAGGATGCAGATGCCCGACCACCTGCCAGCCTTGGGTCCACACTGGCACAGAGCAGAGCACCTCAGGGATCCTGCTTCTCCACTGCCAGCCCATCCTCAGGTGTGACCGTGACAGGATGCCCAGGTCATCACGTGCCCACAAACTTGCTCCTGCCCAGAGAGAGAACCTCCCCTCAAGTCCCCCTTCCCCACACATGAAGATGAGGGCCGGTGGCCCTGCCCAGGGAGGGCTCCCAGTGGAGGCCAGGCCTGGTGTGGCCAGCTCTAGGTTGCCTTGGATTACCGTAGGTGATCTCCTGGTAAAGGACCAGAGGCTTCCAGGTTGAGCGCTGAACCACCTGAAACATCTGAAAAACCTCTCCCTCCAGCGTTTCCTGAAGCTAAAGCCCTAGCCAGTCGAGACACAGTTGGAGAACATCCTTCTGGATGAAGACTCTACAGACAAGTGAGCCTCAACTAGCTGTGGCACTGTTGCTAGAAGGTGGGTTCCTGGTTACAGGGTTCCGAGTTCTGCTAGGGTCTTCTATCGAGGAAGTGACTTCACCACCCGGGGGTCCCTTCCTTGGATTAACAGTTGACAAACCTGCACATAGCCCTCGGGATACTGACCACTCATCCCTCATCCACGCAGCCCCGGGCCTCACACAGTTGCACCACACAGCCCTCCACACAGCTACCGGCAGGCTGTGTGTGCAGCTCTGAGTTGACAGATCTGGGCCCAGACTCACCTCCCGTTCCCCACCTGTTCTCCATCCTGGATGAGTCCTTGTATCTCAAAGCCTGTCAGTGTCCCTGCCTGCACACCGGCGATGATACCTGCATAGACTTCTAGGGATGTCCTGAGACATAGGAGGGAGAAGACCTGGAATATATGGGAGTCCATGTCTCAAGCAGGCAGTGCCTCCAACCCCTGTATATTATTCTTATTACTTTCCTCATATCTTTCCCTCTTCTGATCCCAACCCACAGTCCTTATTAAATGCCAGTGTGAGTGTGCATGGGTGAGTGTATCCCAGTGCTCACTCTGCTAGGCCAGAAGAAAACTGCCTCTGTCAGGTGGAATAGGTAACAGCTTCCTAAGTTCTCAGGGTTTCTAATTTCCAAAGCAAACCTAATGAGTGGGGTCTCAGCTTTGGCCAAGGAGATCAAGACACTGTGACACAAGACACTAAAATTGCAGGGGCTGGAGCTGGGCTGACAGACTCAACATCATCTGGCCCCAATGTCCACACCCATAACCACAGTACAGGATGTGATGACACAGCTTCCTTCACGGGGCTCACAGCCCAGCAGGCTCAGCATCTCAGGCTGGATATACAGAGGCCCAGGGACAAACTGGTGCTCACAGCCTGTAGTCTGCCACACAGACTTGACCATTCCATCTGTTGTGGCCTTTATGTTCCTGTCCTTAAATCACTCTGTCATTTTTGAGATTGCACCCAAGCACACCATCTCAGACTCTTTTGCTGACTATGATGGCTACTCCATTTCTTCTAAGGGATTCTGGCCCACAGTAGTAGATGTAATGGTCATTTGAATTAAATTCACCCATTCCAATCCATTTTAGTTCACTGATCCCTAAAATGTCAATGTCCAGTCTTGCCGTCTCCTGTTTGACCACTTTCAATTTACCTTGATTCATGGACCTAACATTCCAGGTTCCTATGCAATACTGTTCTTTATCACATCAGACTTTACTCCCATCACCAGTCACATCCAGAACTGGGCATTGTTTCTGCGTTGGCACCAACTCTTCATTCTTTCTGGAGTTATTTCTCCAGCAGCATATTGAGCACCTACTGACCTTGGGAGTTCATCTTTCAGTATCATATCTTTTTGCTTTTCATACTGCTTATGGGATTCTCAAGGCAAGAATACTGAAGTGGTTTGCCATTCCCTTCTCCGCCATCAAACAAAGCAAAAGAATACAGTGGATGTGATGTCACAGCGCGGTGTGATACCATAAAGAGTGGATGTGATGTCATATGAAGTTCATATGATGTCATACATAATGTGGCAGTGGATACGATGTCAAATATAGTGGGTGTGATGTCATAAAAACTGTAGTTTGAGGTCATGAAGTGAGGATGTGATATCTTGTAACCCAGATAGAATGGGTTTCAAGTCAGATATAGAGCTTGTGTTGTCATACACACAGTGTGTGTGACATCATATATAGTGGATATGTCATAAACATAGTGGGTGCCATGACATCGAATACAGTGGCTGTGTTGTCATTCATACACCATGTGAGAGGTCATATATACTGACTAAGATGTCATAAACATAGTAGGTGTCTTGTCATATATACATTGGCTGTGATGTCACAAGTAGAGTGTATATGATCTCATATATAGCGGGTGTGATGTCATGAATAGAGTTGATGTGATGTCATGAATATAGTCTTGTGATATCATAGTGAGTGGGTGTGATGTCATATAGAATTCATATGATGTCATAGAGTGGGTTTGATGTCACACATAGAGTAGATGTGCTATAATGAATACACTGTGAGTAATGACACAGCCACAGTGGATGTGATGTCAGATATATTGGGTGTGATGACATGAATACAGTGGCTGTGATGTCAGAGAGTGGTGTGATATCATAAAGAATGGATGTGATGTCATATAAAGTTCATGTGATGTCATACCTATTGTTGCTGTGATATACATACAATGGGCGTTATAAGATCAATAATCTGGGTGAGATATAATCAGTGTGATATGAGATAAAGTATCTTTGATGTCCTGAGTAGAGTGATTTGATGTCATAAAACATGGGTGTGATGTCGTATATAGTGCATATTGTGCCATACATATAGTATGTGTGATGTCCTACGTAAAGTTTGTGTTATATCATGGATACAGTGGGTGTGATCACACAGATACAGATATGGAATGTGTGATGTCAGATATAGTTGTTGTATTGTATTAAGACAGTGTGTATAATGTCAAATATAGAGGATACAAATTCACAACCATAGTGGGTGTGATGTCACAGATATAATGGCTCTGA
>JAGTXW010001337.1:1246642-1256851 GCA_020226075.1 Hydropotes inermis
CTAGAGGTTGGATCAGCGGCCAATGGCCGGTGATTTAATCAACCAGGTCTATGTAATGAAGTCTCTATAGAAACCCGAAAGGACTTTGTTCAGAGAGCTTCTGGACTGGTGGATCGGTACATTTAGACATGTGGGGAGAATGGCCCAAGAGAAGACAAATGGAAACTCTGTGCCCCTTCCCACATCCCTGACCCATGCATTTCTTCCAACAGGCTTATCCTGAATTACACTCCTTTGTAATAATCAGTGATCCAGCAAGTATACTGTCTCTCTGAGTTCTGTGAGCTGCTCTGGCAAATTAATTGAATCCAAGGAGAGGGTACTGAAAACCTCTGATTTTTAGCTGGGGATCATAAGCATAGGTGATAACCTGGACTTCTGCCTAGAGGAAGAAGGAGGGCAGTCTTGTAGGTCTGGGCCCTTAACCTATGTCATCTGATGCTATCTCTGGGTAGACAATGGCAGAATTGAGTTGAATTGTAGGACATCCAGCAGGTGGTCAGAACTTTGTTGCGGGTAGCAGGGGGAACCTCCCCTGCATTGGAACTGGTACCAGAACCCCTTTTAAGGTATATATCCTGAAGTGAGTCTCATGCATACATGTAACAAGTACCTAGTCCTGTTATAGCCAAATGCTCTGGGAAACACTCACTCAGGACAGCGTGGATAGTAGAGTGCAGTTGATTATACCAGTGGGTCCAAGGCAGAGTTTCCTCTTTAGCCAGGGACCCTGACTGACTTTTGTGGAAACCTTATATACCTTAAGTGCATGTGCTCAAGTCCCAACCCCCAGATTCCTTAAACCTAGCCTGGGAAATGTTAAGGGGAGATACAATCAGGTTACAGCCATGATTCATAACCAGGAGGGTCAGCGGGTTATACATTGTGCCTGCACCAATGGGTGCTGTTAAGATCACAAAGGGGATTGACTACTGCTGCTGCTGCCACCGCTGCTAAGTCACTTCAGTCGTGTCCAACTCTGTGCGACCCCATAGACAGCAGCCCTCCAGGCTCCTCCATCCCTGGGATTCTCCAGGCAAGAACACTGGAGTGGGTTGCCATTTCCTCCTCCAAAGCATGAAAGTGAAAAGTGAAAGTGAAGTCGCTCAGTCGTGTCTAACTCTTCGTGACCCCAAGGGCTGCAGCCCACCAGGCTCCTCCCTCCATGGGATTTTCCAGGCAAGCGTACTGGAGTGGGGTGCCATTGCTTTCTTCAGTGATTGACTACATAGGAGATTATTACATTCTTTCTGGCAATGGGAAATTTTGGTATGGAATCTGGTGTTTATCAGTCCGGGAGGCCTGTTCTGCCTTAGGTATGCTATCTCCATGGCTACCAGGCACATGGTCCAAAGTTCACTGAAAATGCAAGCAAGCATATAGTCCAAAGTACACTGGGAATGTAAGATGGAGTGTCCTTCTTTTTCAAGATGTAGTCAGCTTGGCCTGTTCCTTTCCTCCTTCAGTCTCAGAGAAATTAGTCACAGCCCCTTTCAAGATTCTCTTGATATTACAATTTCTGATGATGCATGAGTTTGAAGGCCCAGGATAGGTGCTATTTAAACACCATTCATAGAATCATAGAGTTTTAGACACTTAGGGAATTATAAACATCATCTTGTCTATTAATGTGTCAAAGTTTATGTTTCCCATACTCCCTGTGGGATTTCCCCTTTATCCTTGATCGTCTTTACCATGGTATACAAATATGTTTTGATAAATTATGTATTTAAAATGAATGAATAAATATATATACATAATTCAAATAAATATATCAAAGATATAATAAAATGTTAATTCACTTAAGATAAATCAACATTAAAATAAATTATATATGTATATAAAATTAAACCAGTTTATATATATGTATATACACCTATATACATATAAAGACAAACTCTGTAAGTCATCTTTTTTGTAGCAGTAGGATATTCATACTTCAAACAGTAATTTTCTTGAAAACTACTCAGTGATTTTGTTGAAAACCTCTCATCCTGTCCTCCATATAGGACATGTCTGAGAACAAATAGGAGCAAATACCTGTATCGCTATAGGATTTATTTGTTGATCATAGGTCTATGAGGTTAAATCAGTTCAGTTCAGTTCAGTCACTCAGTCATGTCCAACTCTTTGTGACCCTGTGAACCGCAGCATGCCAGGCCTCCCTGTCCATCACCAACTCCCAGAGTTTACTCAAACTCATGCCCATCGAGTTGGTGATGCCATCCAGCCATCTCATCCTCTGTAGTCCCCTTCTCCTCCCGCCCCCAATCCTTCCCAGCATCAGGGTGTTTTCCAACGAGTCAACTCTTCGCCTGAGGTGGCCAAAGTATTGGAGTTTCAGCTTCAGCATCAGTCCTTCCAATGAACACCCAGGACTTATCTCCTTCTGGATGGACTGGTTGGATCTCCTTGCAGTCCAAGGGACTCTCAAGAATGAGGCTAAATAGAAGAGGCTAAATATTTCTTCCAGGTAATATCTTTTAAATTTAGATTTAAATGGAGTCTTAGAAAATTACAAGATTGTTTAAAACAAATTCATTTGTGGGTAAGCTATGAAAAGGTATACTCAAGTAAACATAAAAGCATTGTCTCTAGCCAGGGGTTAAAGATCAAGCTGACTGGTGACAGAACTGGTCACACAGTGGCATAACTTTTGGAGTGAATAACTAAAGTCTGATGCCACACTCAGTGAGAAAGCCTTGATAACTTTTATAGCACTGTAAAAAGAGTACTTTTTTGGCAAAATGCTACTCATGAACTAGTCTCATAAACAAGGAAAATGTTTAACATCTCAGATCTTTTTCTTTCCTCCCTATTTCAGTCCCAATTCCAAAATATCTTTTTTAAAATTATGATTATTATTATTTTTTAAGAAATGGCACTTAACAGTGCCAGAACAATGGTTCCTGGCCAGTTCAGTTCATTCCAGATGGACAGATTTTTCAGCACATTCACTTCACACTGTAACTTTTTTCTTCCTAAGCTTGCAATGAAGATGGCTACTGAAGAGCCTGTGAATAAGCCTGCAATGAAACGAGGGTCTAGGATGAGAACATCTATAGACCCTTACCTCTATAGCTACGGTCTTGACAGCCCTCTCTTGCAACATTTTCCTGCATGTTCACTATCCTTCAAAATCCTTTATCCTCTAAGCCTATCAAATGTATAAATACACGTACTCATTAAGTTGACTATAGATATAAAAATACAATTTCATAAATTTCACAAAAAGATCAATTTTCTTGGAATCTTCACTCATAAAGAATCAACATCAAAAGGCCTCTATATTACATAATGTTGGTGACAGATGCTTAGTAAAAGTTTCATATGTCTCCACTAATCCTTGTTTATTATAAGTCTCTCATTCAGATTCCATAGTTGTATTCTTATTTAAACACAAACGCACAGGCATGCACATAACAATACAGCATAATGGCAATGAATGTTTGCCCAGTGTATGGGAACCACACAATTGTCATGGTTGCTTGGCAACCACTGACAGGTACTATAACTGGAGAGCAAGGGATACAAAGCAATGAGTGAAAGACTTATCATCTGCTCTGATTTCAGATGGAAGGGAAGTGTCTTAAAAGCAAAAATGTCTCCTTTGGGTTATGAAAGACAGAAGGAAAAAAAAGTTTACTTGCCTATTTTTTTTTAATTAAGCTAAATCAACAGGTGTATTACTATAGGATAGTAAGTTGTTTCATGAAAAAAAAATAGCTGATTATTGGTCAATAGAAAAGATGGATGTACCTAACAAATTAGCTGTTGAGTATACTCTCATTGTGGTAGGGTAAACTACTGATACAGCTTTGCATGCATATCTATTTTCTCTCTTATTCCCAGATCAAAGAAAATCTTATGAGACTTGAATTTTTACCACGGATCTTTTAAATGAGCTTTTAAATGGGCTTCCCCGGTGGCTCAGCGGTAAGGAATCCGCCTGCAGTGCAGGATTCCCAGGAGACACAGGTTCCATCCCTGGGTTGGAAGGATCCCCTGGAGGAGGGCATGGCAGCCCACCCCAGTATGCTTGCCTGGAGAATCCCATGGAAAGAGGAGTCTGGCGGGCTACAGTTCATAGGGTCGCAAAGAGTCAGACGTGACTGAAGCAACTTTGCACACTGCACACACACACCCTGGTGGCTCAGCTGGTAATGAATCTGCCTGCAATTCGGGAGACCTGGGTTCTATCCCTGGATTGGAAAGATTTCCTGGAGAAGGGAAAGGCAACCCACTCCAGTATTCTGGCCTGGAGAAATCCATGGACTGTATAGAGAGTCGGACATGACTGAGCGACTTTCACTTTTAAATGTCTGTCAAAGGAAAAACTTGCTTCTTTAAAACACTGCATTTCTCTCTCCACAGTGTCTATCATATAGTTGGCTAACATTTTAAGTATGGGCTTCCCTTGTAGCTCAGAGAACAAATAATCTGCCTGTAATGAAGGTGATCTGGCTTTGGTCCCTTGGTTGGGAAGATCCCCTGGAGAAGGGAATGGCAACCCACTCCAGTATTCTTGCCTAGAGAATTTCATAGACAGACCATGGGGTTGCAAAGAGTCAGACACAACAACTGAGTAACTAATATACACACAAATATGTTAAGCCTAGATTCTAAAGGAAACGAGCACAGATTCAGGCATTACTCTCGGTAAAACTTAGTTTTGTCTTCCGTGAGTCACAAAATTTCACATCTTACTGATGGGGCTATTTTCCATAATATGCATTGATATCTCTGCTTATATTTTTCATACCTTTTAGTTTCAGAATATGTGTTTCCTCCCAAATAGTCACCTTTTGTTCTTCAGGTAAGATAAGTCAAATATATCTTACTCAGACCTCTATAGAAAAATAATTTTGTTTCTTTCAAACATGCTACTGTCAAATGTTGGCTTTCCTGGTAGCTCAGCTGGTAAAGAATCTGCCTGCAATGCAGGAGACCTGGGTTCGATCCGTGAGTTGGGGTTTGTAGACAGGGATATTTGTAGACAGGATGATCTCTGAGGAGCTGATGGGTAAGTATCAATAGAAACCTGAAATAAGTGAAGGAGAGAGTTGTGAGCATTCCAGAGAGAAGGTGCAGCCAGGCATTGAGGTCCTAGTCCAGGGACCAACCTTGAGAGGTGGAACAGCAGCACAAGCCACTGTGGCTAGAGTAAGCATGTATGGGGAAAGAGGGAATGTGAAGCAGAAGCGTGAGGTGTAGGGGCAGGGGGTGAGCCACAGAGGTAGGAAGTGGAAGTGGGAGGCTCCTGTATCCACAGGACTGAATCTTGCAGGTGGGGCTCTCATAAACACCCAGAGGTTTTGGCCTTGCCATGGGCAGCTGAACTGCAAACTTGACCTCTGGCAGCCTGCCTTAGCGCTTGCCCTGCCACTCAAGTTTACTCAGCTTCCCTGCGAATCATCTCAATTAATCTTGAAAATCAGTGCTCTAGCATTTAACTTTTTTAGAAGCAGATGAAAAGTGTGTTTGATGACGATACAGTTTTTAACAGCTTGGGTTCACATATCAGTGGCTTTTAACAGACCCATCCTCCACGATTCTCACCAGCACCCTGCTCTGTAGTCCTGGGAGGCTGACCTCCGTGGACTGCTCTGGCCACTTGGCTTCAGGTAGGCTAGCTAAGCAGAAGATGGGAGGGCATGGGACAACAAGATGAGAGTGTGTATCCACCCTCCTCCTCCTCCACCTGGTCATCTTTGGCTATCTGCATCTCTCCCTAAATGTTACCAACTTTTGTTAGACACCCTGTACAAACAGCTCCCTTGATTTCTGGTAACTTCTCCCTTTCCTTCAGTCCAGGGAAAGGCAATGGCTCTCTACTGTTACTAGTTTGGAAGTTCTATACAATCCTTGTTTTTGTTTTCTTTAAACACTCCCACACTTTAAAAAATAATCCTGACAAGACCTCACAGCATAACACAGTGGTAAAGAGTGCATACCTTCTAGCTGAACTGTGTGGCTTCATTCACTAGCTCTGCCACTCACTGTGAGCCCCTTGCCCATTAATATAATCTCTGCATGCCCCAGTGTCTTCATCTGTAAAATGGAAATAATAGCAGCACACGAGTAATAGGGTTATTAGGAGGATTGAGTGAATATTATTTGTATGTTATTCCAGAGTGCCTGGAATATAGAAAGTGTGACATAAAACTGCTAACTAAAATAACACAGTGCCAGAAAATGACCAGTTTCCACAGAAAGCAAAAGAATGAGTAAGACTCAATGAATCCAGGAAACCTTAAGGATAGTCTTAAACACCTAGTCCCTTCTAAAGTATTCTAAAATATTTCCTTAAGGGTAACATGCTAATTACCTGATATAAGTATGTACATGTGCTGTTTTGCTAATTTGTCGTTTTCTAAAGCATAATTTTGAACCTCCTTACATAGACTGTAGCTTTCTCCTCTGCTCTTTAATAAATCTTGAGACATGTATATATATCAAGTCTGGTTTGTAAGCCAAGATCCTGAAAAGAAACAGATAATACTCTCAAACTAGGTGATGCAGGAGAATTTAATTAAGGGACTTTATTTTGAAAGGCGGACTAGATTTTTAAAAGCCAATGACAAAAGATAGTCCAGTGCGTGATGGCAGGGAGTACTCCCTCCCATAGGCTATAGAGCGAAAGTAGTTCTATGGAGAGGCTGTCTTAGAGAGACTTGGGCAGAGGGACACAGTCTACCAGGGCTCACCCAGCTAGGAGGCGACCAGGTGTTTGGGTGTTTATTGCTCTGAAACGATAATCACATACATGCTCACAATTCTGTGGGTCACTAGTTCTGGCAGGGCACAGCAGGGACGGATTATTCTTGCTTCACAAAATCCTGGACCCTTGACTGGGGTGGTTTGAACAGCTGGAGATGTCTGAGAGCCCCACAAGTCATATATATATCTGGGGCCTCAGTAAGGCTGTTGGCTGGCTTCTTCAGTTCTTCTTCACGAGCTCTCTGCTGGGACTGCAGTGTCCTCCAAGGCGTTGTCTTCACTCACATAGCTGCCTCAGAAGGCTGGAACAGCTCGGGGACGGCCAGCATGGCTCTCTCCACGCTCTCTCCATATGCGTCCTTCCAGCAGGGAAGTCTCAGGGTGGTTGACCTCTTACTTACAAGACAGCTCAGAACCCCAAGAGTGAGTGCTCCAAGAGAGTGAAGCAGTGAGTCTGTAAGTCTGCTTGTGATGATCTAGTCTCAGAAGCCTCAAAATGTCACTTCTACTGCATTCAGTTGTTCAAGAAAGTTACCTAGGCCAATGCTGATTACAGGGGATATAGGAATTAGATGTCACCCTTCGACGGCAAAAAAAAAAAAAAAAATGACATCATGTTTAGTTTACCATATCAGGTTAATAAATATGCTGAGCTCATTTTCCTCCTGGCCTGCCATCTCTTGCTTATACTCCCAATTAACCAACACAACCAATAGCCAGAGGGCAAAGGAACTTGTTCTTTTTAATCCTACTAAAATTTAATAAAATGAGGAAATTTACAAATTTATATTATACTTTTATAATCACATATTATATTATGTTGGTTAATATGTTTTTATATTCATATTTTTAAATTGAACAGTAGTTGATTTACAATGTATTGATTTCAGGTGTACAATAAAAGTGATTCAGATTATATATATGCTGCTGCTGCTGCGGAGTCGCTTCAGTCATGTCTGACTTAGCGACCCCATGGACGGCAGCCCACCAGGCTCCTCCATCCATTGGATTGTCCAGGCAAGAGTACGGGAGTGGGTCGCCATTGCCTTCTCCAATTTTATATATATACATATATATATATATATATATATATATATATATATTCTTTTTCAGATTCTTTTCCTGTATAGGTTATTACAAAATATTGCATATAGTTCCCTGTACCATACAGTAGGACTTTTGGTTACTTATTTTATTTATAGTAGTGTATCTGTACTAATCCCAAACTCCTAACTTATCTCTGCCTCCCCATTTCCCCTTTGGAAACTATGAGTCTGTTTTCTATGTCAGTCTCTCTTTTTTAAATAAGTTCATTTGTATCATTTTTTTACACTCCAGATATATATGTTCAGTTCAGTTCAGTTCAGTCGCTCAGTCCTGTCCTACTCTTTGCGACCCCATGAACCACAGCATGCCAGGCCTCCCTGTCCATCACCAACTCCCAGAGTCCACCCAAACCCATGTCTATCGAGTCGATGATGCCATCCAACCATCTCATCCTCTGTCATCCCCTTCTCCTCCTGCCCCCAATCCCTCCTAGCATCAGGGTCTTTTCCAGTGAGTGAACTCTTTGCATCAGGTGGTCAAAGTATTGTAGTTTCAGCTTCAACATCAGTCCTTCCAATGAACACCCAGGACTGATCTCTTTTAGGATGGACTGGTTGGATCTCCTTGCAGTCAATGTTTTGGCCCTCAGCTTTCTTTATAGTCCATCTCTCACATCCATACATGACCACTGGGAAAACCATAGCCTTGACTAGACAGACCTTTGTTGGCAAAGTAATGTCTCTGCTTTTTAATATGCTGTCTAGGTTGGTCATAACTTTCCTTCCAAGGAGTAAGCGTCTTTTAATTTCATGGCTGCAATCACCATCTGCAGTGATTTTAGAGCCCATAAAAATAAAGTCAGTCACTGTTTCCACTGTTTCCCCATCTATTTCCCATGAGGTGATGGAACCGAATGCCATGATCTTAGTTTTTTCAATGTTGAGCTTTAAGCCAGCTTTTCCACTCTCCTCTTTCACTTTCATCAAGAGGCTTTTCAGTTCTTCCTCACTTTCTGCCATAAGGTTGGTGTCATCTGCATATCTGAGGTTATTGATATTTCTCCCGGCAATCTTGATTCCAACTTGTGCTTCCTCTAGCCCAGCGTTTCTCATGATGTACTCTGCATATAAGTTAAGTATATGCATAAGTATCTGCATATAAGTTAAGTATATTTCAGGGTGACAATATATAGCCTTGAAGTACTCCTTTTGCTATTTGGAACCAGTGTGTTGTTCCATGCCCAGTTCTAACTGTTGGTTCCTGACCTGCATATAGGTTTCTCAAGAGGCAGGTCAAGTGGTTTGGTATGCCCATCTCTTTCAGAATTTTCCACAGTTAATTGTGATACACACAGTCAAAGGCTTTGGCATAGTCAATAAAGCAGAAATAGATGTTTTTCTGGAACTCTCTTGCTTTTTCGATGACCCAGCAGATGTTGGCAATTTGATCTCTGGTTCCTCTGCCTTTTCTAAAACCAGCTTGAACATCTGGAAGTTCACGGTTCATGAATTGCTGAAGCCTGGCTTGGAGAATTTTAATAATCACTTTACTAGTGTATGAGATGAATACAGTTGTGTGGCAGTTTGAGCATTCTTTGGGATTGCCTTTCTTTAGGATTGGAATGAAAACTGACCTTTTCCAGTCCTGTGGCCACTGCTGAGTTTTCCATATTTGCTGCCATATTGAGTGCAGGACTTTCACAGCGTCATCTTTCAGGATTTGAAATAGCTCAACTGGAATTCCGTCACCTCCACTAGCTTTGTTCATAGTGATGTTTTCTAAGGCCCACTTGATTTCACATTCCAGGATGTCTGGCTCTAGGTGAGTGATCACACCATCGTGATTATCTGGGTCATGAAGATTTTTTTTGTACAGTTCTTCTGTTTATTTTTGCCACCTCTTCTTAATATCTTCTGCTTCTGTTAGGTTCCTACAATTTCTATCCTTTATTGTGCCCATCTTTGCATGAAATGTTCCCTTGGTATCTCTAATTTTCTTTAAAATATCTCTGGTTTTTCCCATTCTATTGTTTTCCTCTATTTCTTTGCATTGATTGCTGAGGAAGGCTTTCTTATCTCTCCTTGCTATATATGACATCATATGATATTTATCTTTCTCTGTCTGACTTACTTCACTTAGTATGATAATCTTCAGGTCCATCCATGTTGCTGCCAATGACATTATTTCATTCTTTTTATGACTGAGTAGTATTTCACTGTATAAATATACCACATCTTCTTTATTCATTCATCTGCCAATGGATATTTGGGTCGCTTCCATGTCTTGGCTATTGTAAGGAGTGCCGCAGTGAACACTGGGGTGTATGCATCTTTTTGAAGTATAGTTTTCTCTGGATTTATGTCCAGGAGTGGGGTTTCAGGATCATGTGGTAGCTTTTAGTTTTTTCAGGAAACTCCATACTGTTCTCCATAGTGGCTGCCC
>JAGTXW010001337.1:1396436-1406766 GCA_020226075.1 Hydropotes inermis
GAGGCCCGATTCCCCAGCATTGCCTGTAGAGCAATTCCATGTTCCCAGTCAAACACATAAGGCACCTTGATTTGCTTGATGGAACTCCCGAGCGTCCTCAAGAACACCCTGACAAGTCTAGAATGTCACTGATGTCACCCAAGGAATGTGAAATTGTTCGGTGTATCCCAAATCAACTCGAGATGATGCCCGACTCCCCTGTATTGGATCTATAGCAATGACCTGTTCCCCATCATACAAGACAGGTGGCATGTCTTACTTTAGGCAACTCCAGAGATTCCCTGAGACACCCGTCTGAAGTCTAGAGGAACACCAATTTCAGAACAGGAACTCAATGAAAACTCCATGGACGCCATATTATCTCAAGAAGAGAGCACATTCCCAGGATTCTATTGAAGAGGTAGGCCAACTTTCCACAAGCACCTCAAGAGTACCCTTCCCTCAGCAATAGGTATGTGAGAGGGACTCTGTGTTTTCTGCCTCATGTGGAATGGACACCGAGATGCCCTGATTCAAAAGAAGGCCGGATTTCTCTGAAGTTGCTTAATTGCAGGCTCATCTTACATCTCACAAGATGAAGGGATGTCTGAATACCCTGTGGAGCCCCTATAGAAAGCCATATGTCTCCGCCTCTTCTGGACAGTGAGCGTCACATCCATTTCACAACTCGAGAGTCGTGTTTACTTCAATGCTTCAAAAGGGGACAATGCCTGACTTTTCATGAAATTCGATAGGAAACCCAATATAACAGTGCCAACTAATAAGGGAAGTTTGTCCTCCCTCCTCACCTCCAAAAGTGTCCGTATTGTCCTGCCAAGCCTAGTTTAGATTCCTGAGGAGTCTGTCATAACTAGACAGGAGTCCTGACTTCACTGAATAAACCCGAGTTTCAAAGGGCTATCCCCACCTTAACTCGAGAATATACACCAGGTGCCTGCCGCAACTTGAGAAAACTCATGAGACTTCACACTCTCCGCAAGATGAAACCCATTCCCCATGCATTGTGAGCAGAGGAATTACGTGTTCCCAATCAAACACATAAGGAACCTCGATTTCCTTGATGGAACTCCAGAGAATCCACAAGAACACTGTAGCAAGATGAGAAGAACACTGTTGTCACTTCAGGAATGCAAAATAGATTGGTGTACAACAAATCAACTCAAGATGAAGCGCATTAGCCCTGCATTGGGTCCATAGCCATGCCGCGTTCCATATCATATACAACAAGTGGCTTGACATCCTTTAGGAATATCCAGAGATTCCCTGAGACACCCAGCTCAAGTCTAGAGGAACATCAATTTCTGTAAAGCAACAGGAGGAATGCTCTGTGGACACCGTATCGTCTGGAGATGAGAGCTGATTCCATGTCTTTGACTGAAGAGATAAGCCAACTTTCCACAAGCCCCTCAAGAAAAGTTTTCCCTCAGGGCTATGTATGTTAGAGGGACCCTGTGTTTTCTGCTTTAAGTGAAATGGACCCCGAGATTCCCTGACGCAAAAGAAGGCTTGATTTCCCTGCAGAGGCTTAATTGCAGGCTCATTTTTAATATCCCAAGATGAAAGGATGTCTGAATCCCTTGTAGAGACTCTACAGAAAGCCCTCGGTCTCCACCTCATCTGGACAAGGGGCCTCACATCCCTTTGCCACCTCAAGAGGCTCCCGGAGTTCAGTGCTTCAAAAGTTGACGATGCCTGACTCTTTTTGAATATTGTGAGGAATCAAAATATCACTGCGCTAACTAGAAAATGACCCTCGGACTCACGCCACACTTGTAGAAGCATTCGTATTGTCCTGTCAAGCCAGTTTAGATTCATGAGGTATGCATCATAACTAGACTGAAGTCTTAACGTCGCTGAACAAACACAAGTTTTGAATTGCCATCCCCTCTGTAACTCAAGAATATACCACAGGTTACCACCGCAATTCGAGAAAAACCATGAGACTTCCCCCTTGGCAGAGACGAGGCCTGATTCCCCTGCATTGCCAGCAGAGCAATTCCATGTTCCCAATCAAACACATAAGGTGGCTTGATTTTATTGATGGAAAGCCAGAGAGTCCCCAAGAACACATTCACAAGTCTAGAATGACACTGATGTCACCACAGGAATGTAAAATTATTCGGTGTATCCAAATCAACTCGAGATGATGCTGACTCCCCTCTATTGGATCTAGAGCAATGCCCCATTCCCCATCATAAAAGACAGGTGGCTTGTCTTACTTTAGGCAACTCCAGAGATTCCCTGAGGCACGTGTCTCAAATCTAGAGGAACACCAATTTCAGCACAGGAACTCGAGGAAACCTGCATGGACACCGTAACATTTTGAGAAGAGAAGGGATTCCCAGGATTCTATTGAAGAGGTAGGCCAACTTTCCAAAGCACCTCAAGAGTACCCTTCCCTCAGCAATAGGTATGTGAGAGGGACCCTGAGATTGCTGCCTGAAGTAGACTGGATACCAAGATGCCCTGACTCGAAATAAGGTCAGATTTCCCTGCAGTGGCTTGAATGCAGGCTCCTCTTTCGTCACACAAGATGAAGAGATGTATGAATCCCCTCTGGAAACGTTAGAGAAAACCTTAGGTGCCCGCCTCATCTGGACAGGGTCCTCAACTCCCTTGACACTTAGAGAGGCACACGGATTTCAATGCTTCAAAAGGTGACGATGCCTGACTCTTCTTGAAAATTGATAGGAATCCCAATATCAGTTTGCCAACTAGAAAAGGAGGCCTATCTGCTGCTTCACATCCAGAAGCATCTGTATTTTCCTGCTAAGAATAGTTTAGATTCCTGAGGTGTACGTAGTACCTAGACATGTGTCCAAACTTCGCTGAACAAACTCGAGTTTCGAATGGACATCCGCGCCTTAACTCGAAAATATACCCCAGGTTTATGCTGCAACTCGAGAAAACCCATGAGACTTCCCCTTCGCCACGAGATGAGGCCCGATTCACCTGCATTGCATGCAGAGAAATTCTGTTTTCCCAAAATAATATGTAAAAAGCCTCTATTTGCTTGATTGGTTTCCAGAGAGTCCTCAAGAACACTCTCACAAGACGAGATGAACACTGATGTCACCTCAGGAATGCAAAATAACTCGGTGTACCCCAAATCAAATTGAGATGAGGCCAACTTCCCTTGCATTGGCCCCTTAACCATCCAGCGACCCACATCATAAGAACAAGTGGCTAGACTCCCTTTAGGAAACTCCAGTGATTAATTGAGATGCCCCTCTCAAGTATAGAGGATCATCAATTACAGTATAGCCAAATGAGGAAAGTTCTGTGCACCCCATATCATCTCAGGATGAGAATGATTCCCTGTATTTGACTGAAGTGGTAAGCCAACTTTCCACAAGCACCTCAAGAGGAGCCTTCCCTCAGCAATAGGTATGTGAGAGGGACCCTGAGTTTGCTGCCTCAAGTAGAGTGGATACCGGGATGCCCTGACTGGAAAGAAGGCCAGATTTCACTGCATAGGCTTAAATGCAGGCTCATCTTTCATATCAAAAGATGAAAGAATGTCTGAAACCCCTGTAGAGATGCAACAGAGAGCCCTAGTTCTCCACCTCATCTGGACAAGGGGCCTCACATCCATTTCACACATCGAGAGGCTTGCGGATTTCAGTGCTTCAAAAGCTGACAACGCCGGACCCTTTTTGAATATTGTTAGGAATCCCAATATCACTGTGCCAACTAGAAAGTGACCCTTGGTCCCACCCCTCACTTCTAGAAGCGTGTGTATTGTCCTGCCAAGACTTGTTTAGATTCCTGAGGTATCCATCATAAATAGGCAGTTGTTCTGACATCGCTGAACAAACACGAGTTTTGAATGGCCATCCCCGCTGTAACTCGAGAATATATCCCAGGTTCCCACCGCAACTCGAGGAAAACCATGAGACTTCCCCCTAGGCGAGAGACAAGGCCCGATTCAGCTGCATTGCGTGCAGAGCAATTGCATGCTCCCAATCAAAGAAGTAACGAGTATGTATTTGCTTGATGGAAATGCAGAGAGTACCAAAGAACACCCACACAAGTTTAGAATGACACTGATGTCACCAAAGGAATGTGAAATTGTTCGGTGTATCCCAAATCAACTCGAGATGCCACCCGACTCCCCTCTACTGGATCTAGAGCAATCCCCTGTTCCACATCATACAAGACAGGTGGCTTGTCTCACATTAGGCCACTCCAGTGCTTCAAAAGGTGACGATGCCTGACTCTTCTTGAAAATTGATAGGAATCCCAATATCACTGTGAAAACTAGAAAAGGAGGCCTGATCTCCCACTTCAAATATAGAAGCATCCGAATTGTCCTGCCAAGCCTAGTTTAGATTCCTGAGGTATCCGTCGTACCTAGACAGGTGTCTTGACTTCGCTAAACAAACTCTAGTTTCAAATGGACATCCCTGCCGTAACTCGAGGATATATCCCAGGCTTATGCCGCAACTCGAGAAATCCAATGAGTCTCTTCACTCCCCGCGAGATGAGGCCCGATTCCCTTGCATTGCATGCAGAACAATTCGGTTTTCCCAATGAAACACGTAAGGGCCTCAATTTGCTTGATTGAACTCCAAAGAGTCCCCAAGATCACTGTCACAAGATGGGAAGAACACTAATGTCACCTCAGGAATGCAAAATAACTCAGTGTACACCAAATCAAATGGAGATGAGGCCAATTTCCCTTGCATTGGCTCCATAACCATTCTGCGATCCAAATCATACAGCACAAGTGGCTTGACTCCCTTTAGGAAACTCCAGAGATTAACACAGACACCCGCCTCAAGTATAGAGGATCATCAATTTCAGTACAGCAACTTGAGGAAAGTTCTGTGCACCCCATATCATCTCGGGATGAGAATGAATCCCTGTCTTCGACTGAAGAGGTAAGCCAACTTTCCACACGCACCTCAAGAGGAGCCTTCCCTCAGCAATAGGTATGTGAGAGGGACTCGATGTATTCTGCCTCAAGTGGAATGGACCCAGAGATGCCCAGACTTAAAAGAAGGCCGGATTTCCCTGCAGAGGCTTAAATGCAGGCTCATCTTTCATCTCACAAGATGAAGGGTTATCTGAATCCCCTGTGGAGACCGGAGAGAAAGCCCTAGATGTCCCACTCTTCTGGACATGGGGCCACACATCCCTTTAACACCTCGAGAGGCATGCAGAGTTCTGTTCTCCAAAAGGAGTCGATGCATGACTCTTCATGAAAATTTATAGGAATCCCAATATAACAGTGCCAACTAATAAAGGACGCTTGGCCTCCCGCCTCACCTTCAGAAGCATCCGTATTGTGCTGCCAAGCGTAGTTTATATTCCTGAGGTGTCCGTCGTAACTAGACAGGAGTCCTGACTTCACTGAACAAACCCGACTTTCAAATGGCCATCCCTGCCGTAACTGGAGAATATACCCCAGGTGCCTGCTGCAACTCGAGAAAACTCATGAGACTTCCCCCTTGCCACAAGATGAGGCCCGATTCCCCTCATTGCATGCAGAGGAATTCTGTGTTCCCAATCAAACACATAAGGAACCTCGATTTCCTTGATGGAACTCCAGAGAATCCCCAAGATCACTGTCACAAGGCGAGAAGAATACCGATGTCCCCTCAGGAGTGCAAAGTAGATTGGTGTACACCAAATCAACTCAAGATGTAGCGCATTTACCCTGCATTGGCTTTATAGCCTTCTCGTGTTCCACATCACATACAACAAGTGGCTTGACATCCTTCAGGAAAATCCAGAGATTCCCTGAGACACCCATCTCAAGTCTAGAGGAATATCAATTTCAGTAAAGCAACTGTAGGAAAGCTCCGTGCAAACAATATCGTGTGGAGATAAAATCTGATTCCCTGTCTTCGACTGAAGAGATAAGCCAACTTTCCACAAGCAACTCAAGAGGAGTTTTCCCTCAGGAATATGTATGTGAGAGGAACCCTGTGTTTTTTGCTTCAAGTGAAATGGACCCCGAAATGCCCTATTCAACCTCCCTGAAAAAACACGAGTTTTGAATGGCCATCACTGCCGTAACTCGAGAATAAACCCCAGTTTCCCACCGCAACTTGAGAAAACCATGAGACTTCCCCCTCCGGGAGAGATGATGCTCGATTCCCCTGCATTGCATGCAGAGCAATTCTAGGTTGCCAATCAAACATATAAGGAGCCTTGAGTTGTTTGATGGCACTCCAGAGACACCCGAAGAACACCCTCACAAGTCTAGAATGACACTGATGTCACCAAATGAATGTGAAATTGTTTGGTGTATCCCAAATTAACTCAAGATGATGCGCGACTAACCTGTATTGTATCTACACAAATACCGCATTGCCCATCATACAAGACAGGTGGCTTGTCTTATTTAGGCAAATCCACAGATTCCCTGAGACAACCGTCTTAAATCTAGAGGAACACGAATTAGAGCAGAGGAACTCAAGGAAAGCTCCATGTACGCCATATCATCTCAAGAAAAGAGCGGATTCCCAGGATTCTATTGAACAGGTAGGCCAACTTTCCACAAGCACCTCAAGAGTACCCTTCCCTCAGCAATAGGTATTTGAGAGGGACCCTGAGATTGCTGCCTCAAGTAGAGTGGATGCCACGATGCCCTGACTTGAAAGAAGGTGGGATTTCACTGCAGTGGCTTGAATGCAGGCTCGTGTTTCATCACACAAGATGAAGCGATGTATGAATCCCATGTGGAGACAATAGAGAAAGCCCTAGGTGCTCGCCTCACCTGGACAGGGTCTTCACATCCCTTGGCAATTCTAGAGGCACGCAGAGTTCAATGCTTCAAAAGGTGACAATTCCTGACTCTCCTTGAAAATTGTTAGGAATCCCAATATCACTTTGCCAACTAGAAAAGGAGGCCTATCTCCTGCTTCACATCCAGAAGCATCTGAAATTTCCTGCCAAGCCTAGTTTAGATTGCTGAGGAGTCTGTCGTACCT
Organism: Hydropotes inermis; assembly: GCA_020226075.1. Taxonomy (NCBI): domain Eukaryota; kingdom Metazoa; phylum Chordata; class Mammalia; order Artiodactyla; family Cervidae; genus Hydropotes; species Hydropotes inermis. The sequence continues at coordinate 1,403,378 of JAGTXW010001337.1, forward strand.
AGACATGTGTCTTGACTTCGCTGAACAAACTCGAGTTTCGAATGGACATCCCCGCTGTACTCAAGAATATAACCAAGGTTCCTGCTGCAACTCGAGAAAACCCATGAGACTTCCCCTTCGCCACGAGATGAGGCCCGATTCCCCTGCATTGCATGCAGAGCAATTTTGTTTTCCCAAACAAACACCTAAGGAGCTTCGATTTGCTTGATTGAACTCCAGAGAGTCCCCACGAACACTGTCACAAGACGAGACGAACACTGATGTCACCTCATGAATGCAAAATAACTCGTCGTACCCCATATGAAATTGAGATTAGGCCAATTTCTCCAGCATTGGACCCTTAACCATCCCGCGATCCACATCATAAGAACAAGTGGCTGGACTCCCTTTAGGAAACTCCAGAGATTAACAGAGACACCCGCCTCAAGTATAAAGGATCATCAATTTCAGTACAGCAACTTGAGGAAAGTTCTGTGCACCCCATATCATCTCGGGATGAGAATGAATCCCTGTCTTCGACTGAAGTGGTAAGCCAACTTTCCACACGCACCTCAAGAGGAGCCTTCCCTCAGCAATAGGTATGTGAGTGGGACTCGATGTTTCCTGCCTCAAGTAGAATGGACCCCGAGATGCCCTGACTCAAAAGAAGGCCGGATTTCCCTGAAGAGGCTTAAATGCAGGCTCATCTTTCACCTCACAAGATGAAGGGTTATCTGAATCCCCTGTGGAGACTGGAGAGAAAGCCTTAGTTGCCCCCCTCTTCTGGACAGGGGGCCACACATCCCTTTGACACCTCGAGAGGCACGCTGAGTTCTGTGCTTCAAAAGGTGACGATGCATGACTCTTCATGAAAATTTATAGGAATCCCAATATAACAATGCCAACTAACCAAGGATGCTTGGCCTCCCAACTCACGTTCAGAAGCGTTCATATTGTGCTGCCAAGCGTAATTTAGATTCCTGAGGTGTCCATCATAACTAGACAGGAGTCCTGACTTCACAGAACAAACCCAACTTTCAAATGGCCATCCCTGCTTTAACTCGAGAATATACCCCAGGTGCCTGCCACAACTCGAGAAAACTCCTGAGACTTCCCCCTCGCCTCAAGATGAGGCCCGATTCCCCTGCATTGCAAGCAGAGGAATTCCATATTCCCAATCAAACACGTAAGGAACCTCAATGTCCTTGATGGAATTCCAGAGAATCCCCAAGAACACTGCCACAAGACGAGAAGAAAACTGTTGTCACCTTAAGAATGCAAAATAGATTGGTGTACCGAAAATCAACCCAAGAGGAAGTGCATTTCCCCTGCATTGGCTCCATAGCCATGCCACATTCCACATCATATACAACAAGTGGCTTGACATCCTTTATGAAAATCCAGGATTCCCTGAGACACACATCTCAAGTCTTGAGCAACATCAATTTTAGTAAAGCAACTGGAGGAAAGCTCCGTGCACTCTATATCATGTGGAGATGAGAGCTGATTCCCTTTCTTCGACGGTAGAGGTAAGCCAACTTACCACAAGCAACTCAAGAGGAGTTTTCCCTCAGGAATATGTATGTGAGAGGGACCCTGTGTTTTCTGCTTCAAGTGAAATGGACCCCGAGATGCCCACACTCGAAAGAAGGCTGGATTTCCCTGCAGAGGCTTAAATGCAGGCTCATCTTTCATATCACAAAATGAAAGGATATCTGAATCCCCTGGAGAGACCCTACAGAAAGCGCTAGGTCTCCACCTCATCTCGACAAGGGGCCTCACATCGCTTTGACACCTCGAGAGGCACACGGAGTTCAGTGCTTCAAAATTTGACGATGCCTGACACTTCTTGAATATTGTTAGGAATTTCAATACCACTGTGCCAACTAGAAACTGACCCTCGGTATTCACGTCTCATTTCTAGAAGAGTCCGTATTGTCCTGGCATGCCTAGTTTAGATTCCTGAGGTATCCATTGTAACTAGACAGGAGTCCTGATGTCACTGAACAAACATGAGTTTTGAATGGCCATCCCGCCGTAACTCGAGAATATAACACAGGTTCCCACCGCAACTAGTGAAAAACCATGAGACTTCCACCTCGGCGAGAGACAAGGCCTGATTCCCCTTCATTGCATGCAGAGCAATTCCAGGTTCCCAATCAAACAGGTAAAGAGCTTTGATTTGCTTAATGGAACTCCAGAGCGACCCCAAGAACACCCTCACAAGTCTAGAATGACACTGATGTCACCAAAGGAATTTGAAATGGTTTGGTGTATTCCAGATTCACTCGAGATGATGCCCAAATACCCTGTATTGGATCTAGAACAATCCCCCATTCCCAATTATACAAGACAGGTGGCTTGTCTTACTTTAGGCAACTGGAGGGAATCTGTGAGACACCCGTCTCAAATCCAAAGGAACATCAATTTCAGCACAGGAACTCAAGGTAAGCTCCGTGGACTCCATATCATCTCGAGAAGAGAGGGGATTCCATGATTCTATTGAAGAGGTAGGCCAACTTTCCACAAGCACCTCAAGAGTACACTTCCCTCAGCAAAAGGTATGTGAGAGGGACCCTGAGTTTGCTGCCTCAAGTAGATTGGATACCGAGATGCCATGACTCGAAAGAAGTCCGGATTTCCAGGCAGAGACTTAAATGCAGATACGTCTTTCATCCCAGAATATGAAGCGATGTATGAATCCCCTGTGGAGACCCCAGAGAAAGCACTAGGTGTCTGCCTCATCTGGACAGGGTCCTCATATCCCTTGACACCTCGAGAGGCACGCAGAGCTCAATGCTTCAAAAGGTGAGGATGCCTGACTCTTTTGAAAATTGATAGGAAACCCAATATTACTGTGCCAACTAGAAAAGGAGCCCTGATCTCCCGCTTCACCTCCAGAAGCATCCGTATTGTGCTCCCCAGCCTAGTTTACATTCCTGAGGCGTCCGTCATACCTAGACAGGTGTCCTGACTTCGCTGAACAAACTCGAGTTTCGAATGGACATCCCCGCGGTAACTCGAGAATATACCCCAGGTTCCTGCCACATCTCGAGTAAACCCATGAGACTCCCCATTCGAGGCAAGATGAGGACCGATTCCCCTGCACTGAATGCATAGCAATTGTGTTTTTCCAATCAAACAAGTTAGGAGATTGGATTTGCTTGATTGAACTCCAGAGAGTCGCCAGGAAGACTGTCACAAGACGAGAAGAACACGGATGTAACCAGAGGAATGCAAAATAGCTCGGTGTACCCCAAATAAATTGAGATGAGGACAACTTCCCTTGCACTGGCTCCATAACCATCCTGCGATCCACATCATACAGAACAAGTGGCTTGACTCCCTTTAGGAAACTCCAGAGGTTCCATGAGACACCGGTCTCAAGTATAGAGGATGATCAATATCAG
>JAGTXW010001337.1:1427478-1439395 GCA_020226075.1 Hydropotes inermis
ATTCTAGACTTGTGAGGGTGTTCTTGGGGACTCTCTGGAGTTCCATCAAGCAAATCAAGGCTCCTTATGTGTTTGATTGGGAACCTGGAATTACTCTGCATGCAATGCAGCAGAATCAGGCCTCGTCTCTCACTGAGGGGGAAGTCTCATGGTTTTTCTCGCGTTGCGGCGGGAACCTGTGGTATATTCTCGAGTTACAGTGGGGATGGCCATTCAAAACTCGTGTTTGTTCAGCGACGTCAGGACTCCTGTCTAGTTATGATGGATACCTCAGGAATCTAATCTAGGCTTGGCAGGACAATACGGACGCTTCTAGAAGTGAGGCGTGAGACCGAGGGTCACTTTCTAGTTGGCACAGTGATATTGGGATTCCTAACAATATTCAAGAAGAGTTAGGCATCATCAAATTTTGAAGCACTTAACTCCATGAGCCTGTCGACCTGTCAAAGGTATGTGAGGCCTGTTGTCCAGATGAGGTGGGGAACTAGGGCTTGAGATGATATGGCATCCATCGAGCTTACCTCGAGTTCCTGTGCTAAAATAGGTGTTCCTCAAATTTGAGACGGGTGTCTCAGGGAATCTCTGGAGTTGCCTAAAGTAAGACAAGCAACCTCTCTTGTATGATTGGGAAAGGGGGACCTTTCGACGTGTCAAAGGAAAGTGAGGCCCATTGTCCAGATTAGGTGGGGAACTAGGGCTTTCTCTAGGGTCTCTATAGGGGATTCAGACCTCCTTTCATCTTGTGATATGAATGATGTGCCTGCATTAAGCCTCTGCAGGGAAATCCGTCCTTCTTTCGAATCAGGACATCTCGGGGTCCATTTCACTTGAAGCAGAAAACACAGGGTCCCTCTCACATACATATTCCTGAGGGAAAACTCCTCTTGAGGTGCTTGTGGAATGTTGGCTTACTTCTTCAGTCGAAGACAGGGAATCTGTCATTCTAGACTTGTGAGGGTGTTCTTGGGGACTCTCTGGAGTTCCATCAAGCAAATCAAGGCTCCTTACATGTGTGATTGGGAACGTGGAATTGCTCTGCATGGAATGCCGGGGAATCAGCCTCATCTCTCGCCGAGGGGGAAGTCTCATGGTTTTTCTCGAGTTGCGGTGGGAACGTGGGGTATATTCTCCAGATATGGCGTGGATGGCCATTCAAAACTCGTGATTGTTCTGCGACGTCAGGACTCCTGTCTAGTTATGATGGATACATCAGGAATCTAAACTAGGGTTTGCAGGAAAATACGGACACTTATAGAAGTGAGGCGTGAGACCGAGTGTCACTTTCTAGTTGGCACAGTGATATTGGGATTCCTAACATAATCAAGAAGAGTCAGGCATCGTCAACTTTTGAAGCACTGAACTCTTCGTGCTTGTCGAGGTGTCAGAGGGATGTGAAGCCCCTTGTCGAGATGAAGTGGAGACCTAGGTCTTTCTGTAGGTTCTCTACAGGGGATTCAGACATCCTTTCATCTTGTGATATGAATGATGAGCCTGCATTAAGCCTCTGCAGGTAAATCTGGCCTTCTTTCGAGTCAGGGAATCTCGGGTACATTTCACTTGAAGCAGAAAACACAGGGTCCTTCTCACATACATATTCCTGAGGGAAAACTCCCCCTGAGATGCTTGTGGAAAGTTGGCTTGCCTCTTCAGTCAAAGACAGGGATTCAGCTCTCATCTACAGAAGATATGGTTTGCACGGAGCATTCATCCAGTTGCTCTACTGTAATTGATGTTCCTCTAGACCTGAGATGGGTGTCTCAGTGAATCTCTGGATTTTCTCAAAGATGTCAAGCCACTTGTTGTATATGATGTGGAACACAGAATGGCTATGGAGCCAATGCAGGGGAAATGCCCTTCATCTTGAATTGATTTTGGGTACAACAATCTATTTTGCATTCCTGAGATGACCTCAGTGTGCTTCTCGTCTTGTGACAGTGTGCTTGGGGGTTCTCTGGTGTTCCTTCAAGGAAATCGAGGTTCTTTACTTGTTTGGATGATATGGGGTGCACAGAACTTTGCTCAAGTTGCTCTGCAGAAATTGATGATCCTCTATACTTGAGACGGGTGTCTCAGGGAATCTCTGGAATTTCCTAAAGGGAGTCAGGCCACTTGTTCTGTATGATGTGGATCGCAAGATGGTTATGGAGCCAATGCAAGGGAAATTGGCCTCATCTCAATTTGATTTGGGGTGCACGGAACTATTTTTGATTCTTGTGGTGACATCAGTGTTCTTCGCATCTTGTGATAGTGTTCTTTTGATCTCTCTGGAGTTCAATCAAGCAAATCGAGGCTCCTTACATGTTTGATTGGGAACCTCGAATTTCTCTGCATGCAATGCAGGGGAACAGGGCCTCAACTCTCACCGAGGGGGAAGTCTAATGGGTTTTCTCGAGTTGCGACAGGAACCTGGGGTATATTCTCAAGTTACAGCATGGATGTCCATTCGAAACTAGAGTTTTTTCAGCGAAGTCAGGACAACTGTATAGGCACGACGGACATCACAGGAATGTAAACTAGGCTTGGCAGGACAATAAAAATGCTTCTGTTGGTCAAGCGGGAGATCAGGCCTCCTTTTCTAGTTGTCACAGGGATATTGGGCTTCCTATAAATTTTCAAGAAGAGTCAGGCATCATCAACTTTTGAAGCACTGAACTTTGCGTGCCTCTCGAAGTGTCAGGTGATGTGAGGCCCCTGTCTGGATGAGGCGGGCACCTAGGGCTTTCTCTAGGGTCTCCACAGGTGATTCGTACATCGCTTCATCTTATGTGATGAAAGACGAGCATGCATTCAAGCCACTGCAGGGAAATCCGACCTTCTTTCAAGTCAGGGCATCTCGGTATCCACACTACTTGAGGCAGCAAACTCAGGGTCCCTCTCACATACCTATTGCTGAAGGAAGGGTACTCTTGAGGTGCTTGTGGAAAGTTGGGCTACCTCTTCAATAGAATTCTGGGAATCTGCTCTCTTCTCGAGATGACATGGCATTCATGGAGGATTCCTCGAGTTCCTCTGCTGAAATTGGTGTTCCTCTAGATTTGAGATGGGTGTCTCAGGGAATCTCTGGCGTTGCCTAAAGTAAGCCTTGCCACCTGCCTTGTATAATTGGGAATGGGGGATTGCTCTAGATCCAATACAGGGGATCCAGTGTTATCTCGAGTTGATGTGGGATACACTGAACCATTTCAAATTCTTTTGGTGACATCAGTGTCATTTGAGACTTGTGAGGGTGTTCCTGTGGACTCTCTGGAGTTCCATGAAGGAAATCAAGGCTACTTACGTGTTTGATTTGGAACCTGGAATTGCACTGCAAGCAATGCAGGGAATCGGGCCTCAGCTCTAGCCGAGGGGGAAGTCTCATGGTTTTTCTCGAGTTGCAGTGGGAACCTGGGGTATATTCTCGACATACGGTGGCAATGGCTATTCAAAACTCGTGTTTGTTCAGCAACGTCAGGACTCCTGTCTAGTTACGATGGATACATCAGGAATCTAAACTAGGCTTTGCAGGACAATACGGATGCTTCTCCAAGTGAGGTGTGAGACCGAGGGTCACTTTCTAGTGGGTGCAGTGATATTGGGATTCCTAACATAATTCAAGAAGAGTCAGGCATCGTCAACTTTTGAAGCACTGAACTACGAGTGCCTCTCGATATGTCAAAGGGATATGAGACCCTTGTCGATATGAGGTGGAGACCTAGGTCTTTCTGTAGGGTCTCTACAGGGGATTCATACATCCTTTCATCTTGTGATATGAACGATGAGCCTGCATTAAGCCTCTGCAGCGAAGTTTGGCATTCTTTCGAGGCAGGGCATCTCAGGATACATTTCACTTGAAGCAGAAAACACAGGGTCCTATTACATACATATTCCTGAGGGAAAACTCCTCTTGAGGTGCTTGTAGAAAGTTGGCTTACCACTTCAGTCGAAGACAGGGAATCAGCTCTCATCTCCAGATGATACAGGGTGCACAGAGCTTTCCTCCAGTTACTTTACTGAAATTGATGTTCCTCTAGAAGTGAGATGGGTGTCTCAGGTAATCTCTGGATTTTCCTAAAGGATGTCAAGCCACTTGTATATGATGTGGAATGCAGGATGGCTATGGAGCTAATTCCGGGGAAATGTGCTTCATCTTGAGTTGATTTGGGGTACACCAATCTAATTTACATTCCTGTAGTGACGTCAGTGTTCTTCTCCTCTTGTGGCAGTGTTCTTGGGGATTCTCTAGAGTTATATCAAGCAAATTGTGGATCCTTACATGTTTCATTGGGAACACGGAATTCCACTGCAGCCACTGCAGGGGAATCGGGCCTCATCTTGCGGTGAGGGGGAAGTCTCCTGAGTTTTCTCGAGTTGCAAAAGGCACCTGGGGAACATTCTCGATTTAGGACGGGGATGTCATTTGAAATTCGAGTTTGCTCAGCGAAGTCAGGAATCATGTCTAGTTACGACGGACACCTCAGGAATCTATAGTAGTCGTGGCAGGACAATACAGACGCTTCTGGATCTGAGGCGGGAGGCCAAGCGTCCCTTATTAGCTGGCACTGTTATATTGGGGTTCCTATCAATTTTCACAAAGAGTCAGGCATCGTTACCTTTTGAAGCATGGAATTTCGCGCACCTCTTGAGGTTTCAAAGGGATGTGAGGCCCCCTGTCCAGAGGAGGAGGAGACCTAGAACTTTCTCTAGGGTCTCCAGAGGGGATTCATACATCCCTTCATCTTGTGAGATGAAATATGAGCCTACATTTAAGCCACTGCAGGGAAACCCTGCCTTTTTTGAGTCAGGGCAACTCGAGGTCCATTCCACTTGAGGCAGAAAAAACAGAGTCCCCCTCACATACCTATTGCTGAGGGAAGTCTCCTCTTGAGGTGCTTGTGGAAAGTAGGCTTACCTCTTCATTCGAAGACAGGGAATGATTCTCATCCCTAGACGATATGGGGTGCACAGAACTTTCCTCAAGTTGCTGTACTGAAATTGATGATTCTCTATACTTGAGACGGGTGTCTCAGTTAATCTCTGGAATTTCCTAAAGGGAGTCAAGCCACTTGTTCTGTATGATGTGGATCGCAAAATGGTTATGGAGACAATTCAAGGAAATTGCCTCTTCTCAATTTGATTTGGGGTACACCGAGCTATTTTGCTTTCCTGAGGTGACATCAGTGTTCTTCACGTCTTGTGACATGTTCTTGGGGACTCTCTGGATTTCAATCAAGCAAATCGAGGTTCCTTAGGTGTCTGATTGGGAACTCAGTTGATCTGCATGCAATGTAGTGGAATCGGGCCTCATCCTGTGGCGAGCAGGAAGTCTCATGGGTTTTCTCGAGTTTCGGGAGGGACCTGGCGTATATTCCCGAGTTACAGTGAGGATGTCCATTCGAAACTCGATTTTGTTCCAGGAAGTCAGGACACCTGTCTAGGTATGACGGACACCTCAGCAATGTTAACCAGGGTTGGCTGGACAATACAGATACTTCTGGAAGTGAAGCGGGAGATCAGGCCTCCTCTTCTAGTTGGCATAGTGAAATTGGGATTACTATCAATTTTCAAGAAGAATCAGGTATCATCACCTTTTGGAGCATTGAACTCCGTGTGCCTCTCGAAGTGTCAAGGGACGTGAGGACCCTGTCCAGATGAGGTGGGCACCTAAGGCTTTCTCTAGGGTCTCCACCGGGGACTCATACATTGCTTCATCTTGTGTGATGAAAGACGAGTCTGCATTCAAGCAACTGCAGGGAAATCCGACCTTCTTTTATTCAGGGCATGTCGGTATCCACTCTACTTGAGGCAGCAAACTCAGGGTCCCTCTCACATACCTATTGCTGAGGGAGGGGTACTCTTGAGGTGCTTGTGGAAAGTTGGCCTACCTCTTCAATAGAATCTTGGGAAAGCACTCTCTTCTCAAAGTGTTATGGCATCCATGGAGCTTACCTCGAGTTCCTGTGCTGAAATTGGTGTTCCTCTATATTTGAGACGGGTGTCTCAGTGAATATCTGGAGTGGCCTAAAGTAAGGCTAGCCACCTGCTTTGTATGATGGGGAACGGGGGGTTTCTGTATATCTGATACAGGGGAGTTGGGCATCATCTCGACTTAATTTGGGATACACCGAACAATTTCACATTCCTTTGGTGACATCAGTGTCATTCTAGACTTGTGAGGGTGTTCTTAGGGACTCTCTGGAGTTCCATCAAGCAAATCAAGGCTCCTTACGTGTTTGATTGGGAACGTAGAATTGCTCTACATGCAGTGCAGTGGAATGAGGCCTCGTCTATTGCCGAGGGGGAAGTCTCATGCTTCTTCTCGAGTTGCGGCAGGAACATCAGGTATATTATCTAGTTACGGCGGGGATGGCCATTCAGACTCGTGTTTGTTCAGCCACGTCAGGACTCATGTCTAGTTATGATGGATACTTCAGAAATCTAAACTAGGCTTGGTAGGAGAATACGGACGCTTCTAGAAGTGAGGTGTGAGACCGAGGGTCACTTTCTAGTTGGCACTTTGATATTCGGATTCCTAACAATATACAAGAAGTTTCAGGCATTGTCTACATTTGAAGCACTGAAATCTGCGAGCCTGTCACATTGTCAAACGGATGTGAGGCCGCTTGACCAGATGATTTGGAGATCTAGGGCTTTCTGTAGGGTCTCTACAGGTGATTCAGACATCCTTTCATCTTGTGATTGAATGATGAGCCTGCATTAAGCCTCTGCAGGGAAATTCGGCCTTCTTTCGAGTCAGGGCATGTTGGAGACCATTTCACTTGAATTAGAAAACACAGGCTCCCTCTCACATACATATTCCAGAGGGAAAACTCCTCCTGAAGTTCTTGTGGAAAGTTGGGTTACCACTTCAGTCAAAGACAGGGAATCAGCTTTCATCTCCAGACGATATGAGGTGCACGGAGCATTCATCCAGTTGATTTACTGAAATTGATGTTCCTCTAGACTTGAGATGGGTGTCTCAGGGAATCTCTGGATTTCCCTAAAGGATGTCAAGCCACTTGTTGTATATGATGTGGAAGGCGGGATGGCTATGGAGACAAGGCATGGGAAATGAAATTCATATTGAGTTGTATTTGGGGTACACCAATCAATTTTGCATTCCTGAGGTGACATCAGTGTTCTTCTCATCTTGTGACAGTGTTCTTCGTGATACTCAGGAGTTCCATCAAGGAAATCGAGGTTTCTTACATGTTTGATTGGGAACACATAATTTCTCTGCATGCAATGCAGGGGAATCGGGCCTCATCTTGCCGCGAGTGGGAAGTCTCATGAGTTTTCTCGAGTTGTTGCAGGCACCTAGGGTATATTCTCGACGTATGGCGGGGACGGCCATTTGAAATTCGGATTTCTTCAGCGAAGTCTGGACTCCTGTCTAGTTACGAGGGACACCTCAGGAATCTAAAGTAGGCTTGGGAGGACAATACGGACACTTCTGGACGTGAGGCGGGAGGCCAAGCGTCCCTTATTAGTTGGCACAGTTATATTGGTATTCCTATCAACTTTCACGAAGAGACAGGCATCGTCAACTTTTGAAGCAAGGAACTCCGCGTGCCTCTTGAGGTGTCAAATGGATGTGAGGCCCGCTGAACAGAAAAGTCGGAGACCTAGGGCTTTCTCTAGGGTCACCACAGGGAACTCAGACATCCCTTCATCTTGCGAGATGAAAACTGAGCCTGCATTTAAGGCACTGCATGGAAATCCGGCCTTCTTTTGAGTCAGGGCATCTCGGGGTCCATTCCACTTGAGGCAGAAAACACAGAGTCCCTCTCACATACCTATTGCTGAGGGAATGCTCCTCTTGAGGTACTTGTGGAAAGTTGACTTACCTCTTCAGTAGAAGACAGGGAAACATTCTCATCCCAGAACGAAATGGGGTGCACAGAACTTTCCTCAAGTTGCTGTACTGAAATTGATGATCCTCTATACTTGTGACGGGTGTCTCAGGGAAACTCTTTCGTTTCTACAGGGAGTCAAGCCACTTGTGCTGTATTATATGCATTGTGGGATGTTTATGGAGCCAATGCAAGGGAAATTGGACTCATCTCAAATTGATTTGGGGAACACCGAGCTATTTTGCGTTCCTGAGGTGACATCAGTGTTCTTCTCGTTTTGTGACAGTGTTCCTGGGGACTCTCTGGAGATCCATCAAGCAAATTGAGGCTCCTTACGTGTATGATTGGGAAAATGGAATTGCTATGCATGCAATGCAGGGGAATCTGACCTCATCTTGAGGTGAGTTAAAAGTCTCATGGGTTTCCTCAAGTTGCGACAGGAACCAGGGGTATATTCTCAAACTACAGTGGGGATGTCAATTCGAAACTGGAGTTCCTTCAGCGAAGTCAGGACATCTGTCTAGGTACAACGGACACCCCAGGAATCTAAAGTAGTTTTGGCAGGACAAGACGGATGCTTCTGAAGGGGAAGCAGGAGGTCAGGCCTCCATTTCTAGTTGCACAGTGATATTGGGATTCCTACCAATTTTCAAGAAGAGCCAGGCATCGTCAGCTTGTGAACCATTGAACTCTGCATGCCTCTCGAATTGTCAAGGGATGTGAAGACCCTCTCCAAATGAGGCGGGCACCTAGGACTTTCTCTATGGTCTCCACATTGGATTCATACATGGCTTCATCATGTGCGATGAAAGACGAGCCTGCATTCACTCCACTGCAGGGAAATCCGACCTTCTCTCGAGTCAGGGCATCTCGGTATCCACTCTATTTGAGACAGTAAACTCAGGGTCCCTCTCATATACCTATTGCTGAGGGAAGGGTACTCTTGACGTGCTTGTGGGAAGTTGGCCTAACTCTTCAATAGATTCCTGGGAATCCACTCTCTTCTCGGGATGATATGGTGTCCATGGAGATACCTCAGTTTCCTGTGATGAATTTAGTGTTCCTCTAGATTTGAGACAGGTGTCTCAGGGAATCTCTGGAGTTTCCTAAAGTAACACAAGCCACCTGTCTTGTATGATGGAGAATGGGGTATTGCTGTAGATCCAATACAGGGGAGTCGGGGTTCATCTCGAGTTGATTTGGGATACACTGAAAAATTTCTCATTCCTTTGGTGACATCAGTGTCATTCTAGCCTTGTAAGAGTGTTACTGGGGACTCTCTGGAGATCCATCAAGCAAATCAAGTCTCCCTACATGTTTTATTGGGGCCCTGCAATTGCTGAGCAAGCAATGAAGGTGAATCGGTCCTCGTCTCTCAAAGAGGGGGGAGTCTCTAGGTTTTTCTCGTGTTGCAGTGAGAACCTGGGGTATATTTTCGAGTTAAGGCGCAGATGGACATTCAAAACCCGTGTCTATTCATCGAGGTCAGGACTCCTGTCTAGTTACGATGGATACATCAGGAATCGAAACTAGGCTTGACAGTACAATATGGACGCTTCTAGAAGTGAGTTTTGAGACCGAGGGTCACTTGCTAGTTGGCACAGTGATATTTGGATACCTAACAATATTCAAGAAGTGTCAGGCATCGTCAAGTTTTGAAGCACTGTACTCCGTGAGTCGTTCGAGGTGTCAAAGTTATGTGAGGCTGATTGGCCAGATGAGGTGGAGACCTCGGGCTTTCTCTACGGTCTCTACAGGGGATTCAGACATTCTTTCATCTTGTGATATGAAAATTGAGGGTGCATTTAAGGCTCTCCATGGAAATCCGGCCTTCTTTCAAGTCAGGGAATCTCGGGGTCCATTTCACTTGAAGCACAAAACACAGGGTCACACTCACATACACATTCCTGAGGGAATACTCCTCTTGAGGTGCTTGTGGAAAGTTGGCTTACCTCTTCAGTCAAAGACAGGGAAACAGCTCTCATCTCCAGATGATATAAGTCGAATGGAGCCTTACTCCAGTTGCTTTACTGAAATTGATGTTCCTCTAGACTTGAGATGGGTTTCTCAGGGAAACTCTGGATTTTCCTATAGGACGTCATGCCACTTGTTGTTTACGATGTGGAAAGGGCGATGGTGATGAAGCCAAAGCAGGTGAAATGCACTTCATCTTGAGTTGATTTCTGGTACACCAATTTAGTTTGCATTCCTGAGGTGACATCAGTGTTCTTCTCGTCTTGTGACAGTTTTCCTGGGGATTCTCTGGAGTTGTATCAAGGAAATCGAGGCTCTTTATGTGTTTGATTGGAATCACGGAATTCCTCTGCACACAGTGCAGTAGAATCCGGCCTCATCTTGCGGCGAGGTGGAAGTCTCATTGAGTTTTCTCGATTTGCGGCCTGCACCTGGAGTGTATTCTCGAGTTACGGCGGGGATGGCCATTTGAAACTCGGGATTGTTCTGCGAAGACAGGACTCCTGTTTCGTCACGACGGACACTTCAGGAATCTAAAGTAGGCTTGGCAGGACAATACGGTATCTTCTCAAGGTGAGGCGGGAGGCCAAGCACCCCTTATAGTTGGCACAGTTTTATTGGGTTTCCTCTCAATTTTCACGAAGAGTCAGGCATCATCAACTTTTGAAGCATTGAAATCCGCACACCTCTTGAGGTGTCAAAGAGATGTGAGGTGCCCTGTTCAGAAAAGGGGGAGACCTCGGGCTTTCTCTAGGGTCTCCACAGGGGATTCTGACATCCCTTCATCTTGTGAGATGAAAGATGAGCCTGCATTTAAGCCACTACAGGGAATTCCGCCCTACTTTTGAGTCAGGGCATCTCGGGGTCCATTCCACTTGAGGCAGAAAACACAGAGTCCCTCTCACATACCTATTGCTGAGGGAAGGCTCCTCTTGACTTGCTTGTGGAAAGTTGGTTTACCTCTTCAGTCGAAGACGGAATCATTCTCATCCCGAGACAATATGGGGTGCACGGAAATTTCCTCAAGTTGCTCTACTGAAATTGATAATCCTCTATACTTGAGACCGGTGTCTCAGGGAATCTCTGGAGTTTTCTAAAGGGAGTCAAGCCACCTGTTTTGTATGATGTGGATTGCAGGATGGTTTTGGAGCCAATGAAAGTGAAATTGTCTTCATCGCAATTTGATTTGGAGTGCACCGAGATATTTTGCATCCCTGAGGTGACATCAGTGTTCTTCTCATCTTGTGACAGTGTTCTTAGGGACGCTCTGGAGTTCAATCAAGAAAATTGAGGTTCCTTACGTGTTTGATTGGGAAAACGGAACTGCTCTGCATGCAATGCAGGGGAATCAGGCCTCATCTCGTGGTTAGCGGGAAGTCTCATGGGTTTTCTCGAGTGGCAGCAGGAACCTGGGATATATTCTCGAGTTAAGGCGAGGATGTCCATTCGAAGCTCGAGTTTGTTCAGCGAAGTCAGGACACCTGTCTAGGTATGACGGACACGTCAGGATTGTAAACTAGGCTTTGCAGGACAATACAGATGATTCTGGAGGTGAAGCAGGAGATCAGACCTCCTTTTCTATTTGGCACAGTGATATTGGGATTCCTATCAATTTTCTAGAAGAGTCAGGCATCGTCACCTTTTGAAGCACTGAACTCCGCGTGCCTCTCATAGTGTCAAGGGGGGTGAAGACCCTGTCCAAATGAGGCGGGCACATAGGGCTTTCTCTAGGTTCTCCACAGGGGATTGATACATCGCTTCATCTTGTGCGATGAAAGACAAACATGCATTCAAGCCCCTGAAGGGAAACCTACCTTCTTTCGAATCAGGAAACCTCGGATTCCCTCTACTTGAATCAGCAAATTCAGAGTCCCTCTCACATACCTATTGCTGAGGGAAGGGTACTCTTGAGGTGCTTGTGAAAAGTTGGCCTACCTCTTCAATAGAATCCTGGGAATCCGCTCTATTCTTGAGATGGTATGGCATCCATGCAGATACCTCGAGTTCCTGTGCTGAAATTGGTGTTCCTCTAGATTTGAGACGGGTTTCTCAGGGAATCTCCTGAGTTGCCTAATGTAAGACAAGCCACCTGTCTTGTATGATGGGGAATGGGG
>JAGTXW010001337.1:1471320-1508310 GCA_020226075.1 Hydropotes inermis
TGGCCTCCCGCCTCACCCCCAGAAGCGTCCGTAATTTCCTGCCAAGCCTAGTTTAAGTTCCCGAGGTGTCCGTCATAACTAGACAGGAGTCCTGACTTCGCAGAACAAACCCGAGTTTCAAATGTCCCTCCCCGCAATAACTCGAGATTATACACCAGGTGCCTGCCGCAACTCGAGAAAACTCATGAGACTTCCCCCTCACCGCAAGATGAGGCCCGATTCCCCTGCATTGCATGCAGAGGATTTCCGTGTTCCCAATCAAACACATAAGGAACCTCGATTTCCTTGATGGAACTCCAGAGAATGCCGAAGCACACTGTCACAAGCCGAGAAGAACACTGATGTCACCTCAGGAATGCAAAATAGATTGGTGTACTCCAAATCAACTCAAGATGAAGTGCATTTCCCCTGCATTGGCTCCATCGCCATCTCGCATTTAACATCATATGCAACAAGTGGCTTGACATCCTTTAGTAAAATCCAGAGATTCCCTGAGACTCCCATCTCAAGTCTAGAGGAACATCAATTTCATTAAAGCAACTGGAGTAAAGCTCCATTCACCCTGTATCATCTGGAGATGAGAGCAGATTCCCTGGCTTCGGCTGAAGAGGTAATCCAACTTTCCACAAGCAACTCAAGAGTTGTTTTCCCTCAGGAATATGTATGTGAGTGCGACCCTGTGTTTTGTGCTTCAAGTGAAATGGACCCCGAGATTCCCTGACTTGAAAGAAGGCCAGATTACCCTGCAGAGGCTTAAATGCAGGCTCATCTTTCATATGACAAGATTAAAGGATGCCTGAATCCCCTGTAGAGACCCTCGAGAAAGCACTAGGTCTCCACCTCATCTGGACAATGGGCCTCACATCCCTTTGACACATCGAAAGACTCGCGGAGTACAGTGCTTCAAAAGTTGACGATGCCTGGCATTTCTTGAATATTGTTAGGTATCCAAATATCACTGTGCCAATGAGAAAGTGACCTTCGGTCTCAAGCCTCACTTCTAGAAGCGTCTGTATTCTCCTGCCAAGCCTAGTTTTGATTCCTGATGTATCCATCGTAACTAGACAGGATTCCTGACCTCGCTTAACAGACACGAGTTTTGAATGGCCACAACGGCCATAACTCGAAAATATGACCCAGGTTCCCACCGCAACATGAGAAAAACAATGAGACTTCCCCCTCGGTGAGAGATGAGGCCTGATTCCCCTGAATTGCGTGCAGAGCAATTCCAGGTTCCCAATAAAACATATAAGGAGCCTTGATTTGCATGACGGAACTGCAGAGAGTCCCCCAAAACACCCTCACAAGTATAGAATGACACTGATTTCAACAAAGGAATGTGACATTGTTCAGTGTATCCCAAGTCAACTCGAGATGACACTCGACTCCCCTATATTGGATCTATAGCAATACCCCATTCCCCATCATACAAGACAGGTGGCTTGTCTTACATTAGGCAACTCAAAAGATTCCCTGAGACACCCGTGTCAAATCTAAAGGAACACCAATTTCAGCACAGGAACTTGAGGTATCTCCATGGACGCTATATCATCTTGAGAAGAGAGCGGATTCCCAGGATTCTATTGAAGAGGGAGGCCAACTTTCCACAATCACCTCAGGAGTACCCTTCCCTCAGCAATAGGTATGTGAGAGGGACCCTGAGTTTGCTGACTCAGGTAGAGGGAATCCGAGATGCCCTGATTCAAAAGAAGGTCGGTTTCCCTTCAGTGGCTTGAATGCAGGCTCGTCTTTCATCACACAAGATGAAGCGATATATCAATACCCTGTGGAGACCCTAGAGATAACCCTAGGTGCCTGCCTCATCTGGACAGGGTCTTAACATCCACTGACACTACGAGAGGCAAGTGGAATTCAATGCTTCAAAAGGTGATGATGCCTGACTCTTCTAGAAAATTGATAGGAATCCCAATATCACTGTGCCAACTAGAAAAGGAGGTCTGATCTCCTCCTTCACCTCCAGAATCATCCGTATTGTCCTGCGAAGGCTAGTTTACATTCCTGAGGTGTCCATCATACCTAGACAGGTGTCCTAACTTCGCTGAACAAACTCGAGTTTTGAATGTACATCCTCGCCGTAACTCGGGAATATATCCCAGGTTCCTGCTGCCACTCGAGAAAACCCACGAGACTTCCCCCTCACCGGGAGATGAGGCCTGATTCCACTGCATTGCATGCAGAGCAATTCTGTTTTCCCAATCAAAGATGTAAGGAGCCTCAATTTGCTTGACTGAACTCCAGAGAGTCCCCAAGAACACTGTCACAAGATGAGAAGGACACTGATGTCACCTCAGGAATGCAAAATAGCTCGGTGCACCCCAAATCAAAATGAGCTGAAGACAATTTCACTTGCATTGGCTCCATAACAATCCCGCAATCCACATCATATAGAACAGGTGGCTTGTCTCCCTTTAGAAAACTCCAGAGATTCCCTCAGACACCCGTCTCAAGTATAGTGTATTATCAATTTCAGTAGAGCAACTTGAGTAAAGTTCCGTGCACCCCATATCGTCTCGGGATGAGAATGATTCCATCTTCGATTGAAGAGGTAAACCAACTTTCCACAAGCCCATCAAGAGGAGCCTTCCCTCATCAATAAGCATGTGAGAGGGACTCTGTGTTTTCTGCCTCAGGTGGAATGGACCCCGAGATGCCCTGACTCAAAAGAAGGCCAGATTTCTCTGCAGTGGTTTAAATGGAGGTTCATCTTTCATCTCAAAAGATGAAGGGATGTCTGAATCCCCTGTGGAGACACTAGAGAAACCCTAGGTGCCGGCCTCATCTGGACAGGGTCCTGACATACCTTGACACATCGAGAGGCAAGCGGAGTTCAATGCTTCAAAAGGTGACTCTTCTTGAAATTTGATAGGCATCCCAATATCACTGTGCCAACTAGAAAAGGAGGCCCGATCTCCTGCTTCACCTCCAAAAGCATCCGTATTGTCCTGCAAAGCCTAGTTTACCTTCCTGAGGTGTCCGTCGTACCTAGACAGGTGTGCTGACTTCGTTGAACAAACTCGAGTTTCGAATGGATATCCCCACCATAAGTCGAGAATATACCCCAGGTTCTTGCTGCAACTTGAGAAAACCCATGAGACTTGCCCCTCAGCGAGTGTTGAGGCCTGATTTCCCTGCATTGTGTGCAGAGCAATTCCGTTTTCAGAATCAAACACGTAAGGAACCTCGATTTACTTGATTGAACTCCAGAGAGACCCCAAGAACACAATCACAAGTTGAGAAGAACACTGATGTCACCGCAGGAAAGAAAAATAATTCTGTGCACCACAAATCAAATTGAGATGAGGCCAATTTCCCTTGCATTGCCTCCATAACAATCCCGCAATCCACATCATACAGAACAAGTGGCCTGACTCCCTTTAGGAAATTCCAGAGATTCCCTGAGACATCCGTCTCAAGTATAGAGGGTCATCAATTTCTGCAGAGCAGCTTAGCAATGTTCCGTGCACCACATATCGTTTCAGAAAGAGAATGATTCCCTGTCTTCTACTGAAGAAGTAAGAAAACTTTCCACAAGCACCTCAAGAGGAGCCTTCCCTCAGCAATAGGTATGGTAGAGGGACTCTGTGTATTCTGCCTCAAGTGGAATGAACCCCAAGATGCGCTGACTCAAAAGAAGGCCGGATTTCCCTGCAGTGGCTTAAATACAGGCTCATCTTTCATATCACAAGATGAAGGGATGTGTGAATCCCCTCTGGAGACCCTAGAGGAAGCCTTAGGTCTCCACCTGCTCTGGACAGGGAGCCTCATATCCCTTTGACACCTCGAGAGTCGCGCGGAGTTCAATGCTTCAAAAGGTGACGGTGCCTGACTCTTTGTGAAAATTGACAGGAATCCCAATATAACGGTGCCAATATTAAGGGACGCTTGGCCTCCCACCTCACCTCCAGAAGCGTCCGTATTGTCCTTAAAAGCCTAGTTTAGATTCCAGAGGAGTCCGTAATATCTAGACAGGAGTCCTGACTACGCTGATCAAACCCGAGTTTCAAATAGCCAGACCTGCCATAACTCGAGAATATACCACAGGTGCCTGCCGAAACTCGAGAAAACACATGTGACTTCCCCCTCTCCACAAGATGAGGCCCGATTTCCCTGCACTGCGTGCAGAGGATTTCCATGTTGCCATTCAAACATGTAAAGAACCTCGATTTCCTTGAAGGAACATCAGAGAATGACCAAGCACACTGTCACAAGACATGTAGCACACTCATGTCACATCAGGAATGCAAAATAGTTTGGTGTACCCCAAATCAACTCAAGATGAAGCGCATTTCCCCTGTATTGGCTTCATAGCCATCCCGCGTTCCACATCATATACAACAAGTGGCTTGACATCCTTTAGGAAAATCCAGAGATTCACTGAGACACCCATCTCAAGTCTAGAGGAACATCAATTTCAGTAAAGCTACTGGAAGAATGGTCAGTGCACACTATATCTTCTGTAGATGAGAGCTGAATCCCTGTCTTCGACTGAAGAGGTAAGCCAACTTTCCACAAGCACCTCAGGCGGAGTTTTCCCTAAGGAATATGTATGTGAGAAGGACCCTGTGTTTTCTGCTTTAAGTGGAATGGACCCCGAGATGCCCTGACTCAAAAGAAGGCTGGATTTCCATGCAGTGGCTTAAATGCAGGCTCAGTTTTCATCTCGCAAGATGAAGGGATGTCTGAATCCCCTGTGGAGACCCTAGAGAAAGCTCTAGGTCTCAGCCTTTTCTGTACAGTGGGCCTCACATCCATTTGACACCTCGAGAGGCACGCGGAGTTAAATGATTCAAAATGTGACGATGCCTGACTCTTCGTGAAAACTGATAGGAATCCCAATATAACTGCCAACTAATAAGGGAAGCTTGACCTTCCGCCTCTCGTCCGGAAACCTCCGTATTGTACTGCCAAGCCTGCTTTAGTTTCCTGAGGTGTTCGTCATAACTAGACAGGAGTCCAGACTTCGCTGAAGAAATCTGAATTTCAAATGGCCATCCCGCCGTAATTCGAAAATATACCCCAGGTGCCTGCAGCAACTTGAGAAAACTCATGAGACGTCCTGCTCGCTGCAAGATGAGGGCTGATTCCCCTGCATTGAGTGCAGAGGAATTGCGTGTTCCCAATCAAACATGTAAGGAACCTCGTTTTCCTTGATGGAACTCCAGAGAATCCTGAAGAACACTATTACAAGATGAGAAGAACACTGATGTCACCTCAGGAATGCAAAATTGATTGGTGTACCCCAAATGAATTCAAGATGAAGTGCATTTCCCACGCCTTGGCTCCATAGCCATCCCGCCTTCCACATCATATACAACAAGTGGCTTGACATCCTTTAGGAAAATCCAGAGATTCCCAAGACACCCATCTCAACTCTAGAGGAACATCAATTTCAGTAAAGCAACTGGATGAATGCTCCGTGCACCTCATATCATCTGGAGATGAAAGCTGATTCCCTGTCTTCGACTGAAGAGGTAACCGAACTTTCCACAAGAACTTCAGGAGGAGTTTTCCCTCAGGAATATGTATGTGAGAGGTAGCCTGTGTTTTCTAATTCAAGTGAAATGGACTCCAAGATTACCTGACTCGAAAGAAGGCTGGCTTTCACTGCAGAGGATTAATGCAGGCTCATCATTCATATCACAAGATGAAAGGATGTCTGAATCCCCTGTAGAGACCCTACAGAAAGCCCTAGATCTCCAAATCTTCTGGTCAAGGGGCCTCACATCCCTTTGACAACGCGACAGGCTCTCAGAGTTCAGTGCTTCAAATGTAAACAATGCCTGACACTTCTTGAATAGTGTTAGGAATCCAAATATCAAAGTGCCAACTAGAAAGTGACACTCGGTCTCACCCCTCATTTCCAGAAGCGTCCGTATTGTCCTGCGAAGCCTAGTTTAGATTCCTGAAGTATCCATCGTAACTAGACATGAGTCCTGACGTCGCTGAACAAACACGAGTTTTGAATAGCCATCCCTGCCGTAACTAGAAAATATACCTGATGTTCCTGCCGCAACTCGAGAAAAACCATGAGACTTCCCCCTTGGCAATAGACGAGGCCTGATTCCCCTGCATTGCATGTAGAGCAATTCTAGGTTTCCAATCAAACAGGTAAGAAGCCTTGATTTGCTTGATTGAACTCCAGAGAGTCCCTAAGAACACCCTCACAAGTCTAGAATGACACTGATGTCACGAAAGGAATGTGAAATTGTTCGCTGTATCCAGAAACAACTCGAGATGATGCCCGACTCCCCTCTATCAGATCTAGAGCAATCCACCATTGCCCATCATACAAAACAGGTGGCAAGGCTTACTTTAGGCAACTCCAGAGATTCCCTGAGACACCCGGCTCAAATATAGAGGAACACCAATTTCAGCACAGGAACTCGAGGTAAGTTCCATGGATGCCATATCATCTCGAGAAGAGAACGGCTTCCCAGGATTCTATTGAAGAGGTAGGCCAACTTTCCACAAGCACCTCAAGAGTACCCTTCCCTCAGCAATAGGTATGTGAGAGGGACCCTGAGTTTGCTGCCTCAAGTAGAGTGGATACCGAGATGCCCTGACTCAAAAGAAGGTAGGATTTCCCTGCAGTTGCTTGAATGCAGACTTGTCTTTCCTCACACAACATGAAGCGATGTATGAATCCCCTGTGGAGACCCTAGAGATAGCCCTAGGTGCCTGACTCATCTGGACAGGGTCCTCACATCCCTTGACACTTCGAGAGGCAGGCGGAGTTCAATGCTTCAAAAGGTGACGGTACCTGACCCTCCTTGAAAATTGATAGGAATTCCAATATCACTGGGCCAACTAGAAAAGGAGGCCTGATCTCCCGCTTGACTTCCAGGAGCATCCCTATTGTCCTGCCAAGCCTAGTTTACATTCCTGAGTTGTCCGTCTTACCTAGACAGGTGTACAGACTTCCTGGAACAAACTCGAGTTTCTAATGGACATCCCCACCGTAACTCGAGAATATACCCCACGGCTCTCCTGAAACTCAAGAAAATACATGAGACTTCCTACTCGCCACAAGATGAGGCCTGATTCCACACCATTGCGTGCAGATCAATTCCGTTTTCCCAATCAGACACGTAAGGAACTTCGATTTGCTTGACTGCACTCCAGAGAGTCCCCAAGAACACTGTCACAAGACAAGAAGAACACTGATGTCACCTCAGGAAAACAAAGTAGCTCGGCGTATCACAAATCAAATTGTGATGAGGCCAATTTCCTTGCATTGTCTCCATAACCATCCTGCAATCCACATCATAGAGAACAAGTGGCTTGACTCCCTTTAGGAAACTCCAGAGATTAACTGAGACACCCGTCTCAAGTAGAGAGGAACATCAATTTCAGTACAGCAAATTGAGGAAAGTTCTGTGCACCCCATATCATGTCAGGATGAGAATCATTTCCTGTCTTCAACTGAAGAGGTAAGCCTACTTTCCACAAGCACCTCAAGAGGAGCCTTCCTTCAGCAATAGGTATGTGAGAGGGACTCTGTATTTTCTGCCTCAAGTGGAATGGACCTCGAGATGCCCTGACTAAAAAGAAGGCCGGAATTCCCTGCAGTGGCTTAAATGCAGGCTTATCTTTCATCTCACAAGATGAAGGGATGTCTGAATCCCCTGTGGAGACCATAGAGAAAGCTCTATGTCTCCTCCTCCTCTGGACAGGGGGCCTTATATCACTTTGACACCTTGAGAGGTGCGTGGATTTCAATGCTTCAAAAGGTGATGATTCCTGACACTTAGTGAAAATTGATAGGAATCCCAATATAACAGTTCCAACAAATAAGGGATACTTGGCTTCCTGCCTCAGCTCCAGAAGCGTCTGTATTGTCCTGCCAAGCCTATTTTAGATTCCTGAGGTGTCTGTCATAACTAGACACGATTCCTGACTTCACTGAACAAACCCGAGTTTCAAATGGCCATCCCCACCCTAAATCGAGAATATACCCCAGGTGCCTGTCACAACTCGAGAAAACTCATGAGACATCCCCCTCACCGCAAGATGAGGCCCAATTCCCCTGCAATGTGTGCAGCAGAATTACATGTTCCCAATTAAACACATAAGGAACCTCGATTTGTTTGATGGAACTCCAGAGAATCCCCAAGAACACTGAAACAAGAGGAGAAGAACACTGATGTCACCTCCAGAATGCAAAGTAGATTGGTGTACCCCAAATCAACTCAAGATGAAGCGCATTTCCCCTGCATTGGCTCCATAGCCATACCGCATTCCACATCATATACAAGTGGCTTGACATCCTTTAGAAAATTCCTGAGATGCCCTGAGTCACCCATCTGAAGTCTAGAGGAACATCAATTTCAATAAAAAAACTGGAGGAAAGCTCCGTGCACCCTGTATCGTCTGGAGATGAGAGCTGATTACTTGTCTTCGACTGAATACGTAAGCCAACTTACCACAAGCAACTCAAGAGGAGTTTTCCCTCAGGAATATGTACGTGATAAGGACCCTGTGTTTTCTCTTTCAAGTGAAATGGACCCCGAGGTGCCCTGACTCGAAAGAAGGCCTTATTTCCCTGCAGAGGCTTAATGCAGGCTCATCGTTCATATGACAAGATGAAAGGATGTATAAATACCCTGTAGAGACCCTACAGAAAGACCTAGGTCTCCAACTCACCTCGACAAGGGCCTCATATCCATTTGACACCTCAAGAGGCACACGGAGTTGAGTGCTTCAAAAGTTGATGAGGCCTGATTCTTCTTGAATATTGTTAGGAATCCCAATATCACTGTGCCAACTAGAGAGTGACCCTCAGTCTCATGACTCACTTCTAGAAGAGTCCGTATTGTCCTGCCAAGCCTAGTTTAGATTCCTGAGGTATCCATCATAACTAAACAGGATTCCTGACGTTGCTGAAGAAACACGAGTTTTGAATGGCCATCCCCGCCGTAACTCAAAAATATATCCCAGGTTCCCGCCGCAACTCGAGAAAAACCATGAGACTTCCCCCTCGGCTAGATATGAGGCCCAATTCCAATGTACTGCCTGCAGTGCAATTCCAGGTTCCAAATGAAACACGTAAGGAGCCTTGATTTCCTTAATGGAACTCCAGAGAGGCCCCAAGAACACCCTCACAAGTCTAGAATGACACTGATGTCACCAAAGGAATGTGAAATTGTTCGGTGTATCCCACATCAACTCAAGATGACGCTGGATTACCCTGTATTGAATCTAGAGAATTCCCCGTTCCTGATCATACAAGACAGGTGGCTTGTCTTACTTTAGGCAACACTAGAGATTCCCTGAGACACCCGTCTCAAATCAAGAAAAACACCAATTATAGCACAGGAACTCGAGGAAAGCTCAATGGACGCCATATCATCTCGAGAAGAGAGCAGAATTCCAGGATTCTATTGAAGAGGTAGGCCAACTTTCCTCAAGCACCTCAAGTGTACCCTTCCTTCAGGAATAGGTATGAAACAGGGACCCCGAGTTTGCTACCTCAAGTAGAGTGGAAACCGAGATGCCCTGACTCGAAAGAAGTTCGGATTTCCCAGCAGTGGCTTGAATACATGCTCATATTTCATCACACCAGATGAAGGGATGTCTGAATCTCCTGTGGAGAACCTAGGGAAAGCCCTAGTTGCCCGCCTCATCTGGATAGGGTGCTCACATACCTTGACACATCGAGAGGCACGTGGATTTCAATGCTTCAAAAGGTGACCATTCTTGAAAATTGATAGGCATCCCAATATCACTGTGCCAACTAGAAAAGGAGGCCTGATCTCCTGCTTCACCTCCAAAAGCATCCGTATTGTCCTGCAAACCCTAGTTTACCTTCCTGAGGTGTCCTCAGTACTTAGACAGGTGTCCTGACTTCGTTGAACAAACTCGAGTTTCGAATGGACTTCCCCGCTGTAACTCGAGAATACATCCCAGGTTCTTACTGCAACTTGAGAAAACCCAAGAGACTTGCCCCTTGGAGAGTGTTGAGGCCCAATTTCCCTGCATGTGTGCAGAGCAATTCTGTTTTCAGAATCAAACACGTAAGGAACCTCGATTTGCTTGATTGAACTCCAGAGAGACCCCAAGAACACTATCACAAGACGAGAAGAACACTGATGTCACCGCAGGAATGAAAAATAGTTCCATGCACCACAAATCAAGTTGAGATGAGGCCAATTTCCCTAGCATTGCCTCCATTACCATCCTGCGAT
Organism: Hydropotes inermis; assembly: GCA_020226075.1. Lineage (NCBI taxonomy): Eukaryota > Metazoa > Chordata > Mammalia > Artiodactyla > Cervidae > Hydropotes > Hydropotes inermis. The sequence continues at coordinate 1,481,526 of JAGTXW010001337.1, forward strand.
CCACATCATACAGAACAAGTGGCCTGACTCCCTTTAGGAAATTCCAGAGATTCCCTGAGACACCGGTCTCAAGTATAGAGGGTCATCAATTTCTGCAGAGCAACTTGAGCAATATTCCATGTACCCCATATCATCTCAGGAAGAGAATGATTCCCTGTCTTCTACTAAGAGGTAAGCCAACTTTCCACAAGCACCTCAAGAGGAGCCTTCCCTCAGCAATAGGTATGGGAGAGGGACTCTGTGTATTCTGCCTCTAGTGGAATGAACCCCAAGATGCGCTGACTCAAAAAAAGGCCGGATTTCCCTGCAGTGGCTTAAATACAGGCTCATCTTTCCTCTCACAAGATGAAAGGATGTCTGAGTTCCCTCTGGAGACCCTAGAGGAAACACTAGGTCTCCGCCTTTTCTGGAAAGGGAGCCTCATATCCCTTTGTCACCTCGAGTGTCGCGCGGAGTTCAATGCTTCAAAAGGTGACGGTGCCTGACTCTTCGTGAAAATTGATAGGAATCCCAGTAAAACTGTGCCAAGTAATAAGGGACGCTTGGCCTCCCGCCTCACCTCCAGAAGCATCCGTATTGTCCTGAAAAGCCTAGTTTAGATTACTGAGGAGTCCGTAATAACTAGACAGGAGTCCTGACTACGCTGAACAAACCCGAGTTTCAAATAGCCAGACCCGCCATAACTCGAGAATATACCACAGGTGCCTGCCGAAACTCGAGAAAACTCATGAGACTTCCCCCTTGCCACAAGATGAGGCTCGATTTCCCTACACTGTGTGCAGAGGAATTCCTTGTTTCCATTCAAACTCATAAGGAACCTCGATTTCCTTGAAGGAACATCAGAGAATCCCCAAGTACACTGTCACAAGACAAGAAGTGCACTCATGTCACGTCAGGAATGCAAAATAGATTGGTGTACCCCAAATCAACTCAAGATGAAGCACATTTCCTCTGCATTGGCTCCATAACCATCCCGCGTTCCACATCATAAACAACAAGTGGCTCGACATCCTTTAGGAAAATCCAGAGATTCACTGAGACACCCATCTCAAGTCTAGAGGAACATCAATTTCAGTAAAGCTACTGGAAGAATGCTCCGTGCACACTATATCGTCTGTAGATGATAGCTGAATCCCTGTCTTCGACTGAAGAGTTAAGCCAACTTTCCACAAGCACCTCAGGTGGAGTTTTCCCTAAGGAATATGTATGTGAGAAGGACCCTGTGTTTTCTGCTTCAAGTGAAATGGACCCCGAGATGCCCTGACTTGAAAGAAGGCTGGATTTCCATGCAGAGGCTTAATGCAGGCTCATCATTCATGTCACACGATGAAAGGATGCCTGAATCCCCTGTAGAGACCCTAGAGAAAGCCCTAGGTCTCCACCTCATCTGGACAATGGGCCTCACCTCCTTTTGACAACTAGAAAGACTCGCAGAGTACAGTGCTTCAAAAGTTGACGATGCCTGACACTTCTTGAATATTGTTATATATCCAAATATCACTGTGCCAACTAGCAAGTGACCCTCGGTCTCACACCTCATTTTAGAAGCGTCCATATTGTACTGTCAAGCCTAGTTTAGATTCCTGATGTATCCATCATAACTAGACAGGAGTCCTGACCTCGCTGAACAGACACTAGTTTTGAATGGCAATCCCCACCGTAACTCGAAAATATACCCCAGGTTCTCGCTGCAACACGAGAAAAACCATGAGACTTCCCCCTCTTTGAGAGATGAGGCCCGATTCCCCTTCATTGCGTGCTCAGCAATTCCAGGTTCCCAATCAAAAATGTAAGGAGCCTTGATTTGCTTGATGGAACTCCAGAGAGTCCCCAAGACAACCCTCACAAGTCTAGAATGACACTGATATCACCAAAGGAATGAGAAATTGTTCAGTGTATCCCAAATCAAATCGAGATGACATGCCCTGACTCAAAAGAAGGCCAGATTTCCATGTAGTGGCTTAAATGCAGGGTCATTTTTCATCTCGCAAGATGAAGGGATGCTGAATCCCCTGTGGAGACCCTAGAGAAAGCCCTAGGTCTCCGACTTTTGTATACAGAGGGCCTCACATCAATTTGACACCTCAAGAGGCATGCGGAGTTCCTTGCTTCAAAAGGTGACGATGCCTGACTCTTCGTGAAAGTTGATAGGAATACCAATATAACTGTGCCACTAATAAGGGACGCTTGGGCTCCTGCCTCACGTCCAGAAGTGTCCGTATTGTCCTCCCAAGCCTACTTTAGATTCCTGAGGTGTCCGTCGTACCTAGACAGGAGTCCAGACATCGCTGAACAAACCCGAATTTCAAATGGCCGTCCCCGCCGTAAGTCGAGAATATACCCCAGGTGCCTGCAGCAACTCGAGAAAACTCATGAGACTTCCCTCTCACCGCAAGATGAGGCCCGATCCCTCTGCATTGCATGCAGAAGAATTATGTGTTACCAATCAAACATGTAAGGAACCTCGATTTCCTTGATGGAACTCCAGAGAATCCCGAAGAACACTTTCACAAGATGAGAAGAACACTGATGTCACCTCAGGAATGCAAAATTGATTGGTGTACCCCAAATCAACTTAAGATGAATTGGATTTCCCATACCTTGTCTCCACAGCCATCCCGCCTTCCACATCATATACAACAAGTGGCTTGACATCCTTTAGGAAAATCCAGAGATTCCCTGAGACACCCATCTCAAGTCTAGAGGAACATCAATTTCAGTAAAGCAACTGGATGAATGCTCTGTGCACCTCATATCGTCTGGAGATGAAAGCTGATTCCCTGTCTTCGACTGAAGAGGTAACACAACTCTCCACAAGGACTTCAGGAGGAGTTTTCCCTCAGGAATATGTATGTGAGTGGGAGCCTGTGTTTTCTAATTCAAGTGAAATGGACTCCAACATGCCCTGACTCGAAAGAAGGCCGGATTTCCCTGCAGAGGCTTAATGCAGGCTCATCATTCAAAAACGAGATGAAAGGATGTCTGAATCGCCTGTAGAGACCCTACAGAAAGCCCTAGATCTCCAAATCATCTGGTCAAGGGGCCTCACATCCCTTTGACAACGTGACAGGCTCGCGGAGTTCAGTGCTTCAAATGTACACAATGCCTCACACTTCTTGAATATTGTTAGGAATCCGAATATCAAAGTGCCAACTAGAAAGTGACCCTCGGTCTCACACCTCACTTCTAGAAGCATCCATATTGTCCTGCCAAGCCAAGTTTAGATTCCTGAAGTATCCATCGTAACTAGACATGAGTCCTGAAGTTGCTGAACAAACACGAGTTTTGAATGGATATCCCCGCCGTAACTAGAAAATATACCTGATGTTCCTGCCACAACTCGAGAAAAACCATGAGACTTCCCCCTCGGCAATAGATGAGGCCTGATTCCACTGCACTGCATGTAGAGCAATTCTACGTTCCCAATCAAACACGTAAGGAGCCTTGATTTGCTTGATGGAACTCCCGAGAGTTCCTAAGAACACCCTCACAAGTCTAGAATGACACTGATGTCACCAAAGGAATGTGAAATAGTTTGGTGTATCCGAAAACAACTCGAGATGATGCCCGTCTCCCCTCTATCGGATCTAGAGAAATCCCCCGTTACCCATCATACAAAACAGGTGGCAAGGCTTACTTTAGGCAACTCCAGAGATTCCCTGAGACACCCGTCTCAAATATAGAGGAACACCAAATTCAGCACAAGAACTCGAGGTAAGCTCCATGGACGCCATATCATCTCGAGAAGAGAACGGTTTCCCAGGATTCTATTGAAGAGGTAGGCCAACTTTCCACAATCACCTCAAGAGTACGCTTCCCTTGGCAATAGGTATGTGAGAGGGACCCTGAGTTTGCTGCCTCAAGTAGAGTGGATACCGAGATGCCCTGACTCAAAAGAAGGTAGGATTTCCCTGCAGTTGCTTGAATGCAGACTCGTCTTTCATCACACAACATGAAGCGATGTATGAATCCCCTGTGGATACCCTAGAGATAGCCCTAGGTGCCTGTCTCATCTGGACAAGGTCCTCACTTCCCTTAACACTTCGAGAGGCATGCGGAGTTCAATTCTTCAAAAGGTGACGATACCTGACACTTCTTGAAAATTGATAGGAATCCCAATATCACTGTGCCAACTAGAAAAGGAGGCCTGATCTCCCGCTTGACCTAAAGAAGCATCCGTATTGTTCTGCCAAGCCTAGTTTACGTTCCTGAGTTGTCCGTCTTACCTAGACAGGTGTACTGACTTCCTGGAACAAACTCGAGTTTTGAATGGACATCCCCGCCGTAACTCGAGAATATACCCCACGTCCCTCCTGAAACTCGAGAAAACCCATGAGACTGCCTACTCGCCACAAGATGAGGCCTGATTCCACCCAATTGCGGGCAGATCAATTGCGTTTTCCCAATCAGACACGTAAGGAGCCTCGATTTGCTTGATTGCACTCCAGAGAGTCCCCAAGAACACTGTCACAAGATGAGAAGAACACTGATGTCACCGCAGGAAAGCAAAGTAGCTTGGCGTACCCCAAATCAAATTGAGATGAGGCCAATTTCCTTGCATTGTCTCCATAACCATCCTGCAATCCACATCATACAGAACAAGTGTCTTGACTCCTTTTAGGAAACTCCAGAGATTAACTGAAACACCCGTCTCAAGTAGAGAGGATCATCAATTTCAGTACAGCAAATTGAGGAAAGTTCTGTGCACCCCATATCATCTCCAGATGAGAATCATTCCCTGTCTTCGACTGAAGAGGTAAGCCTACTTTCCACAAGCACCTCAAGAGGAGCCTTCCTTCAGCAATAGGTATGTGCGAGGAATTCTGCATTTTCTGCCTCAAATGGAACGGACCTCGAGATGCCCTGACTCAATAGAAGGCTGGATTTCCCTGCAGTGGCTTAAATGCAGGCTCATCTTTCATCTCACAAATTGAAGGATGTCTGAATCCCCTGTGGAGACCATAGAGAAAGCTCTATGTCTCCTCCTCCTCTGGACAGGGGGCCTCATATCACTTTGACACCTTGAGAGGTGCGTGGTTTTCAAGGCTTCAAAAGGTGACGATTCCTGACTCTTCGTGATAATTGATAGGAATCCCAATATAAAAGTGCCAACTAATATCGGATGCTTGGCTTCCCGCCTCATCTCCAGAAGCGTTCGTATTGTCCTGCCAAGCCTAATTTAGATTCCTGAGGTGTCTGTCGTAACTAGACACGATTCCTGACTTTGCTGAACAAACCCGAGTTTCAAATGGCCATCCCCGCCCTAAATCAAGAGTATACCGCAGGTGCCTGTTGCAACTCGAGAAAACTCATGAGACTTCCCCCTCGCCACAAGATGAGGCCCGATTCCCATGCAATGTGTGCAGAGGAATTCCGTGTTCCCAATTAAACACATAAAGAAACTCGATTTGTTTGATGGAACTCCAGAGAATCACCAAAAACCCTGTCACAAGTGGAGAAGAACACTGATGTCACCTCAGGAATGCAAAGTAGATTGGTGTACCCCAAATTAACTCAAGATGAAGCACATTTCCCCTGCATTGGCTCCATAGCCATCCCGCATTCCACATCATATACAAATGGCTTGACATCCTTTAGGAAATTCCAGAGATGCCATGAGACACCCATCTCAAGTCTAGTGGAACATCAATTTCAATAAAGCAACTGGAGGAAAGCTCCATGCACCCCGTATTGTCTGGAGATGAGAGCTGATTCCTTGTCTTCGACTGAAGATGTAAGCCAACTTTCCACAAGCAACTCAAGAGGAGTTTTCCCTCAGTAATATGTATGTGATAAGGACCCTGTGTTTTCTGTTTCAAGTGAAAAGGACCCCGAGTTGCACTGACCCGAAAGAAGGCCAAATTTCCCTGCAGAGGCTTAATGCAGGCTCATCGGTCATATCACAAGATGAAAGGCTGTATAGGTACCCTGTAGAGACACTACAGAAAGACCTAGGTCTCCACCTCACCTCGACAAGGGCCTCACTTCCATTTGACACCTCAAGAGGCACACGGAGTTCAGTGCTTCAAAAGTTGATGATGCTTGATTCTTCTTGAATATTGATAAGAATCCCAATATCACTGTGCCAACTAGAGAGTGAACCTCGGTCTCACGACTCACTTCTAGAAGCGTCCGTATTGTCCTGCCAAGCCTAATTTAGATTCCTGAGGTATCCATCATAACTAGACAGGATTCCTGACATTGCTGAAGAAACACAAGTTTTGAATGGCCATCCCCGCCGTAACTTGAGAATATACCCCAGGTTCCCGGCACAACTCGAGAAAAACCATGAGACTTCCCCCTCGGCTAGAGATGAGACCCAATTCCCCTGCATTGCCTGCAGTGCAATTCCAGGTTCCAAATCAAACATGTAAGGAGCATTGATTTCCTTGATGGAACTCCAGAGAGTCTCCAAGAACACCCACACAAGTCTAGAATGACACTGATGTCACCAAATGAATGTGAAATTGTTTGGTGTATCCCACATCAACTCGAGATGATGCTGGATTCCCCTGTGTTGAATCTAGGGAATTCCCCATTCCCAATCACACAAGACAGGTGCCTTGTCTTATTTTAGGCAACTCCAGAGATTCCCTGAGGCACCCTTTTCAAATCAAGAAAAACACCAATTTCAGCACAGTAACTCGAGGAATGCTCCATGGCCATATCAACTCGAGAAGAGAACAGAATCCCAGGATTCTATTGAAGAGGTAGGCCAACGTTCCACAAGCACCTCAAGTGTACCCTTCCTTCAGGAATAGGTATGTGAGAGGGACCCTGAGTTTGCTGCCTCAAGTAGAGTGGAAACCGAGATGCCCTGACTCGAAAGAAGGTCGGATTTCCTTGCAGTGGCTTGAATGTATGCTCATATTTCATCACACAAGATGAAGGGATGTCTGAATCCCCTGTGGAGACCCTAGGGAAAGCCTAGTTGCCCGCCTCATCTGGACAGGGTCCTCACTTACCTTGACACATTGACAGGCACGCGGAGTTCAATGCTTCAAAAGGTGACTCTTCTTGAAAATTGATAAGCATCCCAATATCACTGCGCCAACTAGAAAAGGAGGCCTGATCTCCTGCTTCACCTCCAAAAGCATCCGTATTGTCCTGCGAAGCCTAGTTTACCTTCCTGAGGTATCCGTCGTACCTAGACAGGTGTCCTGACTTAGTTGAACAAACCCGAGTTTCCAATGGACATCCCCACTGTAACTCGAGAATACACCCCAGGTTCTTGCTGCAACTTGGGAAAACCCATGAGACTTGCCCCTCGGAGAGTGTTGAGGCCTGATTTCAGTGCATTATGTGCAGAGCAATTCCGTTTTCAGAATCAAACATGTAAGGAACCTCGATTTGCTTGATTGTACTCCAGAGAGACCCCAAGAACACTATGACAAGACGAGAAGAACACTGATGTCACTGCAGGAATGAAAAATAGTTCCGTGCACCACAAATCAAATTGAGATGACGCCAATTTCCCTTGCATTGCCTCCATAAACATCCCGTGATGCACATCATACAGCACAAGTGGCCTGAATCCCTTTAGGAAATTCCAGAGATTCTCTGAGACACCCGTCTCAAGTATAGAGGGTCATCAATTTCTGCAGAGCAACTTCAGCAATGTTCTGTGAACCCCATATCGTCTCAGGAAGAGAATGATTCCCTGTCTTCTACTGAAGAGGTAAGCCATCATTCCACAAGCACCTCAAGAGGAGCCTTCCCTCAGCAATAGGTATGGGAGAGGGACTCTGTGTATTCTGCCTCTAGTGGAATGAACCCCAAGATGCGCTGACTCAAAAGAAGGCTGGATTTCCCTGCAGTGGCTTAAATGCAGGCTCATCTTTCCTCTCACAAGATGAAGGGATGTCTGAATCCCCTGTGGAGACCATAGAGGAAGCCCTAGGTCTCCGCCTTTTCTGGACAGGGAGCCTCATATCCCTTTGACACCACGAGAGTCTCCCGGAGTTCAATGCTTCAAAAGGTGACGGTGCCTGACTCTTCGTGAAAATTGATAGGAAACCCAATATAACTGTGCCAAGTAATAAGGGACGCTTGGCCTCCCACCTCACCTCCAGAAGCATCCGTATTGTCCTTAAAAGCCTAGTTTAGATTCCTGAGGAGTCCGTAAAAACTAGACAGGAGTCCTGACTACGCTGAACAAACCCGAGTTTCAAATAGCTAGACCCGCCATAACTCGAGAATATAACACTGGTGCCTGCCAAAACTCAAGAAAACTCATGAGACTTCCCCCTCGCCACAAGAAGAGGCCCGATTTCTCTGCACTGCATGCAGAGGAATTCCTTGTTGCCATTCAAACACATAAGGAACCTCGATTTCCTTGAAGGAACATCAGAGTATCTCCAAGCACACTGTCACAAGACAAGAAGCATTCTCATGTCACGTCAGGAATGCAAAATAGTTTGGTGTACCCCAAATCAACTCAAGATGAAGCGCATTTCCCCTGCATTGGCTCCATAGCCTTCCTGCATTCCACATCATATACAACAAGTGGCTTGACATCCTTTAGGAAAATTCAGAGATTCACTGAGACACCCATCTCAAGTCTAGAGGAACCTCAATTTCAGTAAAGATACTGGAAGAATGCTCCATGCACACTATATCATCTGTAGATGAGAGCTTAATCCCTGTCTTAGACTGAAGAGGTTAGCCAACTTTCCACAAGCACCTCAGGGGGAGTTTTCCCTAAGGAATATGTATGTGAGAAGGACCCTGTGTTTTCTGCTTCAAGTGAAACGGACCCCGAGATGCCCTGACTCTAAAGAAGGCTGGATTTCCCTGCAGAGGCTTAATGCAGGCTCATCATTCATATCACAAGATGGAAGGATGTCTGAATCCCCTGTAGAGACCCTACAGAAAGACCTAGGTCTCCACCTCATCTCGACAAGGGGATTCACATACCTCTGACAGCTCGAGAGGCACGCTGAGTTCAGTGCTTCAAAAGCTAACAATGCCTGACTCTTCTTGAATACTGTTAGGAATTCCAATATCACTGTGCCAACTACAAAGTGACACTCGGTCTCACGCCTCAGTTCTAGAAGCGTCCGTATTGTCCTGGACACCCTAGTTTAGATTCCTGAGGTATCCATCATATCTAGACAGGAGTCCTGACGTCACAGAACAATCAAGAGTTTTGAATGGCCATTCCACGCCGTATCTCGAGAATATACCCCACATTCCCACCGCCAATCGGGAAAAATCATGAGACTCACCCTCGGCGAGAGACGAGGACCGATTTCCCGGAATTGCATGCAGAGCAAATCCACGTTCCCAATCACACACGTAAGGAGCCTTGATTTGCTTGATGGAAATCCAGAGAGTCCCCAAGAACACCCTCACAAGTCTAGAATGACACTGATGTCACAAAAGGAATGTGAAATTGTTGAGTGTATCCCAAATCAAATCGAGGTGATGCCCGGCTCCCCTGTATTTGATGTAGAGCAATCCCCCGTTTCCCATCATACAAGACAGGTGGCTTGTCTTACTTCAGGCAACTTCAGAGATTCCCTGAGACACCCCTCTCAAATCTAGAGGAACACCAAATTCAGCACAGCAACTCGAGGAAAGCTCCATGGATGCCATATCTTTTCGAGAAGAGAGTGGATTGCCAGGATTCTATTGAAGAGGTAGGCCAAGTTTCCACAAGCACCTCAATAGTACCCTTCACTCAGCAATAGGTATGTGAGAGGGACCCTGAATTTGCTGCCTCAATTAGAGTGGATACCGAGATGCCCTGACTCAAAAGAAGGTCGGATTTCCCTGCAGTGGCTTGAATGAAAGCTTGTCTTTCATCACACAAGATGAAGCGATGGATGAATCCCCTTTGGAGACCCTGGAGAAAGCCCTAGATGCCCGCCTAAACTGGACAGGGTCCTTACATTCCTTGACACTTCGAGAGGCACACGGAGTTCAATGCTTCAAAAGGTGACGATGCCTGACGCTTCTTGAAAATTGATAGGAATCCTAATAACCCTGTGCCAACTACAAACGGAGGCCTGATCTCCTGCTTGACTTCCAGAAGCATTCTTATAGTCCTGCAAAGCATAGTTTGAATTCCTGTGGTGTCCATCAGGCCTAGACAATTGTCCTGACTTCGCTGAACAAACTCCAGTTTTGAATGGACTTCCAGGCTGTAACTCGAGAATATACCCAGGTTCCCTCCGCAACACGAGAAAACCCATTAGACTTCCCCCTTGGCGAGATTTAAGGCCCAATTCCCCTGCATTGCATGCAGAGGAATTCCAGGTTTCCAATCAAACATGTAAGGACCCTCGATTTGCTTGATTGAACTCCAGATATTCCCCAAGAACAATGTCACTAGACGAGAAGAACACTGATGTCACCTCAGGAATGCAAACTAGCTCGATGTACCCCAAATCAAATTGAGATGAGGCCAATTTCCCTTGCATTGGCTCCACAACCATCCCTCGATCCACATCATACTGAACATGTTTCTTCACTCCCTTTAGGAAACTCCAGAGATTCCCTGAGACACCCGTCTCAAGTATAGAGGATCATCAATTTCAGTACAGCAACTTGAGGAAAGTTCTGTGCACCCCATATCATCTCGGGATGTGAATGATTCCCTGTCTTCAATTGAAGATCTAAGCCAACTTTTCACAAGCATCTCAAGAGGATCCTGCACTCAGCAATAGATATGTGAGAGGGACTCTGTGTTTTCTGCCTCAGGTGGAATGGACACCGAGATGCCCTGACTCAAAAGAAAGCCGGAATTCCCTGTAGTGGCTTAAATGCAGGCTCATCTTTCATCTCACAGGATGAAGGGATGTCTGAATCGCCTGTGCAGACCCTAGAGAAAGCCCTAGGTCTCTGCCTTTTCTGAACAGGGGGCCACACATCTCTTTGACACCTCAAGAGGTGCGTGGAGTTCAATGCTTCAAAAGTTGACAATGCCTGACTCTTCGTGAAAATTGAGAGGAATCCCAATATAACTGTGCCAAATATAAGGAACGCTTGGCCTCCCTCCTCACTTTGAGAAGTTACCGTATTGTCCTGCCAAGCCTACTTTAGATTCTTGAGGTGTCCGTCATGATGAAACAGGAATCCGGACGTCGCTGAACAAACCCGATTTTCAAATGGCCATCCCCGCCGTAACTCGAGAATACACTCCAGGTGCCGGCCGCAAATCGAGAAAACTCATGAGACTTCCCCTCGCCGCAAGATGAGGCCAGATTCCACTGCATTGAATGCAGAGAAATTCCTTGATCCCAATCAAACACATAAGGAACCTCGATTTCCTTGATAGAACTCCAGAGAATCCCCAAGAACACTGTCACAAGATGAGAAGTACACTGATGTCACCTCAGGAACGCAAAATAGCTTGGTGCACCCCAAATCAAATTGAGATAAATCCAATTTCCCTTACATTGGCTCCATAACCATCCCGCGTTCCACATCATATAGAACAAGTGGCATGACTCCCTTTATGAAACTCCAGAGATTCCCTGAGACAACCGTCTCAAGTATAGAGGATCATCAGTTTCAGTAGTGCAAATTGAGGAAAGTTCCGTGCACCCTATATCGTCTCCGGATGAGAATGATTCCCTGTCTTCGACCTAAGATGTAAGCCAACTATCCACAAGCACCTCAAGTGGAGCCTTTCCTCAGCAATAGGTATGTGAGAGGGACTCTATGTTTTCGGCCTCAAGTGGAATGGACCCCGAGATGCGCTGACTCAAAAGAAGGCCGGATTTCCCTGCAGTGGCTTAAATGTAGGCTCATCTTTCATCTCACAAGATGAAGGGATGTCTTAATCCTCTGTGGAGACGCTATAGTAGGCCTTACGTTTCCCCATTTTCTGGACAGGGGTCCTCACATCCTTTGACACCTCTAGAGGTGCACAGTGTTCAATGCTTCAAAAGGTGACGATTTCTGACTCTTCATGAAAATTGATAGGAAACCCAATATATCTGTGCCAACTAATAAGGGACGCTTGGCCTCCCGCCTCACCTCCAGAAGCGTCTGTATTGTCCTGCCAATCCTAGTTTAGATTCCTGAGGTGTCCGTTGTAACTAGACAGGAGTACTGACTTCGCTGAACAAACCCGAGTTTCAAATGGCCATCACCACTGTAACTGGAGAATATACCCCAGGTGCCTGCCGTAACTCGAGAAAACACATGAGACTTCCCCCTCCCTGCAAGATGAGGCCCGATTCCCCGGCATTGCATGCAGAGGAATTCCGTGTTCCCAATCAAAAACGTAAGGAACCTCAATTTGCTTGATGGAACTCCAGAGAATCCCCAAGAACACTATCACAAGAGGAGAAGAATCCTGATGTCATCTCAGGAATGCAAAATAGATTGGTGTACCCCAAATCAACTCAAGGTGAAGCGCATTTTCCCTGCATTGGCTCCATAGCCATCCTGAGTTCCACATCATATACAACAAGTGGCTTAACATCCTTTAGGAAAAACCAGAAATTCGACGAGACACCTATCTCAATTCTAGAGGAACATCAATTTCAGTAAAGCAACTGGAGTAAAGCTCCGTTCACCCCATATCATCTGGAGATGAGAGGTGATTCCCTGTCTTTGACTAAAGAGGTAAGCCAACTTTCCATAAGCACCTCAAGAGGAGTTTTCATTCAGGAATGAGTTTGTGAGAGGGACCCTGTGTTTTCTGCTTCAAGTGTAATGGACCCCCAGATGCCCTGACTCGAAAGAAGGCAGGATTTCCCGCACAAGGCTTAATTGCAGGCTCATCTTTCATATCACAAGATGAATAGATATCTGGATCACCTGGAGAGACCCTATAGAAAGAGCTAGGTCTACAAATCACGTTGTCGAGGGGCCTCACATCCATTTGACAACCCGTCAGGATCGCAGAGTTCAGTTCTTCAAATGTAGATGATGGCTGACAATTCGAGAATATTGTTAGGAATCCCAATATCACTGTGCCAACTAGAAAGTGATCCTCAGTCTCATGCCTCAGTTCTAGAAGCATCTGTACTGTCCTGCCAAGCCTAGTTTAGATTCCTGATGTATCCATTGTATATAGACATGAGTCCTGACTTCCCTGAACAAACACGAGTTTTGCATGGCCATCCCCGCCGTAACTAAAAAATATACCTCAGGTTCCCACCGCAACTCTAGAAAAACCATGAGACTTCCCCCTCTGCAAGAGACGAGGCCCGATTCCCCTGCATTGAATGCAGAGCAATTCCAGGTTCCCATTCAAACACGTAAGGAGCCTTGATTTGCTTGATGGAACTCCAGACAGTCCCTAAGAACACCCTCACAAGTCTAGAATGACACTGATGTCACCAAAGGAATGTGAAATTGTTGTGTATCCCAAATTAAGTCGAGATGATGCCCAACTCCCCTGTATCAGATATAGAGAAACCCCCGTTCCCCATCATACAAAACAGGTGGCTAGCCTTACTTTAGGCCACTCCAGATATTCCCTGAGACACCCGTCTCAAATATTGAGGAACACCAATTTCAGCACAGGAACTCGAGGTAAGCTCCATGGATGCCATATCACTTCGAGAAGAGAGTGTTTCCCAAGATTGTATTGAAGAGGTAGGCCAACTTTCCACAAGCACCTCAAGAGTACCCTTCCCTCAGCAATAGGTATGTGAGAGGGACCCTGAGTTTGCTGCCACAAGTAGAGTGGATACGGAGATGCTCTGACTAAAAGAAGGTCGGATTTCCCTTCAGTTGCTTGAATGCAGACTCGTCTTTCATCACACAAGATGAAGCAATGTATGAATCCCCTGTGGAGATCCTAGAGAAAGCCCTAGGTGCCCGCCTCATCTGCACAGGGTTCTCACATCCCTTGACACTTCGAGAGGCACGCTGAGTTCAATGCTCCAAAAGGTGATGATACCTGATTCTTCTTGAAAATTGATAGTAATCCCAATTTCCCTGTGCCAACGAGAAAAGGAGGCCTGATCTTCCGCTACACCTCCAGAAGCATCTGTATTGTCCAGCCAACCCTAGTTTACATTGCTGAGGTGTCCGTCGTGCCTAGACAGGTGTCCTGACTTCCTGGAACAAACTCGAGTTTCGAATGGACATCCTCGCCGTAAATCAGGAATATACCCCAGGTCCCTCCCAAAACTCGAGAAAACCCATGAGACTTCCTGCTCGCCACAGGATGAGGCCCGATTCCACTGCACTGCATGCAGATCAACTGAGTTCCCAATCAGACACGTAAGGAACCTCGATTTGCTTGATTGAACTCCAGAGAGTCCCCAAGAACATGTCACAAGATAGGAAGAACACTGATGTCACCTCAGGAAAGCAAAATAGCTCGGTGTACCCCAAATCAAATTGAGAAGAGGCCAATTTCCTTGAATTGTCTCCATAACCATTCTGCGATCCACATCATACAGAACAAGTGGCTTGACTCCCTTTAGGAAACTCCAGGGATTAACTGAGACACCCGTCTCAAGTATAGAGGATCATCAATTTCAGTACAGCAACTTGAGGAAAGTTCTGTGCACCCCATATCGTCTCAGGATGAGAATCATTCCCTGTTTTCAAATGAAGAGGTAAGCGTACTTTCCACAAGCACCTCAAGAGGAGACTTCCCTCAGCAATAGGTATGTGAGGGGGACTCTGTTTTTTCTGCCTCAAGTGGAATGGATCTCAAGTTGCCCTGACTCAAAAAAGGCAGGGTTTCCCTGCAGTGGCTTAAATGTAGGCTCATACTTCATCTCACAAGATGAAGAGATGTATGAATCCCCTGTGGAGACCATAGAGAAAGCTCTAGGTCTCTTCCTCCTCTGGACAGGGGGCCTCACATCCCTTTGAAACCTCAAGAGGTGCGCGAAATTCAATGCTTCAAAAGGTGACGATGCCTGACTCTTCATGAAAATTGATAGGAATCCCAATATAACAGCGCCAGCTAATAAGGGATGCTTGGCCTCCCGCCTCACATCCAAAAGCGTCTGTATTGTCCTGCCACGCCTACTTTAGATTCCTGAGGTGTCCGTTGTAACGAGACATGATTCCTCACTTCGCTGAGCAAACCGGAATTTCAAATGACCATCCCCGTCCTAAATCGAGAATGTTACCCAGGTGCCTTTTGCAACTTGAGAAAACTCATGAGACTTCCCCCTCACCGCAAGATGAGGCCCGATTCCCCTGCAGTGCCTGCAGTGGAATTCCGTGTTCCCAATGAAACACGTAAGGAACCATGATTTGCTTGATATAACTCCAGAGAATCCCCAAGAACACTGCCACAAGAGGAGAAGAATACTGATGTCACTACAGGAATGCAAATAAGATTGGTGTACCCCAAATCAACTCAAGATTAAGCACATTTCCCGGGAATTAGCTCCATAGCCATCCCGCATTCCACATCATATACAAGTGGCTTGATATCCTTTAGGAAAATCCAGAGATTACCTGAGACACCCATCTCACTTCTGGAGGAACATCAATTTCAGTAAAGTAACTGGAGGAAAGCTCTGTGCACCCTGTATCATCTGGAGATGAGAGCTGATACCCTGTCTTCGACTGAAGAGGTAAGCCAACTTTCTACAAGCACCTCAAAGGAGTTTTCCCTCAGGAATATGTATGTAATAGGACCCTGTGTTTTCTGCTTCAAGTGAAATGTATCCCGAGATGCCCTGCCTCGAAAGAATGCCAAACTTCTATGCAGAGGCTTAATCCAGGCTCATCGTTCATATCACAAGATGAAAGGATGTATGAATCCCCTGTAGAGACCCTACAGAAAGACCTAGGTCTCCACCTCATCTCGACAAGGGTCTCACATCCCTTTGACATATTGAGAGGCACTTGTAGTTCAGTGCTTCAAAAGTTGACGATGCCTGACTCTTCTTGAATTATGTTAGGAATCCCAATATCACTGCGCCCACTAGAAAGTGACCCTCGGTCTCACACCTCACTTGGAGAAGCATCCGTATTGTCCTGCAAAGCCTGGTTTAGATTCCTGATGTATCCATCGTAACTAGACAGGAGTCCTGACGTTGCTGAACAAACACGAGTTTTGAATAGCCATTGCCACCGTATGTCGAGAATATACCCCAGGTTCCCACCGCAACTCGAGAAAAAACATGAGACTTCCCCCTCGGCTAGAGCTGAGTCCCGATTCCCTGCATTGCCTGCAGTGCAATTCCAGGTTCCAAATCAAACACGTAAGTAGCTTTGATTTCCTTGATGGAACTCCAGAGAGTCCCCAAGAACACCCTAACAAGTCTCAAATGACACTGATGTCACCAAAGGAATGTGAAATGGTTCAGTGTATCCCACATCAACTCGAAATAATTCTGGATCCCCTGTATTGGATCTAGAGCAATCCCATATTCCCGATTATACAAGACAGGTGGCTTGTCTTACTTTAGGCAACTCCAGAGATTCCCTGAGACACCCATCTCAAATCTAGAGGAACACCAATTTCAGCAGAGGAACTCGAGGAATCCTACATGAACGCCATGTCATCTCGAGAAGAGAGCAGATTCCCAGGATTCTATTGAAGAGGTAGCCCAACTTTACACAAGCACCTCAAGAGTATCCTTCCCTCAGCAATAGGTATGTGAGAGGGACCCTGAGTTTGCTGCCTCAAGTAGGGTGGATACCGAGATGCCCTGACTCAAAAGAAGTTCGGATTTCCCTGCAGTGGCTTGAATGCATGCTCGTCTTTCATCACATAAGATGAAGCGATGTGCAAATCACCTGTGGAGACCCTAGAGAAAGCCCTAGGTGCCCGCCTCATCCAGACAGGGGCCTCACATCACCTGACACTTCGAGAGGAACGCAAAGTTCAATCCTTCAAAAGTTGATGATGCCTGACTCTTCTTGAAAATTTATAGGAAGCCCAATATTCCTGTGACAACTAGAAAAGGAGGCCTGATCTCCCGCTTGACTAACAGAAGAATTTTTCTTCTCCTGCCAAGCATAGTTTACATTCCTGTGATGTCTGTCGTGCCTATACAGTTGTCCTGACTTCGCTGAAAAAACTCCAGTTTCAAATGCACATCCATGCTGTAACTCGAGAATATACCCCAGGTTCCTGTCGCAACTCGAGAAAACCCATGAGACTTCCCCATCGGTGAGAGTTGAGACCCTATTCCCCTGCATTGCATGCAGAGAAATTCGAGGTTCCCAATCAAACACGTAAGGAGCCTCAATTTGCTTGATTGAACTCCAGAGAGATCAAAAGAACACTATCACAAGACGCGAAGAACACTGATGTCACTGCAAGAATCAAAAATAGTTCCGTGCACCCCAAATCAAATTGAGATGAGGCCAATTTCCCTTGCATTGGCTCCATAACCATCCTGCAATCCACATCATACAGAACAAGTGGACTGACTCCCTTTAGGAAATACCAGAGATTCCCTGAGACACCTGTCTCAAGTATAGAGGATCATCAATTTCTGCAGAGCAACTTGAGCAAAGTTCTGTGCACCCCATATCATCCAAACAAGTAAAGAACCTCGATTTCCTTGAAGGAACACCAGAGAATCCCCAAGCACACTGTCAAAAGACGAGAAGCACACTGAGGTCATCTCAGGAATGCAAAATAGATTGGTGGACCCCAAATCAATTCAAGATGAAGGGCATTTCCCCTGCATTGGCTCCATAGCCATTCCGTGTTCCACATCATATACAACAAGTGGCTTGACATCTTTGGGAAAATCCAGAGATTCACTGAGACACCCATCTCTAGTCTAGAGGAACATCAATTACAGGAAAGCAACTGGAAGAATGCTCCGTGCAAACCATATCGTCTGTAGATGAGAGCTGAATCCCTGTCTTTGACTGAAGAGGCAAGCCAACTTTCCACAATCATCTCAGGGGGAGTTTTCCCTCAGGAATATGTATGTGAGAATGACCCTGTGTTTTCTGCTTCAAGTGAAATGTACCCGAGATTCCCTGACTCGAAAGAAGGCCGGATTTACCTGCAGAGGCTTAATGCAGGCTCATCATTCATATCACAAGATGAAAGGATGTCTGAATCCCCTGTAGAGACACTACAGAAAGACCTAGGTCTCCACCTCATCTCGACAAGGGGCTTCATATCCCTCTGACACCTCGAAAGGCACACAGAGTTCAGTGCTTCAAAAGTTGACGATGCCTGACTCTTCTTGAATATGTTAGGAATCCCAACATCACTGTGCCAACTAGAAAGTGACACTCGGTCTCACGCCTCACTTCTAGAAGCGTCCATATTTTCCTGCAAACCCTAGTTTAGATTCCTGATGTATCCATCATAACTAGACAGGAGTCCTGACGTCGCAGAACAATCATGAGTTTTGAATGGCCACCCACGCCGTATCTGGAGAATATACCCCACGTTCCCACCGCAACACGAGAAAAACCGTGAGACTTCCCCCTCGGCGAGAGACGAGGCCGATTCCCTGGGATTGCATGCAGAGCAATTCCACGTTCCCAATCACACACGTAAGGAGCCTTGATTTGCTTGATGGAACTCCAGAGAGTCCCCAAGATCACCCTCACAAGTCTAGAATGACACTGATGTCACAAAAGGAATGTGAAATTGTTCAGTGTATCCCAAATCAACTCGAGGTAACACCCGGCTCCCCTGTATTGGATGTAGAGCAATCCACCATTCCCCATCATACAAGACAGGTGGCTTGTCTTACTTCAGGCAACTCCAGAGATTCCCTGAGACACCCCTCTCAAATCTAGAGGAACACCAAATTCAGCACAGGAATGCGAGGAAAGCTCCATGGATGCCATATCTTTTCGAGAAGAGAGTGGATTGCCAGGTTTCTATTGAAGAGGTAGGCCAACTATCCACAAGCACCTCAATAGTACCCTTCACTCAGCAATAGGTATGTGAGAGGGACGCTGAGTTTGATGCCTCAAGTAGAGTGGATACCGAGATGGCCTGACTCGAAAGAAGGTCAGATTTCCCTGCAGTAGCTTGAATGCAGGCTTGTCTTTGATCACACAAGATGAATAGATGTATGAATCCCCTGTGGAGACCCTGGAGAAAGCCCTAGGTGCCCGCATCAAATGGACAGGGTCTTTACATATATTGACATTTCGAGAGGCACACAGAGTTCAATGCTACAAAAGGTGACGATGCCTGACTCTTCTTGAAAATTGATAGGAATCCTAATCTCCCTGTGCCAACTACAAACGGAGGCCTGATCTCCTGCTTGACTTCCAGAAGCATGCTTATAGTCCTGCCAAGCCTAGTTTACGTTCCTCAGGTGTCCATCATGCCTAGACAGGTGTGCTGACTTCGCTTAACAAACTCCAGTTTCGAATGGACATCCTTGCGTAACTCGAGAATATACCCCAGAATCCTGCCGCAATGCGAGAAAACCCATGAGACTTCCCCCTCGGCGAGCTTTGAGGCCCAATTCCCCTGCATTGCATGCAGAGCAATTCCAGGTTCCCAATCAAACACATAAGGAGCCTCCATTTGCTTGATTGAACTCCAGAGAGTCCCCAAGAACAATGTCACTAGACGAGAAAAACACTGATGTCACCTAAGGAACGCAAAAGAGCTCGGTGTACCCAAATCAAATTGAGATGAGGCCAATTTCCCTTGCATTGGCTCCATAACCATCCCTCGATCCATATCATACTGAACAAGTGGCTTGACTCCCTTTAGGAAACTCCAAAGATTCCCTGAGACACCCGTCTCAAGTATAGAGGATCATCAATTTCAGTACAGCAACTTCAGGAAATTTCCGTGCACCCCATATCATTTCGGGATGAGAATGATTCCCTGTCTTCGACTGAAGAGCTAAGGCACCTTTTCACAAGCACCTCAAGAGGATCCTGCATTCAGCAATAGATATGTGAGAGGGACTCTGTGTTTTCTGCCTCAGGTGGAATGGACCCGGAGATGCCCTGACTCAAAAGAAGGTCAGATTTCTCTGCAGTGGTTTAAATGCAGGCTCATCTTTCATCTCACAAGATGAAGGGATGTCTGAATCCCCTCTGGAGACCCTGGAGAAAGCCATAGTTGTCCACCTCTTCTGGACAGGGGGCCCACATCCATTTAGCACATCGAGAGGTGCACTGAGTTCAATGCTTCAAAAGGTGACGATTCCTGACTCTTCGTGAAAACTGATAGGAATCCTAATATAAATGTGCGAACTAATAAGGGATGCTTGGCCTCCTGCCTCACCTCCAGAAGCGTCCTTAATGTACTGCCAAGCATAATTTAGATTCCCGAGGTGTCCTTTGTAACTAGACAGGAGTCCAGACTTCACTGAAAAAACCCGAGTTTCAAATGGCCATCCCCGCCATAACTCGAGAATATACCGCAGGTAACTGCCGCAACTCGAGAAAACTCATGAGACTTCCCCCTCGCCACAAGATAAGGCCCGATTCCCCTGCAATGCCTGCAGAGGAATTCCGTGTTGCCAATCAAACAAGTAAGGAACCACAATTTCCTTGATGGAACTCCAGAGAATCCCCAAGAACACTGTCACAAGATGAGAAGCACAATCATGTCACCTCAGGAATGCAAAATAAATTGGTGTAACCCAAATAAACTCAAGATGAAGCACATTTCCCCTGCATTGGCTCCACAGCCATCCCGCATTCCACATCATATAAAACAAGTTGCTTGACATCTTTTAGGAAAATCCAGAGATTCCCTGAAACACCCATCTCAAGTCTAGAGGAACATCAATTTCACTATAGCAAAAGGAGGAAATCTCCATGCACCCCATATCGTCCGGAGATGAGAGCTGATTCCCTGTCTTCGACTGAAGAAGTAAGCCAACATTCCACAAGCACCTCAAGAGGAGTTTTCCCTCAGGAATATGTATGTGAGAGGGACCCTGTGTTTTCTGCTTCAAGTGAAATGGACCCCGAGATGCCCTGATTCGAAAGAAGGACGGATTTCCCTGCAGAGGCTTAATGCAGGCTCATCATTCATATCACAAGATGAAAGGAGATCTGAATCCCCTGTAGAGACCCTAGAGAAATCCCTAGTTCCCCACCTAATCTGGACAATGGGCCTCACTTCCCTTTGACACGTCGAAAGATCCCCCATTCCCAATCATACAAGACAGGTGGCTTGTCTTACTTTAGGCAACTCCAGAGATTCCGAGAGACCCGTCTCAAATTTGAGGAACACCTATTTCAGCACAAGAACTCGAGGTAAGCTCCATGGACGCCATATCATCTCGAGCTCTAGTTCCCGACCTCATCTGGACAACAGGCCTCACATCCCTTTGACAGGTCGACAGGTTCATGGAGTTTAGTGCTTCAAAAGTTGATGATGACTAACTCTTCTTGAATATTGTTTTCAATCCCAATATCACTGTGCCAACTAGAAAGTGACCCTCGGTCTCACGCCTCACTTCTAGAAGCGTCCGTATTGTCCTGCCAAGCCTAGATTAGATTCCTGAGGTATCCATCATAACTAAACAGGAGTCCTGACGTCGCTGAACAAACACGAGTTTTGAATGGCCATCCCCGCTGTAATTCGAGAATATAGCCCAGGCTCCTGCCGTAACGTGAGCAAAACCATGAGACTTCCCCCTCAGTGAGAGACGAGGCCTGATTCCCCTGCATTGCATGCAGAGTAATTCCAGGTCCCAATCAAACACATAAGGACCCTTGATTTCCTTGATGGAACTCCAGAGAGTCCCCAAGAACACCCTCACAAGTCTAGAATGACACTGATGTCACCAAAGGAATGTGAAATTTTTGGTGTATCCCAAATCAACGCGAGATGACACCCGACTTCCCTGTATTGGATCTAGAGCAGTCCCCTGTTCCCGATCATACAAGACAGGTGGCATGTCTTACTTTAGGCAACTCCAGAGATTACCTGAGACACCCATCTCAAATTTGACGAACACCAATTTTGGCACAGGAAATCGAGGTAAGCTCCATGGACGCCATATAATCTCGAGAAGAGACCGGATTACCAAGATTCTATAGAAGAGGTAGGTCAAATTTCCACAAGCACATCAAAAGTACCCTTCACTCAGCAATAGGTATGTGAGAGGGACCACGAGTTTGCTGCATCAATTACAGTAGATACCGAGATGCCCTGACTCGAAAGAAGGTCGGATTTCCCTGAAGTGGCTTGAATGCATGCTCGTCTTCCTCACACAAGATGAAGCGATGTATGAATCCCATGTGGAGACCGTAGAGAAAGCCCTAGGTGCCCGTCTCATCTGGACAGTGTCCCCATATACCTTGACACTTTGAGAAGCTCGCGGACTTCAATGCTTCAAAAGGTGAAGATGCCTGACTATTCTTGAAAATTGATAGGAATCCCAGTATCAATGTGCCAACAAGAAAAGGAAGCCTGATCTCCCGCTTAACCTCCAGAAGCATCTGTATTGCCGGCCAAACCTAGTTTACATTCCTGTGGTGTCTGTCATACCTAAACAGGTGTCTTGACTTCGCTGGACAAACTCCAGTTTCGAATGGACATCCCCGTCGTAACTGGAGAATATATGCAAGGTTACTTCCGCAATTCGATAAGACCCTTGAGACTTCCCCCTCACCGCGAGATGAGGCCTGATTCCCCTGCATTGCGTGTAGAGCAATTGCGTTTTAGCAATCAAACATGTAAAGAGCCTCGATTTGCTCAATTGAACTCCAGAGAGTCCCCAACAACACTGTCACAAGACGAGAAGAACACTGATGTCACCTCAGGAACCCAAAATAGTTTGGTGTACCCCAAATCAAATTGAGATGAGGCGAATTTCCCTTGCATTGGCTCCAAAACCATCCCTCAATCTACATCATACAGAACAAGTGGCTTGACTCCCTTTAGGAAACTCCAGAGATTCCCTGAGACACCCGTCTCAAGTATAGAGGATCATCAATTTTAGTACAGCAACTTGAGGAAAGTTCTGTGCACAACATATAGTCTTGGGATCAGAATGCTTTCCTGACTTCTACTGAAGAGGTAAGCCAACTATCCACAAGCACCTTAAGAGGAGCCTTCCCTCAGCAAGAGGTATGTGAGAGGGTCTCTGTGTATTCTGCCTTAAGTGGAATGGACCCCGAGATACCCTGACTAAAAAGAAGGCCGGATTTCCCTGCAGTGGCTTAAATGCAGGTTCATCTTTCATCCCAAAAGATGAAGGGGTGTGTGAAACGCCTGTTTAGACCCTGGAGAAAGCCCTAGGACACCGCCTTTTCTGGACAGGGGGCCTCACATCCCTCTGACACCTCGAGAGAAGCGCAGAGTTCAATTCTTCAAAAGGTGAAGATGCCTGACTCTTTGTGAAAATTGATAGGAATCCCAATGTAACTGTGCCAACTAACAAGGGACGCTTGGCCTCCTGCCTCAC
This sequence comes from Hydropotes inermis, assembly GCA_020226075.1. Lineage (NCBI taxonomy): Eukaryota > Metazoa > Chordata > Mammalia > Artiodactyla > Cervidae > Hydropotes > Hydropotes inermis. Next base: position 1,504,787 of record JAGTXW010001337.1, read on the forward strand.
CTCCAGAAGCATCTGTATTGTTCTGTCAAGCCTAGTTTCGATTCCTGAGCTGTTCGTCCTAACTAGACAGGAGTCTTGACTTCACTGAACAAACCCGAGTTTCAAATGGCCATCCCCACCGTAACTCGGGAATATAATACAGGTGCCTGCCGCAAGTCAAGAAAATCATGAGATTTCCCTCTCGCCACAAGATGAGGCCCGATTCCCCTGCATTGCATGCTGAGAAATTCCGTATTTCCAATCAAACACATAAGGAACCTTGATTTTCTGGATGGCACTCCAGATAATCCCCAAGAACACTGTGACAAGACGAGAAGAAAACTGTTGTCACCTTCGGAATGCAAAATAGATCGGTGTTCCCCATATCAATTCAAGAGGAAGCGCATTTCCCTTGCATTGGCTCCAAGCCATTCTGCGTTCCACATCATATACAAGTGGCTTGACATCCTTTAGGAAAATCCAGAGATTCCCTGAGACACCCATCTCAAGTCTAGAGGAACATCAATTACAGGAAAGCAACTGGAGGAAAGCTCCGTGCAACCCATATCGTCCGGAGATGAGAGCTGATTCCCTGTCTTTGACTGAAGAGGTAAGCCAAGTTTCCACAAGCACCTCAATAGGAGTTTTCCCTCAGGAATATGTATGTGAGAGGAACCCTGTGTTTTCTGCTTCAACTGAAATGGACCCCAAGATGCCCTGACTCGAAAGAAGGTGGAATTTCCCTGAAGAGGCTCATATGCAGGCTCATCTTTCATATCACAAGATGTAAGGATGTCTGAATCCCCTGGAGAGACCCTACAGAAAGCGCTAGGTCTCCTCCTCATCTCAAAAAGGGGCCTCACATCACTTTGACACCTCAAGAGGTACACGGAGTTCAGTGCTTCAAAAGATGATGATGCCTGACACTTCTTGAATATTGTTTGGAATTCCAATACCACTGTGCCAACTAGAAACTGATCCTCGGTCTCATGCCTCACTTCCAGAAGCGTCTGTATTGTCCTGCCAATCTTAGTTTAGATGCCTGAGGTATCCATCATAACTAGACAGGAGTCCTGACGTCGCTGAACAAACACGAGTTTTGAATGGCCATCCCTAGCGTAACTCGAGAATATACCACAGGTTCCGGCCGCAACTCACGAAAAACCATGAGACTTCCCCCTCGGCGAGAGATGAGGCCTGATTCCCCTGCATTGCGTGCAGAGCAATTCCAATTTCCCAATCAAACACATAAGGAGACTTCATTTGTTTGATGGAACTCCAGGGCGTCCCCAAGAACACCCCCACAAGCCGAGAATGACACTGATGTCACCAAAGTAATTTGAAATTGTTTGGTGTATCCCAGATTCACTCGAGATGACGCCCAACTCCCCTGTATTGGAACTAGAGCAATCCCCCATTCCCCATCATACAAGACAGGTGGCTTGTCTTACTTTAGGCAACTCCAGAGAATCCCTGAGACACCCATCTGAAATCTAGAAGAACACCAATTTCAGCACAGGTAGTCAAGGTAAACTCCGTGGACTCCATATCATCTCGAGAAGAGAGGGTATTCCAGGATTCTACTGAAGAGGTAGGCCAACTTTCCACAACCTCTTCAAGAGAACTCTTCCCTCAACAATAGGAATGTGAGAGGGATCCTGAGTTTGCTGCCACAAGTAGAGTGGATACCGAGATGCCCTGACTTGAAAGAAGATTGGATTTCCATGCAGTGGCTTGAATGCAGCCTCGTCTTTCATCGCACAAGATGAAGCGATGTATGAATCCCCTGTGGAGATCCTAGAGAAAGCCTTGGTGCCCGCCTGATCTGGAAAGGGTCCTCACATACCTTGACACTTTGAGATGCACACGGAGTTCAATGCTTCAAAAGGTGACGATGCCTGACTCTTCTTGAAAATTAATAGGAATCCCAATATCACTGTTGCAACTACAAAATGAGCAATGATCTCCCGCTTCACCTCCAGAAGCATCTGTATTGCCCTGCCAAGCCTAGTTTACATTCCTGAGGTCTCCGTCATACCTAGACAGGTGTCCTGACTTCTCTGAACAAACTCCAGTTTCGAATCGACATCCCCTCCGTAACTGGAGAATATACCCCAGGTTCTTGCCGCAACTCGAGAAAACCAATGAGACTTCCCTCTCGCTATGAGATGAGGCACAATTTCCCTGCATTACGAGAAGAGGAATTGCGTTTTCCCAATCCAACTCGTAATGAGCCTCTATTTGCTCAATTGAACTCCAGAGAGTCCCCAACAACACAGTCACAAGACGAGAAGAACACTGATGTCACCTCAGGAACCCAAAATAGTTCGGTTTACCCCAAATCAAATTGAGATGAGGCGAATTTCCCTTGCATTTGCTCCATAACCATCCCTCGATCCACATCATACAGAACAAGTGGCTTGACTCCCTTTAGGAAACTCCAGAGATTCCCTGAGACACCTGCCTCAAGTAGAGAGCATCATCAATTTCAGTACAGCAACTTGAGGAAAGGTCCGTACACACCATATCATCTCGGGATGAGAATGCTTCCCTGTCTTCTACTGAAGAGGTAAGCCAACTTTCCATAAGCACCTCAACAGGAGCCTCCCCTCAGCAATAGGTATGTGAGAGGGATTCTGTGTTTTCTGCCTCAGGTGGAATGGACCCAGAAATTCCCTGACTCAAAAGAAGGCCGGATTTCCCTGCAGTGGCTTAAATGCAGGCTCATCTTTCATCTCACAAGATGAAGGGATGTCTGAATCCCCTGTGGAGACCCTAGAGAAAGCCCTAGGACTCCGCCTTTTCTGGACAGGGGGCCTCATATCCCTTTGACACCTCGAGAGGCACGCGGAGTTCCATGCTTCAAAAGGTGAAAATGCCTGACTCTTCGTGAAAATTGATAGGAATCCCAATATAACTGTTCCAATTAATAAGGGCCACTTGGCCTCCCGCCTCACTTCAGAAGCATCCACATTGTCCTCCCAAGCCTAGATTAGATTCCTGAGGTGTTGTCGTAACTAGACAGGAGTCCTGACTTCGCTAAACAAACCCGAGTTTCAAATGGCCATCGCTGCTCTAAGTCGAGAATATACCCCAGGTGCCTGCCACAACTCGAGAAAACTCATGAGACTTCCCCCTCGCCGCAAGATGAGGCCAGATTCCCCTGCATTGTGAGCAGAGGAATTCCATATTCCCAATCAAACACGTAAGGAACCTTGATGTCCTTGATGGAACTCCAGAGAATCCCCAAGAACACTGACACAAGACGAGAAGAAAACTGTTGTCACCTCAAGAATGCAAAATAGATTGGTGTACCGAAAATCAACCCAAGAGGAAGCTCATTTCCCCTTAATTGGCTCCATAGCCATACCACATTCCACATCATATACAACAAGTGGCTTAACATCCTTTATGAAAATCCAGGATTCCCTGAGACACACATCTCAAGTCTTGAGCAACATCAATTTCAGTAAAGCAACTGGAGGAAAGCTCCGTACACTCTATATCATGTGGAGATGAGAGCTGATTCCCTTTCTTCAATGGTA
>JAGTXW010001337.1:1515822-1525919 GCA_020226075.1 Hydropotes inermis
ATCTTGATTTGATTTGGGGTACACCAATCTATTTTGCATTCCTGAGATGACAGCAGTGTTCTTTTCATCCTCTGACAGTGTTCTTGGGGATTCTCTGGAGTTCTAGCACGGAAATCGAGGTTCCTAATGTGTATGATTTGGAACATGGAAATCCTCTGCACACAATGCAGGGGAATCGGGCCTCATCTTCTGTCAAGGGGGATGTCTCATGAGTTTTCTCAAATTGTGGCAGGCACCTGGGTATATTCAGGAGTTATGGCGGGAATGGCCATTTGAAACTCGGGTTTCAGTGAAGTGAGGACTCCTGTCTAGTTAGGAAAGACACCTAGGAATCTAACCTAGGCTTTACAGGACAATATGGATGCTTCTGGAAGTGAGGCGGAAGGCCAAGCGTCCCTTATTATTTGGCACTGTTATATTGGGAATCCTATCAATTTTCACAAAGAGACAGGCATCCTCCCCTTTTGAAGCATTGAACTAAGTGTGACTCTCGAGGTGTCAAAGGGATGTGAGGCTTCCTTTCCAGTAGAGGCAGAGACCTAGGACTTCCTATAGGGTCTCCACAGGGTATTCACCCATCCCTTCATCTTGTGAGATGAAAGATCAGCCTGCATTTAAGCGACTGCAGGGAAATCCAGCCTTCTTTGGAGTCAGGGCATCTCGGGGTCCATTCCACTTGAGGCAGAAAATAGAGTCCCTCTCACATACCTATTTTTGGGAAGGCTCCTCTTGAGGAGCTTGTGGAAAGTTAGCCTATTTCTTCAATAGAATCCTGGGAATGTGTTCCCTTCTTGAGATGATATGGGGTCCATGGAGCTTTCATCGAGTTCCTGTGCTGAAATTGGTGTTCCTCTAGACTTGAGACGGGTGTCTCAGGGAATCTCTGAAGTTGCCTAAAATAAGACAAGCCACCTGTCTTGTATGATGTGGAACAGGGGATTGCTCTATATCCAATAAAGGGGAGTCGGACGGCATCTTGAGTTGATTTGGGATACACTGAACAATTTCACATTCCTTTGGTGACATCAGTGTCATTCTAGACTTGTGAGGGTGTTCTTTGGTACTCGCTGCCTTTCCATCAAGGAAATACATACTCGTTACTTCTTTGATTGGGAGCGTGGAATTGCTCTGCATGCAGTGCAGTGAAATCGGGCATTGTCTCTCGCCTAGGGGGAAGTCTTACGGTTTTCCTCGAGTTGCAGCGGGAAGCTGGCATATATTCTCGAATTACGGCCGGCATGGCCATTCAAAACTTGTGTTTGTACAGCGACATCAGAATAACCGTCTATTTATGATGGATACCTCAGGAATCTAGACTAGGCTTTGCAGGACAATATAGACGCTTCTAGAAGTGAGCTGTGGGACCGAGGGTCACTTTCTAGATGGCACAGTGATCTTGGGATTCCTAACAATATTCAAGAAGGGTCAGGCATCGTCAGCTTTTGAAGCACTGAAGTCCGCGAGCCTCTTGATGTGTCAAATGGATGTGAGGCCCCTTGTCCAGTTGAGGTGGAAAACTAGGGCTCTCTGTTGGGTCTCTACAGGGGATTCAGACATCCTTTCATCTTTTGATATGAAAGATGAGCCTGCATTTAAGCCTCTGCATGGAAATCCGGCTTATCTTTGAGTCAGGGCATCCCGGTATCCACTCTACTTGAGGCAGCAAACTCAGGGTCCCTCTCTCATACCTATTGCTGAAGGAAGTCTCCTCTTGAGGTGCTTTTGGAAAGTTGGTTTACGACTTCAGTCGAAGACAGGGAATCATTCTCATCCTGAGACGATATGGGGTGCACAGAACTTTCCTCAAGTGGCTATACTGAAATTGATCATCCTCTATACTTGAGAGGGGCATCTCAATTAATCACTGGAGTTTCCTAAAGGGAGTCCACTACTTGTTCTTATGTTGTGGATCGCGGGATGGTTAAGGGGCCAATTGGGCCAATGCTAGGGAAATTGGCCTCATCTCAATTTGATTTTGGGTATGACCAGTTATTTTGCATTCTTGAGGTGACATCATTGTTCGTCTCGTCTTGTGACTGTGTTCGTGGGGACTCTCTGGATTTCAATCCAGCAAATCGAAGCTCCTTACGTGTTTGTTTGGGAAAACAAAATTGCTCTGCATGCAATGCAGGGGAATCGCGCATCATCTCGTGGCGAAGGGGAAGTCTCATGGGTTTTCTCGAGTTGCGGCAGGAACCTGGGTTATATTCTTGAGTATGGCGGGGATGTCCATTCGAAACTTGAGTTTGTTCAGCGAAGTCAGGACACATGTCTAGGTACGACAAACACCTCAGGAATCTAAACTAATCTTGGCAGGAAATTTCAGATGCTTCTGGATGTGAAGCACAAGATAGCCCTCCTTTTCTTGTTTGCAAAGTGATATTGGGATTCCTAACAATTTTCAAGGACAGTCAGGTATCATCACCTTTTGAAGCATTGAACTCCGTGTGCCTCTAGAATTGCCAAGGGATGTGAAGACCCTCTCCAGAGGAGGCGAGCACCTAGGGCTTTCTCTATTGTCTCCACATGGGTTTCATACATCGCTTCATCTTGTGTTATGAAATACGAGCCTGCATTCAAGCCACTGCAGGGAAATCCCACCTTCTTTCGAGTCAGGGCATCTCGGTATCCACTCTACTTGAGGCAGCAAACTCAGGGTCCCTCCCACATAACTATTGCTGAGGGAAGGGTACTCTTGAGGTACTTGTGGAAAGTTGGCCTATCTGTTCAATAGAATTCTGGGAATCCGCGCTCTTCTTGAGATGATATGGCATGCATGGAGCTTTCTTTGAGTTCCTCTGCCGTATCTCGTGTTCCTCTAGATTTAAGATGCGTGTCTCAGGGAATCTGTGCAGTTGCCTAAATAAGACAAGCCACCTGTCTTGTATGATGGGGAATGGGGGATTGCTCTACATCCAATACAGGATAGTCGGGCATCATCTCGAGTTGATTTAGGATACACCGAACAATTTCACATTCCTTTGGGGACATCAGTGTCATTCTAGACTTGTGAGGGTGTTCTTGGGGACTCTCTGGAGTTCCATCAAACAAATCAAGGCTCCTTACATGTTTGATTGGGAACCTAGAGTTGCTCTGCATGCAATGCAGGGGTATCGAGCGTCATCTCTCCCGGAGAGGGAAGTCTCATGGTTTTTCTTGAGTTGCGGTGGAAAACTCGGGTATATTCTCGAGTTACGACAGGGATGACCATTCAAACCTCGTGTTTTTTCAGGGAAGTTGAATAGGGCATTTCAGGGTCCATTTCATTTGAAGCAAAAACACAGGGTCCCTCTTACATACAAATTCCTGAGGGAAAACTCCTGAGTTGCTTGTGGAAAGTTGGCTTATCTCTTCAGTCGAAGACAGGGAATCAGCTCTCATCTCCACATGATATGGTTTGCATGGAGTTTTCCTCCAGTTGATTTACTGAAATTGATGTTCCTCTAGACTTGAGATGGGTGTCTAAGGGAATCTCTGGATTTTCCTAAAGGATATCGAGCCAATTGTTGTATATGATGTGGAACACGGGATGGCTATAAAGCCAATGCAGGGGAAATGCGCTACATCTTGATTTGATTTGGTGTACACCAATCTACTTTGCACTCCTGAGGGGATATCAGTATTCTTCTCATCTTGTGACAGTGATCTTGGGGATTCTCTGGAGTTCCATCAAGGAAATCGAGGTTCCTTATGTGTTTGATTGGGAACATGGAACTCCTCTGCATGCAATGCAGGGGAATCAGGCCTCATTTGCGGCGAGGGGGAAGTCTCATGAGTTTTCTCGAGTTGCGGCAGGCACCTGGGGTATGTTTTCGAGTTAAGGCAGGGATGGCCATTTGAAAGTCGGGTTTGTTCAGTGAAGTCAGGACTCCTGTCTAGTTACGATGGACACCTCAGGAATCTAAAGTAAGCTTGGCAGCACAATACAGATGCTTCTGAAGGTGAGTTGGGAGGCCAAGCGTCCTTTATTATTTGACACTGTTATATTGGGATTCCTATAAATTTTCACAAAGAGTCATGCATCATCACCTTTTGAAGCACAGAATTCTGCGAACCAGTCGTTGTGTCAAAGGGATGTGAGGCCCCCTGTCCAGAAGAGGGGCACACCTAGGGCTTTCTCTCCGGTCTCCACAGGGGATTCAGATTACCCTTCGTCTTGTGAGTTGAAAGATGAGCCTGCATTTAAGCCTCTGCAGGGAAATCCGGCCTTCTTTTCAGTCAGGGCATCTCGGGGTCCATTCCACTTGAGGCAGAAAATATCGAGTCCCCTTCACATACCTATTGCTGAGGTAAGGCTCCTAATTAGGTGCATGTGGAAAGTTGGCTTAACTCTTCAGTCGAAGACAGGGATTCATTCTTATCCCAAGATGATATGGGGTGCACACAACTTTCCTCAAGTTGCTGTACTGAAATTGATGATCCTCTATACTTGAGGCGGGTGTCTCTGTTAATATCTGGAGTTTCCTAAAGGGAGTCAAGCCCCTTGTTCTTTATGATTTGGATCACAGAATGAAGATGGAGCCAATGGAAGGGAAATTGGCCTCATCTCAATTTGATTTGGAGTACACTGAGTTATTTTGCATTACTGAGGTGACATCAGTGTTCTTCTCGTCTTGTGACAGTGATCTTGGGGACTCCTTGGAGTTCAATCAAGCAAATTGAGGCTCCTTACGTGTTTCATTGGGAAAACTGAATTGTTCTGCACGCAGTGAAAGGGAATCGGGCCTCATCTCGCGGCGAGTGGGGAGTCTCATGGGATTTCTCGAGTTGCGGCATAAGCCTGGGGTATGTTCTGGAGTTACGGCAGGGATGTCCATTTGAAACAAGAGTTTGATCAGCGAAGTCAAGACACCTGTAAAGGTACGACGGACACCTCAGGAATCTAAACTAGGCTTGGCAGGACAATTTGGATGCTTCTGCAGTTGAAGTGGGAGATCAGGCCTCCTTTTCTAGTTTTCACACTGATATTGGGATTCCTATCAATTATCAAGAAGAGTCAGGCATCGTCACCTTTTGAAGCACTGAACTCCTCGTGCCTCTCAAATTGTCAAGTGATATGAGGACCCTGTCCAGATGAGACGGGCAATTAGGGCTTTCTCTTGTGTCTCCACACAGGATTCATACATCGCTTCATCTTGTGCGATGAAAGACGAGCCTGCATTCAAGCCACTGCAGGAAAATCAGACGTTCTTTTGAGTCAGGGCATCTCGGTATCCACTCTACTTGGGGCAGCGAACTCAGGTTCCCTCTCACATACCTATTGCTGGGGAAAGGGTACTCTTGAGGTGCTTGTGGAAAGTTGGCCTACCTCTTCAATAGATCCTGATATTCCGCTCTCTTGTCAAGATGATAGGGTGTCCATGGAGCTTTCATTGAGTTCCTGTGCTGAAATTGGTGTTCCTCTAGATTTGAGACAGGTGTCTCAGGGAATCTCTGGAGTGGCCTAAGGTAAGAGAAGCCACAGGTCTTGTATGATGGGGAACGGGGGATTGCTCTAGATCCAGTAGAGTGGAGTTGGGTGTCATCTCGAGTTGATTTGGGATACACCAAAAAATTTCACATTCCCTTGGGTACATCAGTGTCATTCTAAACTTGTGAGGGTGTTTTTGGGGACTCACTGGATTTCCGTCAAGCAAATCAAGGCTCCTTACTTGTTTGATTGGGAACATGGAATTGCTCTGCATGCAATGGAGTAGAATCGGGCCTCATTTCTCGCTGAGGGGGAAGTTTCATGGTTTTTCTCGAGTTGTGGCAGTAACCTTGGGTATATTCTCGAGTTATGGCGGGTTGGCCATTCAAAACACGTGTATTTTCAGCGATGTCAGGACTCCTGTCTAGTTATGATAGATACCTCATGAACCTAAAGTGCCTTGGCAGGACAATTCAGACGCTTCTAGAAGTGTGGCATGAGACCGTGGGTAACTTTCTTGTTGGCACACTGATATTGGGATTCCTAACAATAGTCAGGAGCCGTCAGGCATCGTCAGCTTTTGAAGCATTGAATTCCACATGCCTCTCGATCTGTCAAAGGGATGTGAGGCTTCCTTTCCAGAAGAGGCAGAGACCTAGGGCTTCCTATATGGTCTCCACAGGGTATTCACACATCCCTTCATCTTGTGCGAGGAAAGATCAGGCTTCATTTAAGAGACTGCAGGGAAATCGGGCCTTCTTTAGAGTCAGGGCATAACGCGGTCCATTCCACTTGAGGCAGAAAACATAGCCCTCTCACATACATATTTTTGAGGGAAGGCTCCTCTTGAGGAGCTTGTGGAAAGTTGGTCTACCTCTTCAATAGAATCCTGGGAATGTGTTCTCTTCTTGAGATGATATGGCGTCCATGGAGCTTTCATCGCGTTCCTGTGCTGAAACTGGTGTTCCTCTAGACTTGAGACGAGTGTCTCAGGGAATCTCTGTAGTTGCCTAAAATAAGACAAGCCACCTGTCTGGTATGATGTGGAACGGGGAATGCTCTAGATCCAATACATGGGAGTCGGGCCGCATCTCGAGTTGACTTGGGATACACTGAACAATTTCACATTCCTTTGGTGACATCAGTGTCATTCTAGACTTGTGAGGGTGTTCTTTGGTACTCTCTGCATTTCCCTCAAACAAATACATACTCCTTACTTCTTTGATTGGGAGCATGGAATTGCTCTGCACACAATGCAGGGGAATCGGGCCTTGTCTGTCGCCTAGGGAGAAGTCTCACGGTTTTCTTCGAGTTGCGGTGGGAAGCTGGTGTATATTCTCGAGTTACAGCAGGTATGGCCATTCAAAACTCGTGTTTGTTCAGTGACGTCACAACAACTATTTACGATGTATAAATCAGGAATCTAAACTAGGCTTGGCAGTACAATACAGACGCTTCTAGAAGTGCACTGTGGGACCGAGGGTCACTTTCTAGTTGGCACAGTGATATTGGGATTCCTAACAATATTCAAGAAGTGTCAGGCATTGTCAGCTTTTGAAGCACTGAAATCCACGAGCCTCTCGAAGTGTCAAATGGATGTGAGGCCCCTTTTCCAGAAGAGGAAGAGAACTAGGGCTCTCTGTTGGGCCTCTACAGTTGATTCAGACATCCTTTCATCTTTTGATATGAAAAATGAGCCTGCATTTAAGCCTATGCAGTGAAATCCGGCCTTCTTTCCAGTCAGGGCATCCTGGTATCCACTCTACTTGAGGCAGCAAATTCAGGGTCCCTCTCACATAACTATTGCTGAGGGAAGGCTCCTCTTGAGGTGCTTGTGGAAAGTTGGCTTACCACTTCAGTTGAAGACAGGGAATCATTCTCACCCTGAGAAGATATAGGGTGCACAGAACTTTCCTGAAGTGGCTATACTGAAATTGATGATACTCTATACTTGAGAGGGGCATCTCAATTAATCACTGGAGTTTCCAAGAGGGACTCCAGCCACTTGTTCTTATGATGTGGATCGCGGGATGGTTAAGGGTCCAATGCTGGGGAAATTGGCCTCATCTCAATTTGATTTTGGGTACGACGAGTTATTTTGCATTCCTGAGGTGACATCAGTGTTCGTCTCGTCTTGTGACAGTGTTCGTGGGGACTCTCTGGAGTTCAATCAAGCAAATCGAAGCTCCTTACGTGTTTGTTTGGGAAAACAAAATTACTCTGCATGCAATGCAGGGGAATCGAGCCTCATCTCGTGGCGAAGGGGAAGTCTCATGGATTTTCTCGAGTTGCAGCAGGAACCTGGGTTATATTCTTGAGTACGGCGGGGATGTCCATTCGAAACTCGAGTTTGTTCAGCGAAGTCAGGACACATATCTAGGTACGACAGACACCTCAGGAAACTAAACTAGGCTTGGCAGGAAATTTCAGATGCTTCTGGATGTGAAGCAGGAGATACGCCTCCTTTTCTAGTTCGCAAAGTGATATTGGGATTCCTAACAATTTTCAAGGAGAGTAAGGCATCCTCACCTTTTGAATCATTGAAGTCCGCGTGCCTCTAGTATTGCCAAGGGATTTGAAAACTCTGGCCAGATGTGGCGAGCACCTTGGCATTCTCTATTGCCTCCACATGGGATTCATACATCGCTTCATCTTCTGTGATGAAATACCTGCCTGCATTCAAACCACTGCAGCAAATCCCACCTTCTTTCGAGTCAGGGCATCTCAGGATCCACTCTACTTGAGGCAGAAACTCAGTGTCCCTCTCACATACCTATTGTTGAGGGAAGGGTACTCTTGAGGTGCTGGTGGAAAGTTGGCCTACCTGTTCAATAGAATCCTGGGAATCCACTCTCTTCTTGAGATGATATGGCATGCATGGAGCTTTCCTCGAGTTCCTGTGCTGTAACTTGTGTTCCTCTAGATTTAAGACGGGTGTCTCAGGGAATCTGTTGAGTTGCCTAAATAAGACAAGCCACCTGACTTGTATAATGGGAAATGGGGGATTGCACTAGATCCAATACTGGTTAGTTGGGCGTCATCTCGATTTAATTTTGGATACCCTGAATAATTTCACATTCCTTTGGTGACATCACTGTCATTCTAGACTTGTGAGGGTGTTCTTGGGGACTCTCTGGATTTTCATCAAACAAATCAAGGATCCTTACATGTTTGATTGGGAACCTAGAGTTGCTCTGCACACAATGCAGGGGTATCGAGCGTCATCTCTCCCAGAGGTGGAAGTCTCATGGTTTTTCTCCAGTTGCGGTGGGAAACTGGGGTATATTCTTTAGTTACGCCGGGAATGGCCATTCAAAACTCATGTTTTTTCAGGGAGGTTGAATAGGGCATCTCGGGATCCTTTTCACTTGAACCAAAAAGTCACAGGGTCCCTCTCACATACATATTCTTGAGGGAAGACTCCTCTTGAGTTGCTTGTGGAAAGTTGGCTTATCTCTTCAGTTGAAAGCAGGGAATCAGCTCTCATGTCCACACGATATGGTTTGCATGGATCTTTCCTCCAGTTGCTTTACTGAAATTGATGTTCCTCTAGACTTGAGATGGGTGTCTCAAGGAATATCTGGATTTTCCTAAAGGATGTCAAGCCACTTGTTGTATATGATGTGGAACACGGAATGGCTATAAAGCAAATGCAGGGGAAATGTGCTACATCTTGATTTGATTTGGTGTACACCAATCTACTTTGCACTCCTGAGGAGACATCGGTATTCTTCTCGTCTTGTGACAGTGATCTTGGGGATTCTCTGGAGTTCAATCTTGGAATTCGAGGTTCCTAATGTGTTTGATTGGGAACACGGAATTCCTCTGCATGCAACGCAGGGGAATCAGGCCTCATCTTGCAGAGAGGGGGAAGTCTCATGAGTTTTCTCGAGTTGCGGCAGGCACCTGGGTTATATTCTCGCGTTAAGGCAGGGATGGCCATTTGAAAGTCGGGTTTGTTCAGTGAAGTCAGGACTCCTGTCTAGTTGCGAGAGACACCTCAGGAATCTAACCTAGGATTGGCAGGACAATACGGACGCTTCTGCAGGTGAGCCGGAAGGCCAAGCGTCCCTTATTATTTGGCACTGTTATATTGGGATTCCCATCAATTTTCATAAAGTGTCAGGCATCATCCCCTTTTGAAGCATTGAACTAAGCGTGACTCTCGAGGTGTCAAAGGGATTTGAAGCTTCCTTTCCAGAAGAGGCAGAGACCTACGGCTTCCTACATGGTCTAAACAGGGTATTCATACATCCCTTCATCTTGTGAGATGAATGATCCTCCTGCATTTAAGTGACAGCAGGGTTCTTTAGAGTCAGGGCATCTCGGGGTCCATTCCACTTGAGGCAGAAAACAGAGTCCCTCTCACATACCTATTTTTGAGGGAAAGCTCCTCTTTAGGAGCTTGTGGAAAGTTGGCCTACCTCTTCAATAGAATCCTGGGAATCTGTTCTCTTCTTGAGTTGATATGGCGTCCATGGAGCTTTCATCGAGATCCTGTGCTGAAATTGGTGTTCCTCTAGACTTGTGACGGGTGTCTCAGGGAATCTCTGGAGTTTCCTACAATAAGACAAGCCACCTGTCTTGTATGATATGGAACAGGGGATTGCTCTAGATCCAATACAGGGGAGTCGGGCGGTATCTCGAGTTGATTTGTGATACACCGAACAATTTCACATTCCTTTGG
>JAGTXW010001337.1:1570684-1593764 GCA_020226075.1 Hydropotes inermis
AAGCAAATTTTCCACAAGCAACTCAAGAGGAGTTTTCCCACAGGAATATGTATGTGAGAGGGACCCTGTGTTTTTTTTGATTCAAGTGAAAATGATCCCGAAATGCCCTATTCAACCTCCCTGAAAAAACACGAGTTTTTAATGGCCATCCCTGGTGTAACTCGAGAATATACCCCAGTTTCCCACCGCAACTGGAGAAAAACCATGAGACTTCACCCTCTGGGAGAGATGACGCTCGATACCCCTGCATTGCATGCAGAGCAACTCTAGGTTCCCAATCAAACATGTAAGGATCCTTGATGTGTTTGATGGAACTCCAGGGAGTCCCCAAGAACACCCTCACAAGTCTTGAATGACACTGATGTCACCAAAGGAATGTGAAATTGATCGGTGTATCCCAAATTAATTCGAGATGATGCCCGACTAACCTGTATTGGATCTAGAGCAATCTCCCATTCCCCATCATACAAGTTAGGTGGCTTTTTTTATTTAGACAACTCCGCAGATTCCCTGAGACACCCATCTTAAATCTAGAGGAACACGAATTATGGCACAGGAACTCGACGAAAGTTCCATGCACGCCATATCATCTCAAGAAGACAGCGGATTCCCAGCATCTATTGAATAGGTAGGCCAACGTTCCACCAGCACCTCAAGAGTACCCTTCCCACAGCAATAGGTATGTGAGAGGGACCCTGAGTTTGCTGCCTCAAGTAGTGTGGATACCGGGATGCCCTGACTGGAAAGAAGGCTGGATTTAACTGCAGAGGCTTAAATGCAGGCTCATCTAACATTTCAAAAGATGAAAGGATGTCTGAATCCCCTGTAGAGACCCAACAGAGAGCCCTAGTTCTCCACCTAATCTGGACAAGTGGCCTGATATCCATTTGACACCTCGAGAGGCTCGCGGATTTCACTGCTTCAAAAGCTGAAGATGCCTGACCATTCTTGAATATTGTTAGGAATCCCAATATCACTGTGCCAACTAGAAAGTGACCCTCGGTCCCACAGCTCACTTCTAGAAGCGTCTGTATTGTCCTGCCAAGCCTAGTTTAGATTCCTGATTTATACATCGTAAATAGCCAGTTGTTCTGATGTCGCTGAACAAACACGAGTTTTGAATGGCCATCCCCACTGTAACTCGAAAATATACACCAGCTTCCCACCGCAACTCGAAGAAAACCGTGAGACTTCTCCCTAGGCGACAGACAAGGCCCGATTCCCCTGCATAGTGTGCAGAGCAATTCCATGCTCCCAATCAAAGAAGTAAGGAGTATGTATTTGTTTGAGGGAAATGCAGAGAGTACCAAAGAACACCCTCACAAGTCTAGAATGACACTGATGTCACCAAAGGAATGTGAAATTGTTCAGTGTATCCCAAGTCAACTCGAGATGCGGCCCGACTCCCATGTATTGGATCTAGAGCATTCCCCGTTCCACATCATACCAGACAGGTGGCTTGTCTTATTTTAGGCAACTACAGAGATTCCCTGAGACACTCGTCTCAAGTCTAGAGGAACACCAGTTTCAGCACAGGAACGCGATGAAAGCTCCATGGACGCCATATCATCTCAAGAAGAGAACACATTCCCAGGATTCTATTGAAGAGGTAGACCAACTTTCCACAAGCTCCTCAAGAGGAGCCTTCCCTCAAAAATATGTATGTGAGAGGGCTATGTTTTCTGCCTCAAGTGGAATGGACCGCGTTATGCCCTGACTCTAAAGAAGGCCCGATTTCCCTGCAGTCTCTTAAATGAAGCCTGATCTTTCCTCGCACAAGATGAAGGGATGTGTGAATACCCTCTGGAGACCATATAGGAAGCCCTAGGTCTCTGCCTCTTCTGGAAAGGAAGCCTCACATCCCTTTGACAGATCGAGAGGCATGTGGAATTCAATGCTTCAAAAGCTGACGATGCCTGACGGCTCCTGACTATTGTTAGGAATCCCAATATCAGTGTGCCAACAAGAAAGTTACCCACGGTCTCATGCCACACTTCTAGAAGCGTCTGAATTGTCCTGCCAAGGCACTTTAGGTTCATGAGGTATCTATCATAACTAGATAGGAGTCCTGACATCGCTGAAAATACACGTGTTTTGAATGGCCAACCCGCCATAACTCGAGAATATACCCAAGGTTACTGCCACAACTCGAGAAAAACCATGAAACTTCCCCCTCAGCGAGAAATGAGGCCCGATTCTACTCCATTGCATGCAGAGCAATTCCATGTTCCCAATCAAACAAGTAAGGAGCCTTGATTTGCTTGACGGAAATCCAGTGAGTCCCCAAAAACACCCTCACAAGTTTAGAATGACACTGATGTACCCAAGGGAATGTGAAATTTTTTGGTGTATCCCAAATCAACTCGAGATGACACCCAACTCCACTCTACTGGATCTAGAGCAATCCCCCGTTCCCCATCATACAAGACCTGTGGCTTCTCTTACTTTAGGCCACTCCAGAGATTCCCTGAGACACCTGTCTCAAATCTAGAGGAACACCAATTTCAGCACAGGAACTCGATGAAAGCTCCATGGACGTCCTATCATCGTGACAAGAGAGCGGAATCCCAGGATCTATTGAAGAGGTAGGCCAACTTTCCACAAGCACCTCAAGAGTACCCTTTCCCCAGCAATAGGTATGTGAGAGGGAACCTGAGTTTGCTGCCTCAAGTAGAGTGGATACCGATATGCCCTGACTCAAAAGAACGTCTGATTTCCCTGCAGTGGCTTGAATGCAGGCTCGTCTTTCATCGCAAAAGATGAAGCTAGGTATGAATCCTGTGTGTAGACACAAGAGAAAGCCCTAAATGCCCGTCTCATCTGGACAGGGTCCTCATATCACTTGACAATTTGAGAGGCACGAGGAGTTCAGTGCTTCAAAAGGTGACGATGCCTGACTCTTCTTGATAATTGATAGGAATCCCAATATCAGTGTGAAAACTAGAAAAGGAGGCCTGATCTTCCACTTCAAATTCAGAAGCATCCAAATTGTCCTGCCAAGCCTAGTTTAGATTCCTGAGGTGTCCGTCGTACCTTTACAGGTGTCTTGACTTCGCTGATCAAACTCTTGTTTCAAATGGACATCCCTGCCGTAACTCCAGAACATACCCCAGGCTTATGCCGCAACTCGAGAAATCCCATGAGACTCCCCACTCGCCGCGAGATGAGGCCCGATTCCCTATCACTGCGTGCAGAACAATTCAGTTTTCCCAATGAAACACGTAAGGAGCCTCAATTTGCTTGATTGAACTCCAAGGAGTCCCCAAGATCACTGTCACAAGACTAGAAGAACACTGATGTCACCTCAGTAATGCAAAATAACTCAGTGTACTCCAAATCAAATTGAGATGAGGCCAATTTCCCTTCCATTGGCTCCATATTCATTCTGTGATCCAAATCATAAAGAACAAGGGGCTTGACTCCCTTTAGGAAACTCCAGATATTAACAGAGACACCCGCCTCAAGTATAGAGGATCATCAATTTCAGTACAGCAACTTGAGGAAAGTTGTGTGCACCCCATATCATCTTGGGATAAGAATGAATCCCTGTCTTCGACTGAAGAGTTAAGCCAACTTTCCACACGCACCTCAAGAGGAGCCTTCCCTCAGCAATAGGTATGTGAGAGGGACTCGATGTTTCCTGCCTCAAGTGGAATGGACCCCGAGATGCCCTGACTGAAAAGAAGGCCGGATTTCCCTGCAGAGGCTTAAATGCAGGCTCATCTTTCAACTCACAAGACGAAGGGTAATCTGAATCCCCTGTGGAGACCGGAGAGAAAGCCCTAGGTGTGCCCCTCTTCTGGACAGGGGGCCTCACATCCCTTTGACACAACGACTGGTGCGCAGAATTCTGTGCTTCAAAAGGTGATGATGCATGACTCTTTGTGAAAATTTATAGGAATCCCAATATAACAGTGTCAAATAATAAAGGACGCTTGGCCTCCCAACTCACCTTCAGAAGCATCTGTATTGTGCTGCCAAGCTTACTTTAGATTCCTGAGGTGTCCATCGTAACTAGACAGGAGTCCTGACTTCACTGAACAAACCCGACTTTCAAATGGCCATCCCTGCCTTAAATCGAGAATATACCCCAGGTACCTGCCGCAACACAAGAAAACTCATGAGACTTCCCCCTCGCCGCAAATGAGGCCTGATTCCCCTGCATTGCATGCAGAGGAGTTCCATGTTCCCAATCAAACACATAAGGAACCTCGATTTCCTTGATGGAACTCCAGAGAATCCCCAAGATCACTGTCACAAGATGAGAAGAATACTGATATCCCCTCAGGAGTGCAAAGTAGATTGGTGTACACCAAATCAAATCAAGATGTAGCGCATTTCCCCTGCATTGGCTTTATAGCCATCCCGTGTTCCACATCATATACAACAATTGGCTCGATATCCTTTAGGAAAATCCAGAGATTCCCTTAGACACCCATCTCAAGTCTAGAGGAACATCAATTTCAGTAAATCAACTGGAGGAAAACTCCATGCAAACCATATCATGTGGAGATGAGAGCTGATTCCCTGTCTTCGACTGAAGAGATAAGCCAACTTTCCACAAGCAACTCAGGAGTTTTCCCTCAGGAATTTGTATGTAAGAGGGACCCTGTGTTTTTGCTTCAAATGAAATGGACCCTGAAATGCCCTATTCAACTTCCCTGAAAAAACACGAGGTTTGAATGGTCATCCCTGTCGTAACTCGAGAATATACCCGAGTTTCCCACCGCAACTCAAGAAAAACCATGAGACTTCCCTCTCCGGGAGAGATGACGCTCGATACCCCTGCATTGCATGCAGAGCAACTCTAGGTTCCCAATCAAACATGTAAGGAGCCTTGATTTGTTTGATGGAACTCCAGAGAGTCCCCAAGAACACCCTCACAAGTCTAGAATGACACTGATGTCCCCAAAGGAATGTGAAATTGTTCGGTGTATCCTAAATCAACTCGAGATGATGCCCGACTATCCTGTATTGGATGTAGAGCAATCCCCCATTCCCCATCATACAAGACAGGTGGCTTGTCTTATTTAGGCAACTGCACAGATTCCCTGAGACACGCATCTTAAATCTAGAGGAACACGAGATACGGCAGAGGAACTCAAAGAAAGCTCCATGCATGCCATATCATCTCAAGAAGAGCGCGGATTCCCAGAATTCTATTGAACAGATAGGCCAACTTTCCACAAGTACCTCAAGAGTACCCTTCCCTCAGCAATAGTTATGTGGGAGGGACCCTGAGTTTGCTGCCTCAAGTAGAGTGGATACCGAGATGCCCTGACTCGAAAGAAGGTGGGATTTCCCTGCAGTGGCTTGAATGCAGGCTCGTATTTCATAACACAAGATGAAGCGATGTATGAAACCCATGTGGAGACAATAGAGAAAGCCCTAGGTGCTCGCCTCCTCTGGAGAGGGTCTTCACATCCCTTGGCAATTCTAGAGGCACACGGAGTTCAATGCTTCAAAAGGTGATGATACCTGACTGTCCTTGAAAATTGTTAGGAATCCCAATATCACTTTGCAAACAAGAAAAGGAGGGCTATCTTGTGCTTCACATCCAGAAGCATCTGAAATTTCCTGCCAAGATTAGTTTAGATTCCTGAGGTGTTTGTCGTACCTAGACATGTGTCCTGACTTCGCTGAACAAACTCAAGTTTCGAATGGACATCCCCGCCATACTCAAGAATATAACCCAGGTTCCTGCCGCAACTCGAGAAAACCCATGAGACTTCCCCTTCGCCACGAGATGATGCGCGATTCCCCTGCATTGCATGCAGAGCAATTTTGTTTTCCCAAACAAACACGTAAGGAGCTTCGATTTGCTGGATTGAAATCCAGAGAGTCCCCACGAACACAGTCACAAGACGAGACGAACAATGATGTCACCTCAAGAATGCAAAATAACTGGTCATACCCAAAATCAAATTGAGATGAGGCCAATTTCCCTAGCATTGGCCCAATTGGCCCCTTAACCATCCCGCGATCCACAACATAAGAACAAGTAGTGGACTCCCTTTAGGAAACTCCAGTGATTAATTGAGATGCCCCTCTCAAGTATAGAGGATGATCAATTTCAGTATAGCCACTTGAGGAAAGTTCTGTGCACCCCATATCGTCTCAGGATGAGAATGATTCCCTGTCTTCGACTGAAGTGGTAAACCAACTTTCCAAAAGCACCTCAAGAGGAGACTTCCTTCAGCAATAGGTATGAGAGAGGGACCCTGAGTTTGCTGCCTCAAGTAGAGTGGATACCGGGATGCCCTGACTCAAAGATAAGCCGGATTTCCATGCAGAGGCTTAAATGCAGGCTCATCTTTCATATCAAAAGATGAAAGGATGTCTGAATCCCCTGTAGAGACCCAACAGAGAGCCCTAGTTTTCCACCTCAACTGGACAAGGGGCCTCACATCCATTTGACACATCAAGAGGCTCGCGGACTTCAGTGCTTCAAAAGCTGACGATGCCTGACCCTTCTTGAATATTGTTAGGAATCCCAAGATCACTGTGCCATCTAGAAAGTGACCCTCGGTCCCACAGCTCACTTCTAGAAGCGTCTATATTGTCCTGCAAAGCCTAGTCTAGATTCCTGAGGTATCCATCATAAATAGACGGTTATTCTGATGTCGCTGTACAAACACAAGTTTTGAATGGCCATGCCGGCCGTAATTCGAGAATATATGCCAGCTTCCCGCTGCAACTCGAGGAAAACCGTAAGACTTCCCCCTAGGCGAGAGACAATGCCCGATTCCACTGCACTGCATGCAGAGCAATTCCACGCTCCCAATCAAAGAAGTAACGAGTATGTATTTCCTTGATGGAAAGGCAGCGAGTACCAAAGAACACCCTCACAAGTCTAGAATGACACTGATGTCACCAAAGGAATGTGAAATTGTTCAGTGTATCCCAAATCAACTCAAGATGCCGTCCGACTCCCCTTTATTGGATATAGAGCAATCCCCTGTTCCACATCATACAAGACAGGTGGCTTGTCTTATTTTAGGCAACTTCAGAGATTCCCTGAGACACCCGTCTCAAGTCTAGAGGAACACCAATTTCAGCACAGGAACTCGATGAAAGCTCCATGGACCCCATATCATCTCAAGAAGGGAACACATTCCCAGGATTCTATTGAAGAAATAGGCTAACTTTCCACAAGCTCCTCAAGAGGAGCCTTCCCAAAAATAGGTATGTGAGAGGGACTCTATTTTCTGCCTCAAGTGGAATGGACCCCAAGATGCCCTGACTCCAAAGAAGGCTGGATTTCCCTGCAGTCGCTTAAATGCAGGCTGATCTTTCATCTCACAAGATGAAGGGATGGGTGAATACCCTGTGGAGACCCTATAGGAAGTCCTAGGTCTCTGCCTCTACTGGAAAGGAAGCCTCACATCCCTTTGACACCTCGAGAGTCACACTTAGTTCAATGCTTCAAAAGGGGAGGATGCCTGTCTCTTTGTGAAAATTGATAGGATTCCCAATATAACAGTGCCAAATAATAAGGGACGCTTGGCCTTCCGCCTCACTTCCAGAAGCATCCATATTGTCCTGTAAAGCCTAGGTTAGATTCCTAGGTGTCTTTCCTAACTAGACAGGAGTCCTCACTTCACTGAAACCCGAGTTTCAAATGGCCATTCCCGCCATAACTCCTGAATATACCCAGGTGCCTGCCACAATTTGAGAAAACTCATGAGACATCCCCCTTGACAGAAGATGAGGCCCGATTCCCCTGCATTGTGTGCAGAGGATTTCCATGTTCCAAATCATACACATTAGGAACCTCGATTTCCGTGCTAGAACTCCAGAGAATCCCCAAGAACACTGTCAGAGGATGAAAAGAACACTGCTGTCATCTCAGGAATGCAAAATAGATTGGTGTACCCCAAATCAAATCAAGATTAAGCACATTTCCCATGCATTGGCTCCATAGCCATCTCGTATTCCACATCATATACACCAAGTGGCTTGACATCCTTTAGGAAAATCCAGAGATTCCCTGAGACACCCATCTCAAGTCTAGAGGAACATCAATTTCAGTAAAGCAATTGGAGGAATGGACTCTGTACTCCATATCGTCTGGAGATGAGAGCTGATTCCCTGTCTTTGACTGAAGAGATAAGCCAACTTTCCACAAGCACCTCAAGATTAGTTTTCCCTCAGGAATATGTATGTGAGACAGACCCTATGTTTTCTGCTTTAAGTGAAATCGACCCCGCAATGCCCTGATTCGAAAGAAGGGTGCGTTTCTCTGTTGAGGCTTAAATGCAGGCTCATCTTTCATGTCACAAGATGAAAGGATGTCTGAATCACCTGTAGAGACCCTACAGAAAGCCCTAGGTCTCCACCTCATGTGGACAAGGGGACTCACAACCCTTTGACACCTTGAGAGGCTCTCAAATTCCAGTGCTTCAAAAGTTGACAAGGCCTGACAGTTCTTGAATATTGTTAGCAATCCCAATATCACTGTGCCAACTAGAAAGTGACCCTTGGTCCCACACCTCACTTCAAGAAGCATCTGTATTGTCCTGCCAAACCTAGTTTAGATTCCTGAGGTATCCAACGTAAATAGACAGCAGTTCTGATGTTAATGAACAAACAAGAGTTTTGAATGGCCATCCCCGCCATAACTCGAGAATATATCCCATGTTCCCCCCGCAATTTGAGGAAAACCATGAGATTTCCCCCTCGTCGAGAGACGAGCACCGATTCCCATGCATAGAGTGCAGAGCAATTCCATATTCCCAATCAAACACATAAGGAGCCTTGATTTGCTTGATGGAAATACAGGGAGTCCCCAAGAACACTCTCGCAAGTCTAAAATGACACTGATGTCACCAAAGGAATGTGAAATTTTTCGGTGTGTCCCAAGTCAACTCGAGATGATGCCAGACTCCCCTGTATTGGAACTAGATCAATCTCCCATTCCCCATCAACAAGACAGGTGGCTTGTCTTACTTTAGGCAACTCCTGATATTCCCTGAGGCACCAGTCTCAAGTCTAGTGGAACACCAATTTCAGCACAGGAACACGAAGAAAGCTCCATGGATGCCATATCATCTCAAGAAGAGAGCACATTCCCAGGATTCTATTGAAGAGGTAGACCAAATTGCCACAAGCACCTCAGGAGGAGCCTTCCCTCAGCAATAGGTATGCAAGAGGGACTCTATGCTTTCTGCTTCAAGTGGAATGGACACCGAGATGCCATGACTCAAAAGAAGGCCGGATTTCCTGCAGTGGCTTGAATGCAGGCATGTCTTTCATTTCAGAAGATGAAATTATGTATGAATCCTCTGTGTAGAGCATAGAGAAAGCCCTAGGTGCCTGCCTCATCGGTACAGGGTCCTCACAGCACTTGACACTTCGAGAGGCAAACCGAGTTCAATGCTTCAAAAGGTGAAGATGCCTGACTCTTCTGGAAAATTGATAGGAAACCCAATATCACTTTGCCAACTAGAAAAGGAAGCCTCTCTCCTGCTTCAACTCCAAAAGTATCCGTATTTTACTGCCAAGCCTAGTTTAGATTCCTGAGTTGTCCGTCGTACCTAGACATGTGTCCTGACTTCGCCGAACAAACTCGAGTTTCGCATGGACATCCACCCCGTAACTGAGAATATACCCCAGGTTTCTGCCTCAAAACGAAAAAACAATAAGACTTCCCCCGCGCCACGATATGAGCCCTGATTCCCCTGCAATGCATGCAGAGCAATTGCATTTTCCCAAACAAACATGTAAGGAGGCTTGATTTGCTTGATTGATCTCTGCAGAGTCCTCAAGAACACTCTCACAAGACGAGAGGAACACTGATGCCACCTCAGGAATGCAAAATAACTCGGAGTACCCCAAATCAAATTCAGATGAGGCCAATTTCCCTTGCATTGACCCCGTAACCATACTGCGATCCACATCATACAGAACAAGTGACTTGACTCCTTTTAGGAAACTCCAAAGATTCCCTGAGACACCCGCCTCAAGTATAGTGGATCATCAATTTCAGTACAGCAACGTGAGGAAAGTTCTGAGCACCCCATATTGTCTTGGGATGAGAATGTCTTCAGTCTTCAACTGAAGAAGTAAGCCAACTTTCCACAAGCACCTCAAGAGGAGCCTTCCCTCAGTAATAGGTATGTGAGAGGGACTCTGTGTTTCCTGCCTCAAGTGGAATGGACACCGAGCTATCCTGACTCAAAAGAAGGCCGGATTTCCCTGCAGTGGCTGAAATGCAGGCTCATCTTTCATCTCACAAGAGGAAGGGTTGTCTGAATACCCTGTGGAGACCCTCTAGAAAGCCCTAGGTGTCTGCCTCTTCTGGACAGGGAGCCTCACATTCATTTGACACCTCGAGAGGCATGCTTAGTTCAGTTCTTCAAAAGGTGACGATGCCTGACTGAGAAAATTGATAGGAATCCCAAGGTAACAGTGCCAACTAATAAGGGACATTTGGCTTCCTGCCTCACCTCCAGAAGCATCCGTATTGTCCTTCCAATCCTAGTTTAGATTCCTGAGGTGTCCGTCCTAACTAAACAGGAGTCCTGACTTCGCTGAACAAATCCGAGTTTCAGGTGTCCATCCCTGCTGTAACTCAAGAATATACCGCAGGTGCCTGCCGCAACTGGAGAAAATTCATGAGACTTCTCCTTCTACCGAAGATGAGGCCCGATTCCCCAGCATTGAAGGCAGAGGAATTCCGTGTTCCCAATCAAACACATAAGGAACCTCGATTTCCTTTATGGAACTCCAGAGAATCCCCAAGAACCCTGTCACAAGACAAGAAGAACACTGCTGTCACCTCAGGAGTGCAAAATAGATTGGTGTACCCCAAATCAACTCAAGATGAAGCACATTTCCCATGCATTGGCTCCATAGACATCTCGCATTCCACATCATATACACCAAGTGGCTTGACATCCTTTAGGAAAATCCAGAGATTCCCTGAGACACCCATCTCAAGTCTAGAGGAACATCAATTTCAGTAAAGCAATTGGAGGAATGGTCTGTGCACCCCATATCGTCTGGAGATGAGGGCTGATTCCCTGTCTTTGAGTGAAGAGATAAGCCACCTTTCCACAAGCACCTCAAGAGGACTTTCCTCTAAGGAATATGTATGTGAGAGGGACCCTGTGTTTTCTGCTTTAAGTGAAATGGACAATGAGATGCCCTGACTTGAAAGTAGGCGGGATTTCCCTGCAGAGGCTTAAATGCCGGCTCATCTTTCATATCACAAGATGAAAGGATGTCTGAATCCTCTGTAAAGATCGACAGAAAGCCCTAGATCTCAACCTCATCTGGACATGGGGCCTCAGAACCCTTTGACACCTCGAGAGGCTCGCAGAGATCAGTGCTTCAAAAGTTGATGATGCCTGACACTTCTTGAATATTGTCAGGAATCCCAATATCACTGTGCCAACTAGAAAGTGACCCTCCGTCTCATACCACACTTGTAGAAGCATCCATATTGTCCTGCCAAGCCAGTTTAGATTCATGAGGTATCCATCATAACTAGACAGGAGTCCTGATGTCACTGTACAAACACGGGATTCAATGGCAATCCCCGCCGTAACTTGAGAATATACCCCAGGTTCCCACTGCAACTCCAGGAAAACCATGAGACTTACCCCTCGGCAAGAGACGAGGCCCGATTACCTTACATTGCATGCAGAGCAATACAATATTCCAAATCAAACACATAAGGAGACTTGATTTGTTTGATGGAACTCCAGAGAGTCCTCCAGAAAATCCTCACAAGTCTAGAATGACACTCATGTCACCAAAGTAATGAGAAATTGTTCCTTGTATCCCAAATCAACTCGAGATGATGCCCGTCTCGCCTGTATTGGATCTAGAGCAATCCCCTGTTCCCCATCAAAGAAGACAGGTGGCTTGTCTTACTTAAGCAACTCAAGAGATTCCCTGAGACACACGTCTCAGGTCTAGAGGAACACCAATTTCAGCACAGGAACTTGATGAAAGTTCCAAGGACACCATATCATCTCAAGAAGAGAGCACATTCCCAGGATTCTATTGAAGAGGTAGGCCAACTTTCCACAAGCTCCTCAAGAGGAGCCTTCCCTCAGCAATAGGGATGTGAGAGGGACTCTGTTTTCTGCATCAAATGGAATGGACCCCGAGATGCCCTGACTCAAAAGAAGGTCAGATTTCCCTGCAGTTGCATAAATGCAGGCTCATCTTTCATCTCAAAAGATGAAGGGATGTCTGAATACCCTTTGGAGACCATAAAGAAAGCCCTAGGACTCTGCCTCTTCTGGACAGGGAGCCTCACCTCCCTTTGACACCTCGAGAGGCGCGCTTAGTTCAATGCTTCAAAAGGTGATGATGCCTGACTCTTCGAGAAAATTGATAGGAATCCCAATGTAACAGTGCCAATTAATAAGGGACACTTTTCCTCCCGCCTCACCTCCAGAATCATCCGTATTGTCCTGCCAATCCTAGTTTAGACTCCTGAGGTGTCCATCCTAACTAGACAGGAGTCCTGACTTCGCTGAACAAATCCGAGTTTCAGATGCCCATCCCCACCGTAACTCGAGAATATTCCCCAGGTGCCTGCTGCAACTGGAGAAAACTCATGAGACTTCTCCCTCTACTGAAGATGAGGCCCGATTCCCCAGCATTGCATGCAGAGGAATTCCGTGTTCCCAATCAAACACATAAGGAGCCTTGATTTGCTTGATGGAAATCCAGAGAGTCCCCAAGAACACTCTCACAAGTCTAAAATGACACTGATGTCACCAAAGGAATGTGAAATTTTTCGGTGTGTCAAAGTCAACTCGAGATGATGCCTGACTCCCCTGTATTAGATCTAGAGCAATCTCCCATTCCCCATCAACAAGACAGGTGGCTTGTCTTACTTTAGGCAACTCCTGATATTCCCTGAGGCACCCGTCTTAAGTTAGTGGAACACCAATCTCAGCACAGGAACTCGAAGAAAGCTCCATGGATACCATATCATCTCAAGAATAGAGCACATTCCCAGGATTCTATTGAAGAGGTAGGCCAACTTTCCACAAGCACCTCAGGAGGAGCCTTCCCTCAGAATAGGTATGCGAGAGGGACTCTGTGCTTTCTGCCTCAAGTGGAATGGACCCCGAGATGCCCTGACTCAAAAGAAAGGCGGATTTCCCTGCAGTGGCTTGAATGCAGGTTGTCTTTCATTTCACAAGATGAAATTATGTATGAATTCCCTGTGGAGAGCATAGAGAAAGACCTAGGTGCCCACCTCATCTGGACAGGGTCCTCACATCCCTTGACACTTTGAGAGGCATGCAGAGTTCAATGCTTCAAAAGGTGACGAGGCCTGACTCATCTTGAAAATTGACAGGAAACCCAATATCACGTTGCTAACTAGAAAAGGAAGCCTATCTCCTGCTTCAACTCCAAAAGTATCCGTATTTTCTTGCCAAGCCTAGTTTAGATTCCTGAGGTGTCCGTCATGCCTAGACATGTGTCCTGACTTCACTGAACAAACTCGAGTTTCGAATGGACATCCACGCCGTAACTCAAGAATATACCCAGGGTTTATGCCGCAACACGAAAAAACCATAAGACTTCCCCCGCGCCATGATATGAGCCCAGATTCCCCAGCATTGCATGCAGAGCAATTGCATTTTCCCAAACAAACATGTAAGGAGCCTCGATTTGCTTGATTGATCTCCAGAGAGTCCTCAAGAACACTCTCACAAGACGAGACGAACACTGATGTCACCTCAGGGATGCAAAATAACTCGGAGTACCCCAAATCAAATTCAGATGAGGCCAGTTTCCGTTGCATTGGCCCCGTAACAATCCCGCGATCCACATCATACAGAACAAGTGACTTGACTCCCTTTAGGAAACTCCAAGGATTCCCTGAGACACCCGCCTCAAGTATAGAGGATCATCAATTACAGTACAGCAACTCGAGGAAAGTTCTGCGCACCGCATATTGTCTCGGGATGAAAATGATTCCCTGTCTTCGACTGAAGAGGTAAGCCAACTTTCCACAAGCACCTCAAGAGAAGCCTTCCCTCAGCAATAGGTATGTGAGAGGGAGTCTGTGTTTCCTGCCTCAAGTGGAATGGACCCCGAGCTGCCCTGACTCAAAAGAAGGCTGGATTTCCCTGCACTAGCTGAAATGCAGGCTCATCTTTCATCTCACAAGATGAAGCTTTGTCTGAATACCCTGTGGAGACCCTCTAGAAAGCCCTAGGTCTCTGCCTCTTCTGGACAGGGAGCCTCACATAAATTTGACACCTCGAGAGGTGCGCTTAGTGCAATGCTTCAAAAGGTGACAATGACGGACTCTTCGAGAAAATTGATAGGAATCCCAATGTAACAGTGACAAATAATAAGGGACACTTTGCCTCCTGCCTCACATCCAGAAGCGTCCGTATTGTCCTGCCAATCCTAGTTTAGATTCCTGAGGTGTCCGTCCTAACTAAACAGGAGTCCTGACTTCGCTGAACAAATCCGAGTTTCAGATGACCGTCCCTGCTGTAACTCAAAAATATACCCCAGGTGCCTGCCACAACTGGAAAAAACTCATGAAACTTCTCCCTCTACCGAAGATGAGGCCTGATTCCCCAGCATTGCATGCAGAGGAATTCCATGTTCCCAATCAAACACATAAGGAACCTCGATTTCCTTGATGGAACTCCAGAGAATCCCCAAGAACACTGTCACAAGACGAGAACACTGATGTCACCTCAGGAATGCAAAATATACTGCTATACACCAAATCAACTCATGATGAAGCACATTTCCCCTGCATTGGCTCCATAGCCATCCCGCCTTCCACATCATATACAAGTGGATTGATATCCTTTAGCAAAATCCATAGATTCCCTCACACACCCATCTCAAGTCTAGAGGAACATCAATTTCAGTAAAGCAACTGGAGGAATGCTCCGTGCACCCCATATCATCTGGAGATGATAGCTGATTCCCTCTCTTGGACTGAAGAGATATGCCAACTTTCCACAAGCACCTCAAGAGGAGTTTTCCCTCAGGAACATGTATGTGAGAGGGACCCTGTGTTTTCTGCTTTAAGTGAAATGGACCCCGAGATGCCCTGACTCGAAAGAAGGCTGGATTTCCCTGCAGAGGCTGAAATGCAGGCTCCTCTTTCATTTCACAATGTGAAGGGATGTCTGAATCCCCTGTAGAGATCCTACAGAAAGCCCTATGTCTCCGACTCATCTGGCCAAGGGGGCTCGCATCCCTTTGATACCTCGAGAGGCCCGCGGAGTTCAGTGATTCAAAAGTTGACGGTGCCTGACTCTTCTTGAATATGGTTAGGAATTCCAATATCACTGTGCCAACTAGAAAGTTACCCTCCATTTCACACCATACTTCTAGAAGCGTCCATCTTGTCCTGCCAAGACAGTTTAGATTCATGAGGTATCCATCATAACTAGACAGGTGTCCTGACGTCATTACACAAACACAAGTTTGATTGGCCATCCCCACCGTAACTCTGGAATATACCCCAGGTTCCCGCCGCAACTTGAGAAAAACCATGAGATTTCTCCCTCGGCAAGAGACGAGGCCCAATTCCCCTGCATTACATGCACAGCAATTACATGTTCCCAATCAAACAAGTAAGGAGCCTTGATTTGCTTGACGGAACTCCAGAGAATTCCAAAGAACACCCTCACAAGTCTAGAATGACAATGATGTCACCAAAGGAATGTGAAATTGTTCAGTGTATCCCAAATCAACTCGAAATGACGCCCGACTCCCCTGTACTGGATCTAGAGCAGTCCCCCGTTCCCCATCATACAAGACAGGTGGCTTGTCTTACTTTAGGCAACTCCAGAGATTCCCTGAGACACCTGTCTCAAATATAGAGGAACACCAATTTCAGCACAGGAACTCGAGGTAAGCTCCATGGATGCCATATCATCTCGAGAAGAGAGCAGAATCCCAGGATCTATTGAAGAGGTAGGCCAACTTTCCACAATCACCTCAAGAGTACCCTTCCCTCAGCAATAGGTATGTGAGAGGGACCCTGAGTTTGCTGCCTCAAGTAGAGTGGATACCGGGATGCCCTGACTCAAAGATAAGCCGGATTTCCATGCAGAGGCTTAAATGCAGGCTCATCTTTCATATCACAAGATGAAAGGATGTCTGAATCCCCTGTAGAGACCCAACAGAGAGCCCTAGTTCTCCACCTCATCTGGACAAGGGGCCTCACATCCATTTGACACTTCAAGAGGCTCGCGGATTTCAGTGCTTCAAAACCTGACGATGCCTGACCGTTCTTGAATATTGTTAGGAATCCCAATATCACTGTGCCAACTAGAAAGTGACCCTAGGTCCCACAGCTCACTTCTAGAAGCGTCTGTATTGTCCTGCCAAGCCTAGTTTAGATTCCTGAGGTATCCATCGTAAATAGACAGGAGTCCTGACGTCGCTGAACAAACACGAGTTTTGAATGGGCATCCCCACCGTAACTCGAGAATATACCCCAGGTTCCCGCTACAACTCGAGGAAAACCATGAGACATCCCCCTCGTCGAGAGATGAGGCCCGATTCCCCTGCATTGCATGCAGAGCAAATCCATATTCCCAGTCCAACATATAAGGAGCCTTGATTTGCTTGATGGAAATCCAGAGAGTCCCAAAAACAACCTCACAATTCTAGAATGACACTGATGTCACCAAAGAAATGTGAAATTGTTCTGTGTATCCCAAATGAACTTGAGATGATGCCTGACTCCCCTGTTTTGGATCTAGAGCAATCCCCCATTCCGCAACATACAAGACAGTTGGCTTGTCTTACTTTAAGCAACTCCAGAGATTCCCTGAGACACCTGTCTCACATCTCTAGGAAAACCAATTTCAGCACAGGAATTCGAGCAAAGCCCCATGGATGCCTTATCATCTCGAGAAGTGAGCAGATTCCCAGGATTCTATTGAAGAGGTAGGCCAAATTTCAACAAGCACCTCAATAGTACCCTTCCCTCAGCAATAGGTATGTGAGAGAGACCCTGATTTGATACCTCAGGTAGAGTGGATACTGAGATGCCCTGACTCGAAAGAAGGTCGGATTTCCCTGCAGTGCCTTGAATGAAGGCTCGTCTTTCACCACAGAACATGAAGAGATATATGAATCCCGTGTGGAGACACTAGAGAAAGCCCTAGGTGCCCGCCTCATCTGGACAGGGTGCTCACATCACTTGACTCTTCGAGAGGCACGAGGAGTTCAGTGCTTCAAAAGGTGACGATGCATGACTCTTCTTGAAAATTGATAGGAATCATAATATCACTGTGCCAACTAGAAAAGGAGGCCTGATCTCCCGCTTCACCTCCAGAAGCATGTGTATTGTCCTGCCAAGCATAGTTTACATTCCTGATGTGTCCGTCATACCTAGACAGGTGTCCTGACATCGCTGAACAAACTCGAGTTTCGAATGGACATCCCCGCCGTACTCAATAATATACCGCAGGTTCCTTCCTCAACTCGAGAAAACCCATGAGACTTCCCCTTTGCCGCGAGATGAGGCCCGATTCTCATGCATTGCATTCAGAACAATTCCGTTTTCCCAATGAAACAAGTAAGGAGCCTCAATTTGCTTGACTGAACCCCAGAGAGTCCCCAAGATCACTGTCACAAGACGAGAAGGACACCAATGTTACCTGAGGAATGCAAAATAACTCGGTGTACCCCAAATCAAATTGAGAGGAGGCCAATTTCCCTTGCATTGGCTCCATAACCATTCCGCGATCCCATCATACATAACAAGTGGCTTGACTCCCTTTAGGAAACTCCAGAGATTAACTAAGACACCCGTCTCAAGTATAGAGGATCATCAATTTCAGTACAGCAACTTGACGAAAGTTCTGTGTACCCCGTATCATCTCGGAATGAGAATGATTCCCTGTCTTTGACTGAAGAGGTAAGCCAGCTTTCCACAAGCACCTCAAGAGGAGCCTTCCCTCAGCAATAGATATGTGAGAGGGACTCTGTGTTTTCTGCCACATGTGGTATGTACCCCGAGATGCCCTGACTAAAACGAAGGCCGGATTACCCAGCAGGGGCTTCAATGCAGGCTCATCTTTCATCTCACAAGATGAAGGATGTCTGAGTCCCCTGTGGAGACCATAGAGAAAGCCCTAGGTCTCCGCCGCTTCTGGACAGGGGGCCTCACATCCCTTTGACATCACGAGAGGCGCGCTTAGTTCAATGCTTCAAAATGTGACGATGCCTGACTCTTCATGAAAATTGACAGGATCCCAATATAACTGTGCCAACTAATAAGGGACGCTGGACCTCCCACCTCCCCTTCAGATGCGTTGGTATTGTTCTGCCAAGCCTAGATTAGATTGCTGAGGTGTCCATCAAAACTAGACAGGAGTCCTGACTTCACTGAAAAAACCCGAGTTTCAAATGGCCATCCCCACCGTAACTCGAGAATATACCCCAGGTGTCTGCCACATCTCGAGAAAACTCATAAGACTTCCCCCTTGCCACAAGGTGAGGCCCGATTCCCCTGCATTGCATGCAGAGGAATTCCATGTTCCCAATCAAACACATAAGGAACCTCGATTTCCTTGATGGAACTCCAGAGAATCCCCAAGAACACAGTTAGAAGATGAGAAGAACACTGTTGTCACCTCAGGAATGCAAAATAGATTGGTGTACCCCAAATCAAATCAAGATGAAGTGCATTTCCCCTTCATTGGCTCCATAGCCATCCCGCATTCCACATCATATACAACAAGTGGCTTGACAGCCTTTAGGAAAATCCAGAGGTTCCCTGAGACACCCATCTCAAGTCTAGAGGAAGTTCAATTTCAGTAAAGCAACCCGAGGAAGGATCCATGTACCACATATCGTCTGAGCATGAGAGCTCATTCCATGTCTTCAACTGAATAGGAAACCAATCTTTCCACAAGTACCTCAAGAGGAGTTTTCCCTCAGGAATATGTATGTGAGAGGGACCCCGTGTTTTCTGATTCAAGTGAAATGGAACCCGGTATGCCCTGAACTTGAAAGAAGGCCAAATTTCCCTGCAGAGGCTTAAATGCACGCTAATCTTTCATACAATAAGATGAAAGAATGTCTGAATCCCCTGTAGAGATCATAAAGAAGGCCCTAGGTCTCCACCTCATCTGGAAAAGGGACCTCACATCCATTTGACATCTCGAGAGACTCGCAGAGTTCAGTGCTTCAAAATTTTACAATACCTGACTCTTCTTCAATATTGTTAGCAATCCCAATATCACTGTGCCAACTAGAAAGTGAACCTCGGTCTCATACCTCACTTCTAGAAGCGTCCGGATTGTCCTGACAATCCTAGTTTAGATTCCTGTGTTATCCATCGTAACTACACAGGAGTCCTGACATCGCTGAACAAAAACGAGTTTTGATTGGCCATCCTCGCCGTAACTCGAGAATATACGCCAGGATCCCACCGCAACTCGAGGAAAACCCCTCCGCGAGAGATGAGGCCTGATTTCCCTGAATTGCATGCAGAGCAATTCAAGGTTTCCAATCAAAAATGTAAGGAGCCTTGATTTCCTTGACGGAACGCCAATGAGTGCCCAAGAACACCCTCACAAGTCTAGAATGACACTGATGTCACAAAAGGAATATCAAATTGTTCAGTGTATCCCAAATCAAATCGAGATGACGCCAATCTCCCCTTTATTTGATCTAGAGCAATCCCCCAATCCCCATCATACAAGACAGGTGGCTTGTCTTACGCTACGCTACTCCAGAGTTTCCCTGAGACACCCGTCTCAAATCTAGAGGAACACCAATATCAGCACAGGAACTCGAGGAAAGCTCCATGTCCGCCATATCATCTCGAGAAGAGAGCAGATTCCCAGGATTCTATTGAAGAGGTAGGCCAACTTTCCACAAGCACCTCAAGAGTACCCTTCCCTTAGCAATAGGTATGTGAGAGGGAACCTGAGTTTGCTGCCTCAACTAGAGTGGATACCAAGATGCCTTGACTCGAAAGAAGGTTGGATTTCCCTGCAGTGACTTGAATGCACGCTCGTCTTTCATCGCACAAGATGAAACGGTGTGTGAATCCCCTGTGGAGAGGCTAGATAAAGCCCTACGTGCCCGTCTCATCTGTACAAAGTCCTCATATCCCTTCACACTTTGAGAGGCACGCAGAGTTCAATGCTTCAAAAGGTGACGATGCCTGACTCTTCTTGAAAATTGATAGGAATCCCAATATCACTGTGTCAACTAGTAAAGGAGGCCTGATCTCCTGCTTCACCTCCAGAAGCATCCGTATTGTGCTGCCAAGCCAAGTTTACATTCGTGAGGTGTCTGTCTTACCTAGACAGGTATCCTGACTTCGCTGAACAAACTCAAGTTTTGAATGGACATCCCCGCCGTAACTCGAAAATATACCCCAGGTTCCTGCCGCAACTCGAGAAAACCCATGAGACTTCCTCCTCGACGTGAGATGAGGCCCAATTCCCCTGCATTGCAAGCAGAGGAATTCTGTTTTCCAAATCAAACACGTAAGGAGCCTCGATTTGCTTGACTGAACTCCAGAGAGTCCCCAAGAACACTGTCACAAGACGAGAAGAACACTGATGTCACCCCAGGAACACAAAATAGCTTGGTTTACCCCAAGTCCAATTGAGATGAGGCCAATTTCCTTTGCATTGGCTCCATAACCATCACGCGATCCACATCATACAAAACAAGTGGCTTGACGCCCTTTAGGAAACTCCAGAGATTCCCTGAGACACCCGTCTCAAGTAAAGAGGATCACCAATTTCAATACAGCAAATTGAGGAAAGTTCCATGCACCCCATATCATTTCAGGATGAGAATGATTCCCTGTCCTGAATTGAAGAGGTAAGCCAACTTTCCACAAGCACCTCAAGAGGAGTCTTCCCTCAGCAATAGGTATGTGAGAGGGACTCTGTGTTTTCTGCCTCAAGTGGAATAGACCCCGTGATGCCATGACTCAAAAGAAGGCCAGATTTCCCTGCAGTGGCTTAAATGCAGGCTCATCTTTCATCTTAAAACATGAAGGAATGTCTGAATCCGCTGTAGAGACCCTAGGGAAGCCCTAGGTCTCCGACTCTTCTGAACAGGTGACCTCACATCCATTTGAAACCTCGAGAGGCGCGGAATTCAAAGCTTCCTAAGCTGATGATGCCTGACTCTTCGTAAAAATTGATAGGAATACCAATATAACTGTGCCAACCTATAAGGGACGCGTGGCCTCCTGCCTCACCTCCAGAAGCATCCGTGTTGTCCTGCCAAGCCTAGTTAAGATTCCTGAGGTGTCCGTCGTAACTAGACAGGAGTCCTGACTTCGCTGAACAACCCTAGTTTCAAATGGCCATGCCTGGCTTAACTCGAGAATATACCCCAGGTGCCTGCTGGAACTCGAGAAAACTCATGAGACTTCACACTCACCACAAGATGAGGCCCGATTCCCCTGAATTGCATGCAGAGGAATTCCATGTTCCCAATAAAACACGTAAGGAACCTCGATTTCCTTGATGAAACACCAGAGAAACCCCAAGAACACTGTCACAAGATGAGAAGAACACTACTGTCACCTCAAAAATGCAAAATAGATTGGTGTATCCCAAATCAACTAAAGTTGAAGGACATTTCCCCTGCATTGGCTCCATAGCCATCCATCATTCCACATCATATACAACAGTGGCTTGACATCATTTAGGAAAATTCAGAGATTCCTTGAGACACCCATCTCTAGTCTAAAGGAACATCAATTTCAGTAAAGCAACTCAAGGAAAGCTCCATGTACCCCATATCATCTGGAGATGAGAGCTGATTCCCTGTCTTCGAGTGAAGAGCAAAGCCAGCATTTCACAAGTACCTCAAGAGGAGGCTTCCCTCAGCAATAAGTATATGAGAGAGACCCTGAGTTTTCTGCCTCAATGGGAATGGACACCGAGATGCCCTGACTCGAAAGAAGACCGGATTTCCCTGCAGTGGCTTGAATACAGGCTCGTCTTTCATCTCAGAATATAAAGGGACGTCTGAATACCCTGTGCAGACCCTAGAGAAAGCTCTAGATCTCCTCCTCGTCTGGACAGGAGGCCTGACATCCCTCTGACACCTCAAGAGGCACGTGGAGTTCAAAGCTTCAAAAGGTGATGTTGCCTGACTCTTTTTGAAAATTGATAGGAATCACAATATCACTGTGGCAACAAGAAAGGGACACTTGGTCTCGCGCCTCAACTTGAAAAGCGTCCATATTGGCTTGCTAAGCCTCGTGGAGATTCCTGAGGTGTCCCTCGTAACTAAACAGAAGTCCTGACATCGTTGAAAAAACACAAGCTTTGAAGGATTATCCCAGCTGTAATTCGAGAATGTACCCCAAGTTCCCACCACAACTTGAGAAAAACAATGAGAATTCCCCCAGACTGCGAGATGAGGCCCATTTCCCTGCATTGTGTGCAGAGCAATTCCACGTTTTCCATCAAACATATAAGGAGCCTTGATTTGCAAGTTGGAACTCCAGAGAGTCCTCAAGAACACTGTCACAAGTCTAGAAGGACACTGATGTCACTGAAGGAATGTGAAACAATTCGGTGTCCCTCAAATAAGATCAAGATGAAGCCCAATTGCAGTGCATTGGCTCCAGAGCTATCCTGAGTGGCACATGATATAAGACCAGTGGCTTGACTTCCTTTAGGCAACTTGAGAGATTCCCAGAGACACCCTTCTCAAGTATAGAGGAACACCAATTTCTGCACCACAACTCGAGGAAAGATCCGTGCACCCAAAATCATCTCGAGCTGAGAGCTGATTCCCTGACTTAGACTGAAGAGGTATGCCAACTTACCACAAGCACCTCAAGAGGAGGATTCCCTCATGGATAAGTATGTGAGAAGTACCCTGAGTGTGTTGCCTCAAGGGTAATGAACACCGAGATGCCCTGACTTGAAAGAAGGCCGGATATCCCTGCAGTGGCTTGAATGCAGGCACGTCTTTCATCTCACAACATGAACGGATGTCTGAATCCCCTGTGGAGGCCCTAGAGAAAGCCCTGGGTCCTAGCCTTATCTGGACAGGAGTCCTCAATCACTCTGACACACTGAGAGGCACACGGAGTTCAATGCTTCAAAAGGTGATGATG
>JAGTXW010001337.1:1660802-1701660 GCA_020226075.1 Hydropotes inermis
TTGGAGTTTATATTTATGTGTGGTGTTAGAGATTAGAAATTGGATAGGCTTAGATCCTAGAATTCTCTTCGCTTCCTTCACTATTTGGGCGTAGTGTCCCACTGGCCTCTAGAGAGTGAGCACAGATACCCACAGACACACACACACACACCCAAGCACAGTGAATATGAAAAGGACAGTGGGTTGGCATCAGAAGAAGGACAGATAGGAGAACGGTAATAAGACGAACTTACAGGGGCTGGAAGCACTGCCTGCCTGAGACACGGACTCCCATATTTTCCAGGTCTTGTCCCACCTATGTCTGAGGACATCCCTAGAAGTCCATGAGGGCATCAGCCCCGGTGTGCAGGTGGGGAAACTGACAGGCTTTGAGAGAAATGGACTCATTCAGGACGGAGAACAGTTGGGAAATGGGAGGTGAGTCTCGGCCCAGGTCTGTCAACTCAGAGCTGCAGACACAGCCTGCCCGGGAGCTGTGTGGAGGGCTCTGTGTTGCAGCTGAGTGAGGCCCGGGGCTGCGTGGATGAGGGATGAGTGGTCAGGATCCTGAGGGCTATGTGCAGGGGTGTCAACTATCAATCCAAGGAAGGGGCCCCCGGGTGGTGAAGTCACTTCCTCGATGGCAGACCCTAACAGAACTCGAAACCCAGGCACCCACTTTCTAGCAACAGCGCCACAGCCAGTTGGGGCTCACTTGGCTGAAGAGTCTTCATCCAGAAGGATGTTCTCCAGCTATTTCTCGACAAGCCAGGGATTCTGCTTCAGGAAACCTTGGAAGGAGAGGTTTTTCAGATGTTTCAGGAGGTTCAGTGCTCAACCTGGATCCCTCTGGTCCTTTACCAGAGTGCACCTCAGGTAACCCCAGGCAATCTAGAGCTGGCCACACCAGTTGTGGCCGCCACTGGGAGCCCTCCCTGTGCAGCTCCATTTGCCCTCATCTCGATGTGCGGGAAAGTGGGACTTGAGGGGAGGTTCTCCCTCTGGGCAGGAGCAGATTGGTATGTACGTGGTGACCTGGGGTTCCTGTCATGGTCACACCTGAGGACGGGCTGTCAGTAGGGAAATAGGATCCCTGAGGTGCTTTCCTTCAAGAGGGAGGGACTCCATTTTCTGCTTGACTGCCTGAGGAAGTGTGATTGCGGCATGGGGAGGGCTGGCAGAATCCTGGATCTCACATAACTTCGGGTTCTTACTGAAGGCAGAGATCCGGCAGCTTCCCCTGGAAAAGAGGAAAGGAGTCCAGGAGATCTGTGGACGAGGCTAGGATGTTGTGAGAAGCATCTGGGAGGCCAGAGCTCAGAGTCAGCCCCCATGAGAGTTCACACCCATCCTCTCTCCATCAAAGCCCTGCCTCCACCCCCGAACCTTGGACCAAGGGCACATGGTGTGCTGTGCTCACTGTCTGATGGAACCTCAGCTGGGATGCCCAGCTGGTGCTGAAAGGATCCAGTGACACCTGAGCCCTTGCTGGTAAAGGATGAATGACAGTGGCAGGAGGAGAGCCAGGCAGATGAAGCTCGGCAAATGCTAACAAGAGTTTTGCCAGGAGAACACACTGATCATTGCAAACACCCATTTCCAACAACACAAGATATGACTCTCCACAGGGACATCACCAGATGGTCAATACCACAATCAGATTGATTATATTCTTTGCAGCAAGTGATGCAGAAGCTCTGTACTGTAAGCAAAAACAAGACTGGGAGCTGACTGTGGCTCAGAGCATGAACTGTTTATTGTAAAATTCAGACTTAAATTGAAAAAAGTAGGTAAAAACATTATGCAATACAGGTAAAACCTCATCAAATACCTTACAATTATAGACTGCAGGTGACATATTCAAGAGATTGGATCTGATAGAGTGCCTGGACAACTCTGAACAGTGGTTCCTAAGAATTGTACAGGAGGCTATTCTCAAACAATCTTCAAGGAAAAGAAATGCAAAAAGGCAAAATGGTTGTCTGAAGAGGCCTTAAAAAATAGCTGAGAAAAGAATAGAAGCTGACGTCAAAGGAGAAAAGGAAAGATAAAACCATCTGAGTTCCAAAGAATAGCAAGGAGAGGTAAGAAAGCCTTCCTCAGTGATTGATGCAAAGAAATAGAGGAAAACAATAGAATAGGAAAGACTAGAGATCTCTTCAAGAAAATTAGAGATACCAAGGGAACAATAAACTTGGGCACAATAAATGACAGAAACTGGATCTAACAGAAGCAGAAGATATTAAGAAGAAGTGGCAAGAATACACAGAAGAAATATACAAAAAAGATCTTAGTGACCCAGATAACCACAATGGTGTGATCACACACCTACAGCCAGAAATGTTAGAGTGCAAAGTCAAGTGGGCCTTAGGAAGCATTACTATGAACAAAGCTAGTCGATATAATGGAATTCCAGCTGAGCAATATCATATCCTAAAAGATGAATGCTGTTAAAGTGTTGCACTCAATATACCAGCAAAGTAGAAAAACTCAGCAGTGTTCATAAAGGTCTTTTTTCTTTCCCATCCCAAAGAAAAACAATGCCAAAAAATGTTCAAACTACTGAACGGTTGTTACTGAATGATAAGACGCCAGGATTCTTGGCCTGTGAAGGAGAAAAATTCAATCCGGGGCGCGAGACGAGGCTGGATCGCTCAGAGCTTTTGTGTAATCAAGTTTTATTAAAGTATAAAGGAGATAGAGAAAGCTTCTGACATAGGCATCAGAAGGGGGCAAACGAGTACCCCTCTCCTAGTCTTTAGCTGTATGTTACATAGTCACAGTCTGTTAATGAAGAGAAAGGAATGTCATAAAATTTAGAATGGAATCAGATAATTCATCCCTGGCCATAAAACGATTGACTGTAATCTTGTAGAAGGGCAGAATACCAACAAATAGTTTCGTTTACATAGATTAGGGGAACAATACCTGAGTAAGTAAGTTAAGCCATTTGAAGGAACCAACTTGAAGATAGAGTCTGGGGTACATTAACATAGCTTAAGACAACATTTCCGTAAGAAAAAGAAATGTATTGGTTAACTCAAGGTTTGAGAGCAGTTAGCTTTAGGTGAGACCAGGTGTCATGGCAACACAGCATTTTAAAAGAAACCGCTTTTTAAATTTGAAAAAAAAAGAAAAAACATATCCCTGTTTTTTTTTTCTTCCTGCCGCTTAAGAGAGATAAAAATGTCTGGCACTTGCAGCCTCTTTCCTCCTTTTGGAGACCCCTGGCCTTCCTGCCTGTTACCCTCTTACTACCACCAATTGCATTCATTTCACATGTTAGCAAAGTAATGCTCAAAATTCGCCAAACTAGGCTTCAACAGTACATGAACTGAGAACTTCCAGATGTTCAAGCTGGATTTAGAAAAGGCAGAGGAACCAGAGATCAAATTGCCAGTATTCATTGGAGATCATAAAAAAGCAAGAGAATTCCAGAAAAACATCAACTTCATTGAGTACGCTAAAGTCTTTGACTGTGTGGGTCATAGCAAACTATGGGAAATTCTTAAAGAGATGGGAATACCGGACCACTTACCTCCCTTCTGAGATCCGTGTATGCAGGTCAGGAAGCAACAGTTAGAACTGGACATGGAAGAATGGACTGGTTCCAAATTAGGAAAGGAGTACATCAACATTGTATATTATCACCCTGCTTGTTTAACTTATATGCAAGTACATCATGCAAAATGTGGGGCTGGATGAAGCACAAGCTGGAATCTAGGTTGCTGGGAGAAATACCAATAACTTCAGATATGCAGATGACACCACCCTCATGGCAGAAAGCCAAGAGGAACTAAAGAGCCTCTTGATGAAGGGGAAAGAGGAGAGTGAAAAAGCTGGCTTAAAACTCAACATTCAAAAAGTAAGATCATGGCATCTAGTATCATCACTTCATGGCAAATAAATGAGGAAACAATGGAAACAGTGACAGGCTTTATTTTCTTGGGCTCCAAAATCACTACAGATGGTGACTGCAGCCATGAAGTTAAAAGACACTTCCTCCTTGGGAAAAGAGCTATAACAAACCTACACAGCATATAAAAAGCGGAAAATCTATGACAAACCTATATAGCATATAAAAAGCTGAGACATTACTTTCCCAACAAAGATCCATATAGTCAAAGCTATGGTTTTTCCAGTAGTTATGGATGGATGTGAGAGTTGGATCATAAAGAAGGCTGAGTGCTGAAGAATTGATGCTTTTGAACTGTGGTGTTGGAGAAGACTCTTGAGAGTCCCTTGGACTGCAACGAGATCAAACCAGTCAATCCTAAAGGAAATCAGTCCTGAATATTCATTGGAAGGACTGATGCTGAAGCTGAATCTCCAATACTCTGCCCCCCTGGTGGGAAGAGTGGGCTCATTGGGAAATAGTCTGACGGAAGAAAAGAGCCAACTCATTGGGAAAGACTCTGATGCTACAAAGATTGAAGGCAAGAGGAGAAGGGGACAACAGAGGACATGATGGTTGGTGGCTTCATTGACTCAATGAACATGAGATTGAGCAAACTCCGGGAGATAGTGAAGAATGGGAAAGCCAGTGTACTGCCATCCACAGGGTTGCAAAAAGTCAGACAAAGTGACTGAACAACAAGAACAAAGCAGATGCTGGACTTTCTTACAAGGTGAGCACTTCCCTCCACCTACGGCATCCTGGGAAGTTGGCCCCATTCCAGCTGGAGTCACAGGAATATCTCTCCACCTCTCTTAGGCCCAGTTGGTCCCTCTGCACACAAGGGCAATGGGAGAACCAGGCCTCAGGGTGAATGTGGGGACTAAGTGGGTCCTTCCTGGAAAGTTGGAAAGTGCTTTCTGGGGACCTGGCCCCATGGAAAAGTCTGCTGGAGGGGCTGTGATTGTACTTAGTCATCATGTTCCTCCTCCCCTCAAAAAAGTCTCTGTCTCAGTTGTCTCTGTCCTTTGACCTTGGGCCAAACTGATTCCCATTTGCAAGGTGAGTTGTGAGAGGTGCCCTGTCCTGGGTGAGTGACAGCAGGGGTCCCTGTGAGTGATCAGTAGTGCCCCAGGCACTCAGATGGGGCTGGTTAGACTCATTCATTCTTGAAATATACAGGAAGGCCCACAAGGTGCAGGCATTTTTCTAGGAACAACCATCATGTGATACATTGAGCAGACAGCAGTCCTGCCCTCCAGGGCTTCCGTTCTCCCAGGGTCACATGGTCACACTGGCCATCACATCTGGGCGTGTCTCCAGTGCTGTCCATGTGACACCTTCCTGGCCTCCTCTAGGTGTGGATGCACCCTCCCTCACTCTGATGAGGACAGTGGGCCCCTGCACCATCTGACAGTGTAAGTGGGGCTTTGATTCAAGAGGGAAGGACTCAGTTTTCCAAAGAACCACCAAGTGAGATGTGACCTGGAGGAGAACTGGCCTCTGAACGGGCAGGAGGAGAAGGCAAAAGTCCCAGACGCCACAGGGCTGCCCAGGAGCTCAGTGTGGAAGGAAGGCCAGGTCTCTGACTCTTCTGCCCACCTGACACCCCCCAGGGCCATGTCCACCATCCTGGGCACCTAGCTGTGCCATTAACCTGAGGGTTTCCACCAGCCCCCACAGTTTCCCTGCCTGAGGATGCTACTGGCTTAAACAAAGCTCAGCATGTCTGACTCAGACCTGGAGCAACAAATCCTACATCTCCTGGCACAGCTGGAGACCCTGGAGCCCACTGAGGCACATGGGGTTGTGATGGGAGCAAATGAGGATGGGAGGGAGCTGAACCACAGAGAGCAGAACCTTCTGAGACTAGATCTGGGCCAGGAGCAATGAGGAAGCTCAGATCAGTATTGCCCTGGACTGCAGTCTGGGAAGACTTTCTGGGGCTGGCATCTTTGAGAGATCATTGAGTGGCAGTGAGAAGCTTTCTTTTCTGTTTTTGGGAGACACTTGGAAAAGCAGTCCTATTGATGTTTTCTCTCCTTGGATCTACAGCATCAGCTCCAGAACAAGCTCTGGAAACATCTCCAGACCTGGAGCCAACTACACCTCTACTGCCCACCTGAGCTTCAGAGTTAGAGCAAGTCCATTTTTGGTATTTTTTTAATGTATACTAAATTGTTTATGATATAAAGTTCACTTAAAATTTGACAGATTGATTATCTTAGATTGTTCATGTAAATTACAGTAAGTTCATTCCCAATATTACATAACCCTATTACATGTCTCTTTGAGATTATTTTCACTGCTAAATAATATTCCATTCAGGAACCAGCATATTTGGCTTTCATCTGTTGATGGACATTAGATGTTTCATCTTTGGGCTCTTCTGAACATTGGTGCTGTGAATACTTGTGTACAGGCATTTGAATATGTGTATTCACATGCTTTTGGGTATTGATATAGGAGGGGAATTTGGGGGTTGACTGAAAACTGTAGGCTTGTCCTTTTGAGAAGCTGCTGAAGTGTTATATACAGTGGCTGTAACCATTTGATAGAGAAGGCATTGGTGACCCACTCCAGTACTCTTGCCTGGAAAATCCCATGGACGGAGGAGCCTGGTAGGCTGCAGTCCATGGGGTCGCTGAGAGTCAGACAGGACTGAGCGACTTCACTTTCACTTTTCACTTTTATGCATTGGAGAAGGAAATGGCAAACCACCCCAGTGTTCTTGCCTGGAGAATCCCAGGGACGGGGGAGCTTGGCGGACTCCCACCCATGGGGTCGCACAGAGTCATACACGACTGATGTGACTTAGCAGCAGCAGCAGCAGTACCATTTCACAATCCCCAGAATTTAGGTGTATAATTTCCACTTCTAATTTTTATAGCAGTTTCCTCTCTCTCCGTCCGTCTCTCTTTCTGGTCCCTCACTTTAAGGAACAAGCCTGTATACTACAAGTTGTCATATGAAGAGGCATCTGTGGTTTAGCATTGAGACCATGACAGAGGAGCTCTTGGGTCCTGACTCAATGAGTTCACAGTCCTAGACCCCAGGAAGACACTGGCAGAGGCCTCCAGGTGAATCATGGTCAATTCCTGGTCCACAGATAATGTGAGATAATAAATGTTTGTTGCTTAAGTCACTCAAGATTGGCTAATGTTGTCACACAGAATGGAGCACTCACACAGCCATCAAGCATTCAAGCCCTGGCCCCTCCCTCCCCGCTGTCCCCTACTGTCCTCCCAAGCTCCCACCAGCCACACTCGCTTCCTCTGGCTTCATCTCTGGACAAACACATTCTGTGTGTCCATACACTTGTGTCTTCTTCTAGGATAATTATCCCCAGATGTGTGAATGGCTGGCACCTTCTCATTACCCTGCTGGGGACAGACATGTCCCCTCAGTGCAGCCCCTCATGACCACATTGTGGCACCTACTGTTTTTCAACATAGAACTTGCTTCCTTCTGTGTTTCTTCACTTCCCCTCCAGACTGTGACCCTGGTGCTTCTTTTCATCCCAGTCCCCACTGAATGCTCAGGGCACAGCTGGCAATTGAATAGATAAGAGGCTCCATTCCTCCTCTGAGAAACTCGGATGCTAATAGGAGGAGGTATAGGCCAGGTCATGGGCAGGGGAATGTGTAGGAGTGCAAGGGACACTCTCCTCGCCCCAGTACTGGACACATCACCACTTTGGTGGGAACCACTCATACTACACACCAAGCAGGGAAAGCACAGCACAAACCACACCTCTGAGAGACTTCAGGACACCAGCATTCCTTGGGCCCCAGGAGGGAATGTGACAGGATCCACAGGAACCAGGGGCTTTGAGAGGGACCTTGAAGAGGACCCTCCACCTCCTCTTGTCCACTTCAGCCGTTGGGTGTCTAATTCCCTTAGAAGGACTCCTCACCACAGCCAGTGCAGATGTTCTGACCTTGATTCCATATGAGGTCCAACA
Source organism: Hydropotes inermis (assembly GCA_020226075.1). Taxonomy (NCBI): domain Eukaryota; kingdom Metazoa; phylum Chordata; class Mammalia; order Artiodactyla; family Cervidae; genus Hydropotes; species Hydropotes inermis. The sequence goes on from JAGTXW010001337.1 coordinate 1,668,641, forward strand.
AAGTGGTCTTTGCCTTAGTCCAAGGAAATATGATGTAGTTTCTGTCACTGTTGCCACCCCAAGGTCCACCCCTCCCCTGACCCCACTTCCTATGGTCCCTTCATCTGATGTGTGTCAGTGTACACTTGTGCACACACCCAGAGAATCTACTCCACATTGCCAAAATATCCTGGGGTCTTAGGACCTCTAATTCCCACGGCAAACTATGTGGCAGGGAAACAGGCCTAGACTAGGAGATCCTAACTCTCCCTTCATCTCAAGACTCTGCCCCTGCCAAGGCTGATTAGTAGTAAAACACACACACACACACTACAAAAATCTTCACAGGCTAAAACGTATTGACTGAAAATTTATAGAAGCAATATATAATTTTGGTACCTATTATGTGACTCAGTTAACCAAGTAGAAATTATTATTCTTAAAGAAATCTTACAAAGACAGAATCTACAGTCATGAAATTATGATTAGGATAAGAAAACTTGACATTTATTTTTTTAAAAGAAGTAATATCAAGTCAAACCCTTTAAGGAAATGTAAAATAAGGATATTCCAGCTAGGAGTCCTGAGGCTGACAAACGCTCCTCCCCGCCCCCACTGGCCCTGGAGCGAAGGCGCAGGTGCGAGTGCAGGTGCGAGTGCGCAGGCGTGAGTGGCCACAGGTGCGAGGGCGGAGGCACAGGGATGCTTGAGCTCCCAGGACCGGTCCTGAGGGAAGGGAATTTGGAGACTGGGTCGGTCCAATCTGGGAAACGCCCCAGACCGGGGAGCAGCGCAGACACGAGTAAGTGCAGCTCTACCCGCAGCCCCTCACCGCACGCCCCCGCCTGCCCAGCGGCCAGCGGCCCCGACTCCTCCAGCCTCGAGGAGCACGAGCCTCTCTCAGTCCTCGGCTCAGGGGTCGCCGCCACCGTCCGCAGGGTGAGGACGCCGGGCCGGAGCCCCAAGGTGGTCGTGGAGGGGTGGGCGCCCCGCCGGCCCACAGCCCTCCCTGCTCGGCGCCCCTCGACCACGGGGGGCGGCCTCTGGGTCTGTGAGCACCGCCTGGACCCAGTCGCCGCCGGCTCGCGTGTTCGGGACAGGGAGGTGCCTCCGAGGTGCCCGAAGTTGGGGCCGCGGGGTGCGCGTTGGGTGCGGTGGCTGGGCAGGTGTGAAGAGGTCTCTGCTTCCGAGATGCGCGCTGGTGATGGGGGTGCACAGCTCGGGGATCCTGTTCGCTGGCTGCCGGCAGCGAGTGTTCAGATGGGACCCTGTGCTCTTTCCTAAAGCCTTCTGGAGGATCGGATACAAAAGGTTAAAGTTCAGTTTCAGCGTTTTCAGGCTTTATTGACGGTCGCTGACTCTAAGAGCTCTTCCTGGAGGGCAGTTTGTGACATATTAACATCTAAGCAAAGTTTGAAGTACAGCTATTCCCGCCTTTTTATGTTTTGGGGTATGGTGAACAGGTTTTCTTGATTATGTTAGCCTAACGACTTTTGGTGAAGCTGCACTTCTCTTAAGTTAAATGGTGACAGTTTTGTCGCTAAGTTGTGTCCCAACTCTCGCGACCCCATGGACTGTAGCCCTTCAGGCTCCTCTGTCCCTGGAATTCTCCAGGCAGGAATACTTGAGTGCGTTGCCATTTGCTTCTCCAGGAGATCTTGCCGACCCAGGAATCGAACCCGAGTCTCTGGCATTGTAGGCAGATTCTTTACCAACTGCACTACTAGGGAAGCTCCTAAGTTAAATGAGCATTTAAAAAATACTTCTTTGAGCAGTTACCATAGACGCTCAAATATTTGAGAATTCTAGTTAGAGTAATGGGCGTGGTTTCTTTGTTTTTTTGTTTGGTTTTGGGTCTTTGGTTATTTTCTGTTGTTGCTTGGCTGGTTTTGGGACTTTTTGCGGTGTGGGGGTCAGGGTAAAGTTTGCATTAGGAAGAGATGATATCCAAATCAGGAGAAATGTTTATTTTATGGTGTTCTGGTATGCAGTGCTGCAGTTTAAAGTATCTAATCCTGGTTAAATCTCAGATTGGCTTCAGCAAATGAATATTTTTATTGAGAATTGTTTGGGTTTGTTCTGTGGGTTTTTTATGTGTGTGTGTGTGTGTGTGTGTGTGTTTTAGTACAATCTGCTTATTTAGCATGCTTCAAATCATAATAGATTGTAGTTAACACTGGTGGTTGGTGCAAGGAACAATGCTTTGTAACACAGAGATGGGTTGTCTTTTACCACAGAAATTTTTTCTTGAGTTAGTAAATTTCCATGTAAAACTCTCAGGAGTGACTTTTGCTATAGCAGTTTGGTCTCTGTAATGAGGAATAAAGCATATCATTTCACTGTTGAAGATAATGGCATATATTATAAAGATAGGAATCTGGTACATAAAAGGAATTCAAGCTTTGAGTTTTGTGAATTAGTGTCCTCAATGAAACAGCTTGTCTCTTCGAAGAGAAGAAGAGCGATAACCACATGGTGATGACCAGGGTTATTTCCCTACACTGAACACCAAGAGGAAGGGGAGGAGACAGAGTGATTTTCAGAAGAATTGATGTTCATTTATCAACCACGTACCCTCATTTCTTGCTGTTTGTTAATTCCCAGAGAAATTAAACACGTGGTTCCTAACCAAGATATTTGAATGGGAAAGGTCCTTTCAGTTCCCAGGCAAGTAACTGAATCCATTGTATAAGCATTCATCTGCCTGTACCTTGGAAGTAACACTTCTCTAATGGATGAAGTGGGCACAATAGGAGGGTGGTGGAACTTTGTGGGGCAAGTTTTCCAAAAGTTGGAGCAAAAGTGAATCATTTCTTCAAAGAAACAGACTCATTAGATATGAGAATTTGGACCTTAAGGTCTTTTGCAACATCATGTAGCTTGTTAGTAAAAATAACCCAGACCATAGAAAAACCCACATGGTCAAATGCTTATTGAATGAAAAGTAATGAAAGAAAAAGAACCTTCTGAAGATTTTTAATATTTGGTATTTGACCCAGATCAGTCGACTGAGTACAAATAAAAGTCAGTAAAGAAATCTTCCAGAGAGAGAATTTAGTCATTCAGCTGTGATGTGGACAAGAAACCTGCTATTTATTTATTAAAAATTAATCCCAACTAAAACACTTTGTTAATTAGAGATAAATATGGATAAACTACAAGTAGTTTACTATGCTGTGTTTTCAAAGCAGGATCAAGGAATTAAAAATTATTGAAGTTTTCTCTGCAAAGTACTTTCTCAAAATTATTTTTCAAATATTCTATTTCTGATTGCAGTGTGTATGAATCGTAGAGTAAAAACTGTTGAGGAATCGGTATTATTTGAGGTGAAATGGCTGATTCAGAAGAGCAGGGTTAAATTGGAGGGTAAAACTGTCAGTAATACAAATTGATGTATGTCATTTTTAATGTACTAGATTGAGGGCAATTTAAGTTGATCATATAATTAGCATAATTGTGTGTATAATGGTTTATGCTAAACTACCACACAACTCCCCAAATTTCAGCAGTACAACATTATGGTTCCCACATCACGTCACTGGGTGGGTATTCACTTTGGGGAGACTGCATTCCTTCAGATGGTCATTCAGGAACCCAGACTCCTCTATCTCATCCTCTGCTGCCCCCATCTCCTTTTGATTCCAGTCCTTCCCAGGATCACAGTCTTTTCCAATGGCTTTTCGTATCAGATGGCCAAAATATTGGAGTATCAGCATCAGTCTTTCCAATGAATATTCAGGGTTACTTTCCTTTCGGTTTGAATGGTTGGATCTCCTTGCAGTCCAAAGGATTCTCAAGAGTCTTCTCCAGCACCACAGTTTGAAAGAATCAGTTCTTTGGCACTCAGCTTTCTTTACAGTGCAACTCTCACATCCGTATATGACTACTGGAAAACCATAGTTTTGACTATATGGACCTTTGTTGGCAAATCGATGCCTCTGCTCTTTAATAGGGTGTCTCGGTTTGTTAGATCTTTCCTACCAAGGTGTAAGTGTCTTTTAATTTCCTGACTGCTGTCACCATCTGCAGTGCTTTTGGAGCTCAAGAAAAGAAAATCTGTCACTGCTTCCACTTTTCCCCCTTCTATTTGCCGTGAAGTAATGAGGCCAGATGCCGTAATCTTCGTTTTTTGAATGTTGAGTTTCAAGCCAGCTTTTTCATTCTCCTTTTTACCTGTATCAAGAGGCTCTTTAGTTCCTCTTCATTTTCTGCCATTAGAGTGGTATCAGCTGTATTTCTGAGGTTGTTGATATTTTCCCAGCAATCTTGATTACAGCTTGTGATTCACCCAGCCTGGCATTTCACAGGATGTACTCTGCATGGAAGTTAAATAAGCAGGGTGACAATATACAGCCTTCTCATACTCCTTTCCCAATTTGGAACCAGTCCCTTCTTCCATGTTTAATTCTAGCTGTTGTTTCTTGACCCACATACAGGTTTCTCAGGAGTCAGGTAAGGTGGTCTGATACTCTCTTCTCTTTAAGAATTTTCCACAGTTTTTGTGATCCACAGAGTCAAAGGCTTTAACATAGTCAGTGAAGCAGTAGTAGATGTTTTTCTGAAACTCCCTTGCTTTTTCTATGATCCGATGATGTTGAGAATTTGATCTCTGGTTCTTCTGCCTCTTCAGTACCCAGCTTGTACATCTGGAAGTTTCCAGTTCATGTACTGTTGAAGCATGACTTGAAGGATTTTGAATATAATCTTAGAGGAGCGAGTACAAGTTTACAGTAGTTTGAACATACTTTTGCATTGCCCTTCTTTTGAATTGACATGAACACTGACCTTTTCCCGTCCTGTGGCCACAGGTGAGTTTTCCAAATTTGCTGATACACCGAGTGCAGCACTTTAACAGCATCATCTTTTAGGATTTTGATTAGCTCAAGTGAAATTTCGTCACCTCCACTAGCTTTGTTTGTAATAAGCTTTGCTAAGGCCCACTTGACTTCACACTCCAGGATGTCTGGCTCTAGGTGAGTGCCTACACCATCGTTACCATGGTCATTAAGACTTTTTTCTATAGTTATGTGTATTCTTGCCACCTCTTCTTAATCTCTTCTCTTTCTATTACGTCTTTACATTTCTGTGTTTTATAGTGTTTTATTGTGTCCATTTTTGCATGAAATGTTCACTTAAATCTCCAATTTTCTTAAATATTATTCAGCCATTAAATTCACATTTTCTAAAATTACAAATGGATGGAATAACTACACTCATATTAAGTGAAAAAGAGACCAGTAAGGTAAGGTAATTCCATTTTTTAGAATTCTGTGTAAATTTAGATAAAATTATATATATATGTTGAATGATAGTACTGTAATTTTCTGAACTGTTTTATTAATATAAACAGAAATGTATCATAAATTGCTTTGATAGACTAATTTCTATCTACCACACACAGAGCTTGGTGTAGACAGGTGATCCTAGCAGGTTCCCACCATCTCTCTGCTGCTGAGGTGGCAACAACTTCCTCTCTCCTCTCTGCTGTGGACCCAGGTCCTGGCTCAAGTCCTCAAGACAGAGTGAAGACACACATCTCCAAAACACTAAGCCTGACAGAGTTTGGTTTGCTCTAACAATAAGATCGCGAATGTGGCAAGTGTAAATGTTGACTTCTTTTGCTGAGAAAATCATGGAGCCATGCAGCACTGCTGCCATTTCAGAAAAAAGCCATCAGAGGGCAGTGTGGCTGCTTCTGACAAACTGTCTCATTCAAAACTAATCCAAGTTAGCCTCCATCAGAACATGTTTTATAAACTTACAGGACCTCTTTAAGGTATATTGATTTGGTTTTCTTCTTTAATCTTATTTGGAAGTTAATGGAAATTCACTACAAATAACAAACATAAAGTGAGCCACTGACTAAGTTTTACCTTGTGACATGTAGACATGCAAAATTATGTGTCCAATCCCTGTCTTCGTCCACCTCTGTCCCTTCCTCTCTATATCCATCTGTAAACATCTGTGTAACCCATCTTTTGATAATCTACATACCATATCAGATATTTTTCAATCATGTTCCTACTTCTTTGTGATGTGACTATTTCAATAGTATGTGGGCTGCTTATAAGACAGTGAGAACCAGTGTGAAGGTGAGAAGTAGGTCTCAGTGGGAGTCATCCACACGGGAGATCTGCTCAGCACAGCCAGGGTCAGGTCCATCCACACTGTCTCCTATCCTTAAAGCACTGAGTCTACACTCTTGGGGGAACTTGCTAAAATTTTGATTATTTTAAGGAACATCAGGGTTAAGACAATGAGTGATGCTTGTAGTAATTCTGGGAGAGAGATAAGGTTATGATGTTAATGACCTGGTACTCTGCCTCCAACAACCTTCATTCTGTTATCACTAGTGCTCAGCCCTCTGGGAGCAGAGACTGCACCTTGATTTTGACTGTTACAGCCCTCCAGCCCAGTACTGGGCAAAGTAGATGTACCAGTACTGCTGAATAAATACATTTGGGATCAGGACCTGACAGATTTGAGAGTGTATTTGAAACTGGGATTCTCCCAGACCTGTCCCAATAGGAGGTCATCATAAATCAGCTACCTCCTCACCTGCCAGGCCCTGTATACCTGCTGGCCTTCCCACAGTACCTCTCAGACAGGATGTCCTTGGTCCTAGGTATTTCTCAGATCAAATCTTACCATCTTCTCTGACTCCTCTCATGTGCTTTGGCCTCTTTAATTTTCCTGCTGTGTGACTCTACACTCTAGGGCTCAGGGATCACCTCTGATTCCCTTCAGGATGTAATGTCAGAATAGTAGATTCTGTGGAGCTAAAGCTTAATGATGGGCTTTGATTGACAAGGCAATAATTATATGGACAAGGATAACTTCTACATGACTACCTTTTGTAGAAATAAGTTTACTTATTCGTTTATGGTTGTATTGTGTCTTTGTTGCACAGGCTTTTCTCTAGTTGTGGTAAACAGCGGCTACTCTGTAGTTGCAGTGTGGGGGCTTCTCACTGAGGTGGCTCCCCTTGTTGCGGAGCAGGGGGTCTAGAGCATTCGTTCTAGCTTCAGGAGTTGCTGCATGTGGGCTCAGTAGTTGCTGTTCCTGGGCTCTAGAGTACAGGCTTAGTAGTTGTGGTGCATGGGCTTAGTTCCTTCAAGGGATATGGGATCAAACCTGTCTCTCCTGAATTGGCAGGGAGATTTTCAACCACTGAGCCACCAGGGAAGCCCATGACTATATCTTAATGGTGTTGTTTTCCTTGAACAATTAATTTTAAACTTTATGGCATAAAAAGAAATATTTTTTTTCTCTGAAGTCAGCATGGTTGCTGAATGTCAGCCTTTCTCTGATGATGCTCTAAAACACCTGATATACACAAAGAGAAACATAAGTAAATTGTGTCACATTATAATGTGGTATAGAGTAGTATAACTCTAAAAGCTACTGTTATCCATTTGTGCTAGAGTAATTGTTTACTGGATATGAATATTGACCTGTCAAATTTTTTGTGCTTTGATGAAATTCAATGCTTTTTTCCTCCACTAAATACCAGGATGAAAAGTTCAAGACAGAATAATTTAAAATGAATTGTTCATTCCCCCCCCCCATGGACTCTCTTTTCTTGATGTTTCTTTGTTCCCAGAGAAATGAGAGATGTGTTTTCTAACCAGGATATTTGAGAGGAAAAGATTCAGTTCCTCAGGAGGTTGCTTTGGTTGCTTTGCTTCCTTTGGTTGCTTTCATCTGTGTGGACCTTGGAAGCAGAAGAGAGAAAATCATTTTCTATTTTCAAATGAAGTGGAGAGACCAGAGGGTGGACTCTGGGAAAACAGTTCAAAAAGGTGAATCAAAACTGAGTATCTGTCAAAAAAGAGTATCTGTCATCAAGGAAGTAGGCCTATTGGACACCCACAGTTTGACCTAAGGACACGTGGGCCATCATGGTGATTTCTAGGAAAAATAATCAATGCCAATGAAAACTCCACATGGTATAAATGTGTTACTAACTGAAAATCGATGGTCAGTTGACCATCAGTTGACCAAGAACAAATCGTGATCATAAAGAAATTTTACAAAAAGAAGAAACTCTTAAAAAGGCACATCTATAAAACATAAATTATGATTTAGATAAGAAACCTTGCTATTCATTTGAAAAATTTTTGATCCCAAGTAAAACAGTTACAGTAAATTAAAAATAGACAATAATATCCAGGTCAGGGGTGCTGAGGGTGGAAGGTGGCTGCAAAGTCTGCCTCCATCTCCAGCAAGTGCACAGGCTTGAGCAGGGGCAGGTGGGAGGGTGGAGGCGTGGAGACACCAGAGCTCCCAGGACCCTTGCTGAGGGAAGGGAAGGTGGAGACTGGGTCGGTCCCCACTGCGAGATGCCCTGGACCAGGGAGCAGTGCAGACACGAGTAAGTGCAGCTCTACCCGCAGCCCCTCACCGTGCGCCCCCGCCTGCCAAACGGGCCAGCGGCCCCTGACTCCTCCATCTTCGAGGAGCTCAAGCCTCTCTCGGTCCTCGGCTCCCGGGTCGCCGCCACCGGCTGCAGGGTGAGGACACCAGGCCGTGGCCCCAAGGCGTTCGTGGAGCTGTGGTCGTCGCCCCGTGTGCTCGCAGCCCTCCTTGCCCAGTGCCTCTGAGTCTCCACTTGGAGGCGGCGGGGGTGGGGGGGGGGCGGCCTCTGGGTCTGCAGATGCTACCTGGGCCCCGTCAATGCGGGCGCGCGGATCCAGGACTGAAGGTGCCGCCAAGGAGCGTAAAATTTGAGCCGCCAGGTGTGCGTAGGGAGCGGTGGGTCCGCAGGTGTGAAGGGCTCTCTGCTCTGGGGATGCGTGCCAGTGATGGGGGAACACAGTTCGGGGATCCTGTTTGCTGGCCGCCGGCAGCGGGTGTTCAGATGGGACTCCCTGCTCTTTCCTAAAGCCTTCTGGGGGATCAGGTACAAAAGGTTAAAGTGCATGTTCACCTTCAGTGTTTTCCGGCTTTATTGACTGACTGCGACTAACTCACAGAGCGCTTCCAGGAGGTTAATTCGTGACATACTAACACCTCAGCAAAGTTTCAAGTAAAGTTGTCCCCACCTTTTAATGTTGTTGCATATGGAGGGCTTTTTGAACAGTTTGTTTTTGTTTCTGTTCATCTTTCCCAGCAACAGACCCTTGAGAAATGGCATTACTCTAAGTTAAAGGAGCATTTAAAATTTTTATTTCTGCACAGTAATCGTAGATGCTAAAATAGTTTCAAATTCTAGCATCTACAAAGAGCTCAGTTGTTTGGAAAATTTTGCTTGAAAGGAAAAATTTGGAATCCAGAGAAATGTTCATTTCATGAAATTGTGGTGCACCCTTTTGCAATTTTGAATATCTACTCCAGGGGAATTCTCAGATTTTTTCAAGAAAATGCATATTTTGTTTGAGAATAGTTTGGGTTTTGTTCTGTGGTTTTTTATGTGCTGTTTGTTGGTACCTACTTCAGTTCAGTTCAGTCGTTCAGTTGTGTTTGACTCTTTGCTACCTCATGAATCGTAACAGGCCAGGCCTCCCTGTCCATCACCAACTCCTGGAGTTTACTCAAACTCATGTCCATCGAGTGGTGATGCCATCCAGCCATCTTGTCCTCTGTCATCCCCTTTTCCTCCTGCCCCTAATCCCTCCCAGCATCAGGGTCTTTTCCAATGAGTCAGCACTTTGCATGAGGTGGGCAAAGTATTGGAGTTTCAGCTTCAGCACCAGTCCTTCCAACAAACACCCAGCACTGATCTCCTTTAGGATGGGCTGGTTGTATCTCCTTGCAGTCCAAGGGACTCTCAAAAATCTTCTCCAACACCACAGTTTAAAAGCATCACCTTTTCAGCACTCAGATTTCTTCACAGTCCAGCTCTCACATCCATACATGACCACTGGAAAAACCATAGCCTTGATTAGATGTACCTTTGTTGGCATAGTAATGCCTCTGCTTTTTAATATGCTACCTAGATTGGTGATAACTTTCCTTCCAAGCAGTAAGCGTCTTTTAATTTCATGGCTGCAATCGCCATCTGCAGTCATTTTGTAGCCCCCCAAAATAAAGTCTGACATGGTTTCCACTGTTTCCCCATGTATTTCCCATGAAATGATGGGACCAGATGCCATGATTTAGTTTTCTGAAAGTTGAACTTTAAGCACACTTTTTCACTCTCCTCTTTCACTTTCATCAAATACCAGACCATCTGACCTGCCTCTTGAGAAATCTGTATACAGGTCAGGAAACAACAGGTAGAACTGGACATGGAACAACAGACTGTTTCCAAATAGGAAAAGGAGGACGTCATGGCTGTACATTGTCACTGTGCTTATTTAACCTATATGCAGAGTACATCATGAGAAATGCTGGGCTGGAAGAAGCACAAGCTGGAATCAAGATTGCAGGAGAAATATCAATAACCTCAGATATGCAGATGACATCACCATTATGGCAGAAAGTGAAGAGGAACTAAAAAGCCTCTTGATGAAAGTGAAAGAGGTACCTACTTAGGAAGCTTCAAAACAATCTAATTAAAACTAGTGATTGGTGCAAAGTACTATGCTTTGTAACACAGAGATAGGTTGTCTTTCTCTATCAAAATTGTTTCTTGGGTTAGCAAATTTTTCCCTTGAAACAGTCAGGAATGACTTTTTAAAACCCTGCAGTTCTGACTCTGATAATTAGGAAGTACATTGTTTCACTGTTGAAGATACTGGCAGACATTTCAAAGATAGAGAGCAGGTACACAAGAGAAATTCGACTACTAAGTTTGGTGCATTGGTGTCTTCAATAAAACTGAGTTTCTCTTCTTAGGGAAAAAGAAGGAAATCCACCTGGTGATGACCACGGGCTCTTTCCATACACCAAACACCCAGAGAAAGGGGAGAAGGTGGAGTCATTCTCAGATGGATTGGCTGTTTGTTCATTTACCAACCACAGACTTCCTTTTCTTGATGTTTCTTGACTCCCAAAGAAATTAGAAGTGGGGCTCCTTAACAGGATATTTGAATGGGAAAGATCCTTTCAATTCCTAGGCAGGTGATGAGATCCATTGTGTAGCTTTCATCTCCCTGAACCTTGTAAGTAGCTCTGAGAACATCTTCTCTATTGAGTTAGGCAGAAAGGGAGCGTGGTGGAGGCTTGGTGGGGGGGGGGGGGGGGCAAATGTTCCAAAACTGTACTAAAACTGAATAACTGTCTTCAAAGAAATAGACTGGATGCCAGAATTTTGATCTTAAGACCTTTTGCAACATTAGGGAAATCATTAGTAGTGGAAGTATTCCACACCACATAAAACTCTATGAGATCAAATGTATTATTGCCTGAAAATTTATGAGAGGAAAAGAACATTTTGAAACTTTCTGATAGCTGATATTTGACCCAAGTCAGTCAACCACATACAAGTACTGATCACTAAAGAATCTCCCAAAAAGGATATTTATAGTCATTCAGCTGTGATTTGGTTAAGAAACCTGTCATTTATTTTTTTTAAATTAATCCCAACTAAAATATTTTCAATTAGAAATAAATATGGATAAACCACAAATAGTTTCCTGTGCTGTGTTTTCACATCAAGATCAAGGAATTAAAATCTCCTATTGAAGTTTTCTCTTGAAAATACTTTCTCTGCACTGTGTTTCAAATATTATTATAATTCTTATTGCAGTTTTTATTAAGTTCAGAATTTAAACTGTTGAGGAATTGAAGTTCTCTGAGTTCAAATGACTGAGTCAGAATTAACAAGGTTAAACTGGATATTAAAACTATTAATGGTACAAAATTTACTTTTGTTATTTAAATATACTAGATTGATGGCTATTTGAGTTCATCCTATCATTAACTTTTTTGTGGGTATAATAGTTTATGCTGAATTATCAAATAACTTAAAATTTCAGAAGCATATCACTCTGTTTCCCACATGAGAGTGCTGAGTGGGTGTTCATCCTGGGGAGACTGCACTTTCTCATGTGGTCATTCAGGAACCCAGACTTCTCCTATCCTTGGCCTCTTCCATCTCAGAGATCTCATCCCCATCTGTATCCATCAGCAGAAGGGGCAGGGACTTGGAGAAATGCCTGTGGGAGGTTATAATAGGCCAGGATGCAACATCAGTTTCTCTCCTACTTCATTGGCCATGATGTGGTCCTGTGGCCACAGAAGAAGCTGGGAAGACTTCCAGTGGTGTGCCCCAGGAAGGGCAGTGAATTTTCATGGAAAATCAACTTTGTCCATGTAGAAGTAAAGTAGTAACCCCCAAGGAAAAGTAAAAATGAGAGAAATTCTTTAAGAGAGCATAGAAAATGGACCCATTCTAGCTAATAGAGACCCGAAATAAAAGAGTCATGCAGTCATAACCCACCTGAGATTAAGTAATGTTCTCTGAGTTATTAGAAAAGCACAAACCAAAGCTCTGAAGAGTTCTGATTCTGCTAAGTGTCCTACCTGTGAGCACTCTGAAGGAGAGGTTCCATTGACCACCAGTCATGACACACTGTGGTCCAGCTGCAAGGATTTGTGCTTAGGCTGCACAGGGCCATTTAACCCCCTTGCAAGTCTCCCAGCTGAGCATTCTAGGGCTTTTGCTTTTTGAAAGTTCTTCCCTCCCTTCAGCCCCAGGAATGTGCTTTCAGTTGCATGCAAGTATTGTGTGTCCCCAGCTTGCAAACCTTGCTGACAGTACCCTGTTCGTTAGTTTCAGGTAACACTGATTGTTTTCTGGAATTTATTTATAATTTTAGGATGACATCAGCAATAACAAGTAACTCATTTAGAACTATTGTGTTTCAAATCTCTATTGAATATTTACCATACAATGTGCACTGTGCATAGAGCAGACTGAGAATTGATTGAGCAGGGTCTTGGTCTGGCAGCAGCTCTTAAAGGAGAGGGGACATGGTATGAAGGGCCTGCTCTCCTAGCAGAAAGGATAAAAGAGAACCTGCTTTGAAAATTCAAGGAATGATACTAGATTTGGACATTGCCTGGAGCTGATAGGTTCTGGACTCCACTTTCAGACATGAACAAGATATGTTCAGAGGAAGCTGTCATCAGGAGCTGTGGAAACAGGTCCTGTGATACAAGGTATCATAAGGAATATTTGCAGCTATTAAATACATATATTTAAATTTATAAATGGATAGAATAATTGCTCATATGAAGTGAAAACGTCAACGGTATTATCAGGTCATCCCATTTTTTAAAATGCTATGTAATTGTAGGTGAAATTATGCTGAGAATCTTCAATGCTAGTTTCCCAAATTTCTAAAATATTACACTAACATAATCAGAAGAAAGCTATGAAAATTATTTGGTTAGATAGACTAATCTCTATGCTAGACACACAGAGCTGGGGTATAGGCAAGTGATCCCACCCAGCAGGTTCCCACCCTTTCCCTGCAGGTCCCAAGAGGTGACTACCTCCTCTCTAATCTCTGTTGTCCCACAGCCTTACTCAGGGGCTCAACCATCTCGCTCTGAAATTCTGCACTTGGAAAGTCATGTATTGTGTCATAGTCAAGACAATGATTTCCATTAGACGACTCCCCCCAAACACTGAGACTTGCAGAATTTGGTTTACTCTCATAGCAAGACTGTGAAGGTGGCAACTGATTGTTGGCCTGTTTGGCAGACAGACCCATGAAGCCCTGCAGTGCCCCTGCTATTTCTCACAGCGCCACCAGAGGGCAGTGTGTAGCTGCTTATGGTAAACACTGCAAGGAGATCCAACTAGTCAATCCTAAAGGCAATCAATCCTGAATATTCATTGGAAGGACTGAGGCTGAAGCGGAAACTCCAATACTTTGGCCACCTGATGCGAAGAAGCAACTTATTGGAAAAGACCCTGATGCTAGGGAAGATTGAAGGCGGGAGGAGAAGGGGACGACAGAGGATGAGATGGCTGGATGGCATCACTGACTCAATGGACATGAGTTTGCATAGCATCCGGGAGTTGGTGATGGACAGGGAAGCCTGGTGTGCTGCATCCATGGGGTTGCAAAGAGTCAGACATCACTGAGCCACCGAACTGACTGCCCCATTCAAAAGAGTCCTTTTCAAGTTAAACTTCTTCAGAACATGTTTGATAAACTTAGGAGAATTTCTTTAAAATATTGACATGCTTTTCATCTCCAGTTTCATTTGGAAACTAGTGAAAAGCCATTACAAGAAACACATGTAAGGTGAGCCACTGTTTGAAGGTTTTCCCTTGTGACACATATGTGTGCTCAGTCGCTCATTCAAGTCCAACTCTTTGTGATCCCATGGACTACAGACCAGGTTCCTCTGTCCATGGGATTTTCCTGGCAAGAATACTGGAGTAGGTTGCCATTTCCTACTCCAGAGGCATCTTCTCGACCCAGGGACGGAACCCGTATCTCATGTGTTTCCTGCATCGTCACGTGGGTTCTTTACCACTGCACCAGTGGGAAATAGATGGGTAAAATTCTGTGCCAGCACCTTTGTTTCTTCTTCTCTCCCCCTCATCCATCTATAGGTAACGATCTCTCTGAAACTCCTTTGGAAAATCTATGTAACATTATCAGAGATAGTTTTCAGGCATGTTGATCCTTCCTTATGATGTCAGTGTTTGTGTAGCAAATCATCTGCTCCTATGACACTCGGTATGTCCCTGACCCCTGGGAGAGAGTGTTCAAGTGGGCAGTAGGTCTCAGTGGGAGTCAGTCCATGGGGAGGTCTGCTCAGCACAGCCAAGCACAGCCCACATTGTCTTCTATCCCCAAAACACTGAGAATGCTTCCCTCTCTGCCACCCATCTGCCCCACCCCCAGGGAACTTAGCTAAAATCCTGTATATGCTGAGGAAGCATCAGTGTCAGAACAATGAACAGTGGTTATAATAATTGTGTGAGAGAGATCAGGTTCTGTGTTTTCAGTTCTTATATTTATATGTCTTGATTCATTGTATTATTATTTTAGATTTTAATTGTAATATTTTTTGTAATGCTGTTTCTGCTGTGCAGCAAAGTGAATCAATATACCTTCTTTTTTTAGATTCTACTCACATGTAGGTTATTACAAAGAATTGAATAGAGTTCCCTGTGCTCTCCAGTAGATCTTTAGCTATTTTATGTATGGTAGAGTGTATTTCTCAATCCTAACTTATCCTTCACCCTTCTTTTGTAACTATAAGTCTGTTCTCTACATCTGAGACTCTGTTTCTGTAAATAGGTTTATATGTACCATTCTTTTAGATTCCATATGGAAGTGACATCATATGATATTTGTCTTTCTGTATCAGACTTCACTCAGTATGACCATCTCTAGGTTAATCAATGTTGAACACATAGTATTGTTTTGTTCTTTTTAAGAGTCGGTAATATTCCATTGTAAACATGAGCCACATTTTCTTTATCTATTCTTCCATTGAGGAATATTTACTTGCTTCCATCTTCTGGCTATTGTAAATAGTGCTGCAACGGACATTGGGGATTATGTATCTTTTCCAATTATGGATTTCTCTGGATATATGCCCAAGAGTAAGATTACTATGTCATATGGTAAGTCTTATTTTTAGTCTTTTAAGAACCTTCATACTGTCAGACACAGCCAAGTGACTGAACTGAACCGATACTGGTTTCCATAGTGGCTGTACCAATCTACATTCTCACCAACAATGTACACGGCTTCCCTTTTCTCCACAGCCTTTCCAGCATTTATTGTTTGTAGATGTTTTGATGATGGCCATTCTGACAGGTATGAGCTGATACCTCATTGTAGTTTTGATTTGTATTTCTCTAATAATTAGTGATGTTCAGTGTCTTTTCATGTTCCTCTTAGCGAGCTGTATGCCTTCTTTGGAGAAATGTGTATTTAGATCTTCCACCTATTTTTTGATTGGGGATATTATTTTTTTTTTAATGTTGAGGTGCATGAGCTGTTCCATATTTTGAAGATTAATCCACTGTTGATCACTTCATTTGCAGATATTTTCTTCCTTTCTGTGGGCTCTTTTCATTGTGGGAGAACACTGTCTCCTAGGGGTCAGTTTTTAAGTTTGATGAGGCTGCATTTGTTTATTTTTGTTTTTATTTTCATCACTCTAGGAAGTGGTTTAGAGAAGATCTCTCTGCGATTTATGTCACAGAGTGTTCTGCCTATGTTTTTCTCTAACGTTTTTATAGTGCCCAGTCTTACATTTAGATATTTAATCCATTTTGATTTTATTTTTATGTGTGGTGTTAGAATTTGTTCTGATTTTATTCTTTTACCTGAAACTGTTCAGTTTTCCCAGCACCACTTATTGAAGAGACTATCTTTTCTCCATTGTATATTCTTGTCTCTTTTGTCATAGAGAAGGTGAAAATAACTGTCTAGGTTTCTGTCTGGATATGTCTCTTGATTCATTTTCCAGTTAGCCTTTATAAATCTTGTTTACACAGTTCCAGCCACATCGTGAGAAATTCTGGGCTGGATGAAACACAAGCTGGAATCAATATTGCTGGGAGAAATATCAACAACCTCAGACATGCAGATGACACCACACCTACGGCAGAAAGAGAAGAACTAAAGAGCCTCTTGATGAAAGTAAAAGAGAAGAGTGAAAAAGTGGCTTAAAGCTCAACATTCAGGAGACTAAGATCACGGCATCCAGTCCCATCACTTCATGGCAAATAGATGGGGACACAGTGACACACTATATTTTGGGCCCCAGAATCCCTGCAGATGGTGACTGCAGCCATGAAATTAAAAGACGCTTGCTCCTTTGGAAAAGTTATGACCAACCTAGACAACATGTGTAAAAGCAGAGACATTACTTTGCCAACAAAGGTCCATCTAGTCAAAACTGTGGTTTTTCCAGTAGTCATGTATGGATGTGAGAGTTGGACTATAAAGAAAGATGACCACCAGAGAATTGTTGCTTTTGAACTGTGGTGTTGGAGAAGACTTTTGAGAGTCCCTTGAACTGCAAGGAGATCCAACCAGTCCATCCTAAAGGCAATCAATTCTGAATATTTGGTGGAAGGACTGAAGCCGAAGCTGAAACTCCAATACTTTGGCCACCTGATGTGAAGAGCTGCCTCATTTGAAAAGACCCTGATGCTGCGAAAGATTGAAGATGGGAGCAGAAGGGATCAACAGAGCATGAGACGGTTGTATGGCATCACCAACTCAATGGATATGAGTTTGAGTAAACTCCCAGAGGTGGTGATGAATGGAAGGCCTGGCATGCTGCAGTCCACGGGGTCGCAAAGAGTCGGACAGGACTGAGTGACTGAGCTGAACTGAGCCTCGTTCCTTGGCATATGGATGTCAAGTTCTCCCATCACCGTTTTGTGGAATACTGTCTTTCCCCCATTGAATTATCTTACCACTTTTGTCAAAAATATTTTGACCATATGTGTGAAGGTTTTTCTGGGCTCTGAATTCTTTTCCATTTATTTAAAATTTAATCTTTATGACAGTACCAGGCTCTTGTGACTAATTTAACTTTTTGATAATGTTGAAATGAAGGAATGTGTGTCCTCCCACATTGCTTTTCTTGCTCAAAATTGGTTGGCAGTTTGGGCATTAATTAGGTATTAATTAGTGAATTTTAATTAGTTCAGTAGTGAATTTTAAGATAGGTTTTTTATTTTGGATGGTTTTTTTTTTATCTATGTGGGGTTTTGATAGGGATTGAATTACCATTGTATATTACAGAGGCTGATATTGAAATCTTAACAGTGGCAAATCTTCGAATCCATGAAAATGGAATTTGTGTCATACAGTTTATTTGCAGCATTTGGAAGGTTTCTCTGTGCAAATCTTCACCTGCTGAGTTAACTACTCAGTGCTCTGCTTAGTTGCTCAGTCGTGTCTGACTCTTTGCGACCCCATGGACTGTAGCCCGCCAGGCTCCTCTGTCCATGGGGATTCTCCAGGCAAGAATGCTGGAGTGGGTGGCCATGCCCTCTCCAGGGGATCTTCCCAGACCAGGGATCAAACTCATGTCTCCTGCATTGCAGGCGGATTCTTTACCATCTGAGCCCCCAGGGAAACTCAGTAGTTTATTCTTTCTGATGTATTTGTCAATGCGGTCGTTTTCTTAATTTCCTTTCCAAACTGATCCTATTACTGCACAGAAATGCAAGTGAATTTCAGTGTTAATTTTTGCACCACGTTGTTTTGCTGAATTCATATATTATTTATAATATTTTTGTGGCATCTTTAGGATTTCTACTTATGAAATCATATCACATGTGAACATAGATAATTCTAATTCCATTTTACATATTTGAACGTTGGTGATTTATGCATTAATTCAACTTATTTTCTTATATGTTTTTGCTGACAGACATGTCTAAAACTACAAGTACTATTGCTTAGAAGTGGTAAAACCCAGTAATATTACATGCTTCCTGAAGTCAAAGGAAAGATTTTCCATGTTTCAAGAATGACTGTGATGTTGGCTATGGGTTTTACAAGGATGGCATTATTATGTCATGATAATTTCTCTCAAATTTAATTTGTCAGGTGAGTTTAACATGAAAATATGTTTAATTGATTCAACTCTTTTTTCTATTAGCTGAGATGAACATGTTTTTTCCCATTTATTCTGTTAATGTGTGTGCTATCCAGATGCATTTTAATAGGTTGAAGCATTCTTTGATTCCAAAAAGTAATCCCAATTGTTCATGGTATATAATTCTTATTTGCCGTTCCTGCAGCTAAGTCGTGTCTGAGTCTGTGCGACCCCATAGACGGCGGCCCACCAGGCTCTGCCGTCCCTGGGATTCTCCAGGCAAGAACGCTGGAGTGGGTTGTCATAGATAGCTATAAATGATTATTATATAAAGAGATATATATGGACTTTCAACTTCTTCTCAGGCTTCCAGAATCCTTGTAGGGCAGCAGGTGATGGCCAGGACATAGCACTGAACCACAGAGATTTATGCTTCGTATTAGTCATTGATGACTGATACTACTGCTCCATGAGTGTTGTTTCACACAGTCAATGACAGTCTGACTTAGACCTGCATCCACCCATCTCGTGCCTCTGTTTCTCACTCTCTCCTCCTTCCTTCTGAGATTCACTCATTTCTTCCTTAAATACACCCTTCCTCATTCTCAGTGAGAGCCTAAGAGAGGCAAACACTGTAGTCTCTTTCATCTGAAAATATTCTTAATTCGTTTTTATTCCTGAGTGATAGTTTGTGTTAGTAGCTCAATCATGTCTGACTCTTTTCGACCTCATGGACTGTAGCTCAGCAGGCACCTCTGTCCATGGAATTCTCCAGTAGGTTGCCATTTCTTTCTCCAGGGGATCTTCCCAACCCAGGGATTAAAGCTGGGTCTCCTGCATTGCAGGCAGGTAGTTTAGAATGAAAAATTCAGACTGTTTCTGCACAAGGAACCACAGAGCCCCATAGGGCCACCAGAGGGCACTGTCTGACTGAGACCTGCATCCACCCATCTTCTGCCTCTGTGTGTTTCTGCTAATGACAAACACACTGCCCCGTTTAAAAGGGGCCCTTTCCTAGTTAGTCTTCATCAGGAAATGGCAACGGAGTCCAGTATTCCTGCCTGAAGAATTCCGTTGACAGGAGAGCTTGGTGGGCTACAGCCCTTGGGGTCACAAGGAGTCGGATCTGACTGAGCAACACACACACACACACAGATCATGTTTTGGAAAAAGTCAAAATCCAGGACAAGTAAAAATGCAAGGTGAGCCAGTGACTGGAAGTTTTCCCTTGTGACACATTACAAAGATTTAAAGTCCGTGTCTAAACCCCCCATCTCTGTCCTCCTTTGTCCCCTACTTTCTTCATTCATTTATAAACATCTCTCTATGAAAAATATCTTTTCACAATCTATGTAATGTGTTAGAGATACTTTTCAATTATGTTGCCCCTTCTTTCTGATGTGAATCTTTGGGTGGCACTCTGTTTATCAGATCTAATCCCTTAAATCTGTTTGTCACTCCCACTGTATAATTGTAAGGGATTTGATTGTAGGTCATATCTGAATGGTCTAGTGCTTTTTTCTACTTTCTTCAATTTAAGCATGAATTTTGCAATAGGAGCTCATGATCTGAGCAATAGTCATCTACCATCTTGTTTTTCCTGACTATGTAGAGCTTCTCCGTCTTTGGCTGAAAGAATATAAACAATCTGATTTTCATATTGAACACCTGGTGATGTCCATGGATAGAGTCATGTCTTGTGTTGTTGTTAAAGGGTGTTTTCTATGACCAGCATGTTCTCTTGACTAAACTCTGTTGGTCTTGGCCCTGCTTCATTTTGCACTACAAGGCCAAACTTGCCTCATATTCTGGATATCTTTTGACTTCCTCCTTTTGCATTCCAATCCTTTATGGTGAGAAAGACATCTTTTCCTTTCCTTTTATTTATTTATGTATTTATTTTTTGGTGTTTGTTCTAGGAGGTCTTGTAGGTCTTCACAGAACCGGTCAACTTCAGCATCTTTGGCAGTAGTGTTTGGGGCATAGACTAGGATTACTCTGATATTGAATGGTTTGTCTTGAAAACGAACAGAGTTCATTCTACCGTTTATGAGACTGCACCCAAGTGCTGCATTTTGGACTCTTGTTGACTACAAGGCCTGCTCCATTTCTTCTAAGGGATTCTTGCCCACCGTAGTAGATATAATGGTCATCTGAATTAAATTCACCCATTCCAGTCCATTTTAGTTCACTGATTCCTAAGATGTCGGTGTTCACTCTTGCCATCTTCTGCTTGACCACATCCAATATACCTTGATTCATGAACCTAACATTTCAGTTTCCTATGCAATACTGTTCTTTACTGCATGGGACTTTACTTTCACCACCAGACACATTCACAACTGAGCATCATTTCTGCTTTGGTCCAGCCACTTCTTTCTCTCTGGAGCTGTTAGTAGTTGCCCTCCACTCTTCCCCAGTTTAGCATACTGAATGCCTTCTGACCTGGGGGGCTCATCTTGCAGTGTCATATCTTTTTGCCTTTTCTTACTGTTTATGGTGTTCTCCAGACAAGAATACTGAAGTTGGTTGCCATTTCATCCCCTAGTGGACCATTTTTTGTCAGCACTCTTCATTATGACCCATCCATCTTGGGTGACTCTGTATACCATGGTTGATGGCTTCACTGAGTTGTGAAAACCCCTTCATCACTACAAGGCTGTGATCCATACCAGTACCAAACTATTTTGATCACTATAGCTTTGCAATAAATTTTGAAATCAGTAATGGTATTCTCCCATATTACATTTTCTTCTTTTGATTGTTTGGCTCTTTTGGGGTATATTAGTTGTAAAGTGTTTTAGGATAGGCATTTGGGTTTAGGCTGGAGTTTTGATCAGGATTCCACTGGAATTGTAAATTGCGATGGTTAGTATTGAGATGTTAGCAATAAGTCTTCCAATGCATGAAAACAGGATTTGTGTCATTTAATGTCTTCACAAAGTTTGACATTTCATTGTGCAAGTCTTCACTTTTTTTGTTCAGTTAATCACTAGGTAGTTTACTCTTTCTGAAACAATTGTAAACAAAACTGTTTTCTTAATTTCCTTTTCACTTTGATCATTAATGTACAGAAGTGACACTGGTTTTCAGCATTGACTTTGGTGAATGTCCTTGTTACTTTGCTGCATGAATTTTTTATTTATAACAATTTTTTTTCTGTCATACTTAGGATTTCTACATTTGAGATCATGTCATGGGTGGACATAGATAATTCTACCTCTTTTCAGATTGAAATGTCACTGATTTATCTGTCTGTCTGTATGTCTATCTTTCCTGACTGTTATGGCTAAGACTCTCAGTGCTGTGTTGCAAAGAAGTGGCAAAACCTATCATTCTTATGTGTTTCGTAATCTCAAAGGAAAAATTTTCATTCTTCATCACTGTGATGTTGGCTGTGAGTTTTACTTGTCTGTGTGTAGTCAGTTGTGTCCAACTCTTCATGACGTTTTGCACTGTAGCCCACCAGGCTCCTGTGTCCATGGGACTCTCTAGTCAAGAATAGTGGAGTAGGTTGATGTTTCATCTTCTACGGGATCTTCCTGATCCAGGGATAGGACCTCTGTATCTTGCATCTCCTGCTTTGCAGGTAGAATCCTTACTCCTGGGCCATCAGGGACTCTTACTTTATGGTGTTAGTTTCCTTCAAGTGTTATTTGTCAAGTTTTTTTTTTCTTAAATCATGACAAGGTTTTGAAGTTTTTAAATTGCCCTCTCTGCATTAATTGAGATCATGTTTTTTCCCTACGTTATGTGTATGTGGTGCATTGCTTGCTTGCTTGCTAAGGTGCTTCAGTCGTGTCCAACTCTGTGCGACCCCCATGGACAGCAGCCCACCAGGCTCCTCTGTCCACAGGATTCTCTAGGCATGAACTCTGGAGTGGGTTGCCATTTTCTTCTCCAACGTGGTGCATGATACAAATTCATTTTACAATGATGAAGCATTCTTGCATTCCAGGAAATATCACGCTTATGTATATTGTACAATTCTTATTATATGAATTGATATAAATGATTACATATATATGTATACACACACACATGCTCACAAATTCAGCTCTGGCTTCCTAAACCCTGGTAGGGTGGCAAGTGGCCAAGATGCAGCACTGGACCACAGATGTTAATGCTTCTAATTTCTCATGATCATTATCACTACTGATCCATGGGTGTTGTTTCACACAGTCAGTGACTATCTGACTTAGACCTGCATCTGCCCATCTCTTGCCCCCACGTCTGACTACAGTCCTTCCTTCTGGGACTCACTCAAACTACATCCTTCCTCACTCTCTGTGAGAGCCTGAGAGAGGCAAATGCTTATAGTCTGAAAATGTTTTCATCTGAAAATTTTCTTATTTTGCTTTCAATCTTGAGTGATAGTTTAGAATGAAAAATCTACAGACCGTTTCTGTGATGTTTCCTTTGGCATCTGAAGCTGCTTTTCCCTTGTGTTCCCTGCTACAGTGTGACTGGTGACTGGTCTACTGTTGGGTCTCACTTGGTCTGCCTTCCCGGCTCTGTGATAAAGTCTCCAATTGTCTTTAATATTTCACAGTCCATGAATATAGGGTGAGGTTTGAGGAACCTCCATGCTGTTCTCCATTATAGGTGTTTTTCATAGTGTCTTATTCATTGGTGGTTCCAATAGTGTCTTTTAGGACTCTAACAGATTTATAGGAATCTCTTCTATAAGGTAGTCAAATTATTCTATTTCATGAAGCACTTGAGGTCTAATCCTCCCATGGTAGTCTCTGATGACCCTCGTTCCTGGTGCCATAAAGGCATGTTTTGCTGATACTGTATCCTTGCTGGTTTGTAGGGTTTGATATGTATATACCTATGTTTTTTTGTTGTTGTTTTTGCTCATGTGATGGAGCTAAAAATTTCTACCTGTTGCCCCTTATGTTAAGTGTTATTTTGGTTTTCAGTCAGGAAAGGATTTTTAATTTTCTCAAATGCATTCCACGGCCTATGGAGAAGAACATATAGAATTCTTCTTAAGTATCATTTCCTTCATGTTCCTCCCAACACAAAGATGTCACTTATCACTCCAGCAAAAATAAAACATCCCCCACTCCCTGCCTTCACCCTCTTCCTTTGCTTAGTTATATCCATAGCAATTATAGTCAGACACTGGCTGCCTGAATCAGAGGCTGTTTTATTCCATCTGGGCTGCTGTAACAAATACCATAGATCAAGTAGCATGTGCACAGCAGAAATTTACTTCTTAACAGTTATAGGTGCTGAGAAGTCCAAGATCAAGATGAATGCAGATTCCATGACTAGAGAGGAACCACTTTCTGGTTCACAAGAGGATTGTTTTCAGCGCACTCCCACCTGTCAAAAGAGAGGGGGAGCCCTCCCAGGCCTATTTTGCAAGAGCACTCTTCTTCCTTGAGGGCTCTGCCTCTGACTTAATCACATCCACCTGCTCCACCTCCTCATACCATCACCTTAGAGGTTAATATTTCAGCATATGAATAACTCCTGAGGGCCCTGTGCATGCTCAGTAGAGGAACAGAGGAACCCACACCTGCCCCTTTTCCAGCAGGGCTCCTCGCATGCACAGTGCATGGGCTAAATGAGGACCCACTGCTATTTGAGGTATTTTTTATATGTCACAGATTTTTATCTGTCTCATCTATGTTGAAAAAATATTTTCACATCTGTCACTTACTGTAACCTCATTGGTGTCCTTTTTCCTTTATGGCAACTGTGCTTTGCTTTGTTTTTCCAATAAAAACTTGAATTTTTTATTTATTTAGCAAGATTGAAGTTACACAGAGCAACCGTTCAACCTAAGAATAGAAGTGAAAATTTTACATATTGGAAATGCAGGATGAATTAAACATGGAAAACTTAAAATTACCGATTGGAAAGTACATACTCTGCTTCATGGGTATAACTAAATGCTAGGTTTTGGAAAAGGAAAGTATTATTTTTCTATATGGAAATAAATGAACCCTGTGAAGCCAATAAAAAATTCGTGTAGTATGAATAAAACTAGAAAACCTGTTTAAAACAGAATTATGTAAAGTTACTGAACAATTTCATACCTATAAATTTGACATGATAGGCTATGTGAATAATTTTCTGAACAACAAAAATTACCAAATTTCAATATAGAGTGGACAGAAACAATATTATTTTAACAGTTGCTCAAACATTCATTTAGGGATGGCGTGAGGAACTGATTCCTTGGAGCCGTTGGAAGACTGCAATTTATTTTATAAAGGATCTTTTACCCTTGCCTTAGAATCAATAAAATATCCCCATTTTTAGAACTGTGCCTTGTTTAAGTTTAAAACATACATGTGAATACTCCTGATAACACAGAGCTTATTTATTTTATACATAGAAGTTTGTGTCTCTTAATCCTTTAACCCATCTAGTCTCTCTACACCTCACCACTAGCAACTATGTGTTTGTTCCTTATATCTGTGAGTATGTTTCTGTTTGATTACTTAGTGTTTCCGTTTTTATTTTTATTTATTTATTTATTTAGTCCCTGCCACATAGCTTGCAGGATTCTAGTTCCCCAAGCAGGCAGCAAACCCAGGCCCCCTGCGGTGTGTGTGTGGAGTCCTAACCACTAGATCACTAGGGATTTTACTGTTTTCTAGAGTCCAGAAATAAATGATAACATACAGTAAGTATTTGTATTTTTCTGATTTATTTCACTAAGCATAATATACTCCGGATCCATCCATGTTTTACAAATGGCAAATTTTCACTCTTTTCTGTAGGCGAGTGGTATTCCATTGTGTGTGTGTGTGTGTGTGTAATTTATTTTAATCAACTCATATGCTGCTGGGCATTTAGATTGCTTCCATATCTTGGTTATTGTAAATAATGTGGTACAAATATTGGAGTCCATGTATATTTTTGAATTGGTGATTTTATTTTCTTCAGATATGTATACCTAGGAGTGAAAGTGCTGGATCATGAGGTAATTTTACTTTTTGGTTTTTGAAGACCCTCCATACTGTTTTGCATACTGGCTGTACCATTCTACCTTCCCACCAACAGCGTCTAAAGGTTCCTTTTTCTCCATATACTCCCCAGCATGTTATTTCTGATCTTTTTGATGATAGCATGTGGTCAGTTGATACTGCATTGCAGTTTGGATTTGCATTTTTCTAGTGATTTAGAATGTTGAGCATCTTTTCATGTGCCTGTTGATCATTTGTATATCTTCTTTGAAAGAATGTCTATTTAGATTTCTGCCCTTTGAAAAACGAGATGTATTTTGTTTGCTATTAAGTTGTATGAGTGCTTTTGTAATTTAATTTTTATTTTATACTGGAGAATAGTTGATTTACAATACGTTATTAGTTTCTGGTATACAACAAAGTGATTGAGTTATATATATTCCTAGATCTATTCTTTTTCAGATTCTTTCCCTTATAAATTATTACAGAATATTGTGAAGAGTTTCCTGTGCTATACAGTAGGTCCTTGTTGATTATTTTACATACAGTAGCGTCTGTGTATTAATCTCAACCTCCTAATTTATCCTTCCCTTCACTTGTCCCATTTGGTAATTGTAAGTTTGCTTTTAAAATTTGTGTATCAGTTTCTATTTTCTGAATAAGTTCATGTGTATCACTTTTTAGAGTCTACATATTAGCAGTATCATAAGATATATGTCTTTCTTTGTCGACTGACTGCACTTCTATGATCATCTGCAGGTCCATCCAAGTTGCTACATATGGCATCATTTCATTCTTTTTATCGCTCAGTAGTATTCCATTGTGTATATGCACCACATCTAATTTATCAATTTGGCAGTGGACATTTAGGTTGCTTCCACATCTTAGGCATTGTAACTAGTAGTGCATTATCCTTTCAATTGACAGCTTTCTCCCAGTATTTGCCCTGGTGTGGGATTGCTAGATCATGAGGTAGTCTGATTTTTGAAGAGACTTCATCGTGTTTTCCATACTGGGTACACCAATTTACATCACCACCAACAGTGTTCAAGTATTTCTTTTTCTCCACATCCTTGCCAGCATTTATTTGTGTTCTTCTTGATGATGGCTATTTTGGTAGATGTGAGGGGGTAACTTCTGTTGGTGTGGATTTACATTTCTTTGATGATTACAGATGTAAAGCATCCTTTCCAGTGCCTGTTTGCCATCTGTATATCTTCTTTGGAAAAAAATGTCTATTAAGACCTTTGGCCCTTTCTAAAATGAAGTTTTTTTTTTTTGTTTGTTTGTTTGCTATTCAGTTGTATGAATTCTTTATATATTTTAGATATTAGCCCCTTACAAAATATATGAATTGCAAATATTTTCTCCTATTTCATTTCATTTCTCTCTGTTTTATTTTGTTGACCTCGGCTATAATTCCACTTCTTACTTTTTGCTTTTCTTTTGTGTTTGAATCAGATCGAAAAATCATTTCTGGGACAGCTGTTAAAGAGGTTTCTACCTGTTTTTTCTACTTCTGTGGTTTCAGGAATTCTACTCATGGCTTAATGCATTTTGAGTTCAGTTCTCTGCATATTGTGAAGATAGTGGTCCAGTTTGGTTGTTTTGCATGTAAATGTCCAGTTTTCCCAACATCATTTATAGCAGAGACTGTCCTTACCCTCCTTTTATATTTTTGGTTTGTTTGTTGTTGGAGAAGGAAATGGCAAACCACTTCAGTATTCTTGCCTTGAGAATCCCATGAGCAGTATGAAAAGAAAAAAGATATGATACTGAAAGATGAACTCCCAAAGTCAGTAGGTGCTCCATATGCTACTGGAGAAATAACTCCAGAAAGAATGAAGAGATGACACCAACGCAGAAACAACACCCAGTTCTGGATGGGACTGGTGATGAGAGTAAAGTCTGATGTGATAAACAACAGTATTGCAAAGGAATCTGGAACGGTAAGTCCATGAATCAAGGTAAATTCAAAGTCGTCAAACAGGAGATGGCAAGAATGGACGTTGACATTTTAGGGATCGGTCAACTAAAATGGACTGGAATGGGTGAATTTAATTCAAATGACCATTATGTCTATTACTGTGGGCAAGAATCCCTTAGAAGAAATGGAGTAGCCATCATATTCAGTAAAAGAGTCTGAAATGGTGTGCTTGAGTGCAATCTCAAAAATGACAGAGTGATTTAAGGACAGGAACATAAAGGCCACAAAAATGGGATGGTCAAGTCTGTGTGGCAGACAACAGGCTCTGAGCACCAGTTTGTCCCTGGCCCTCTGTGTGTCCAGCCTGAGATGCTGATCCTGCTTGGCTGTGAGCCCCATGAAGGCAGCTGTGTCATCACATCCTGTACTGTGGTTATGGGTGTGGACAGTGGGGCCAGATAATGTTGAGTCTGTCAACCCAGCTTCAGCCCCTGACAACTTTAATGTCTTGTGTCACAGTGTCTTGATCTCCTTGGCCAAAGCTGAGGCCCCTCTCATTAGGTTTGCTTTGGAAATTAGGAACCCTGAGAACTTAGGAAGCTGTTACCTGTTCCTCCTGAGAGGGGCAGTTTTATTATGGCCTACCACAGTGAGCACTGGGATACACTCATGTAAACTCACACTGACATTTAATAAGGATTGTGGGTTGGGATCAGAAGAGGGACAGATATGAGGAAGGTAATAAGAATAATATACAGGGGTTGGAGGCACTGATTGCCTGAGACACGACTCCCACATGTTCCAGGTCTTGTCCCACCTATGTCTGTGGACAGCCCTACAAGTCCATGTGTGCATCATCCCCAGAGTGCAGGTGGGACACAGACAGGCTTTGAGAGACATGGACTTATCCAGAATGGAAAACAGGTGAGAAACTGAAGGTGAGTCTCGGCCCAGATCTGTCAACTCAGTGCTGCACACACAACCTGCCCAGGAGCTGTGTGGAGGGCTGTGTGGTGCAACTGTGTGAGGCCCAGGGCTGCGTGGATGACGGATGAGTGGTCAGGATCCTGAGGGCTATGTGCAGGGGTGTCAACTTTCAATACAAGGATGGGGCCCCCTCTTGGTGAAGTCACTTCCTCAATGGCAGACCCTAAAAGAACTTGGAACCCTGTAACCAGGCACCCACCTTCTGGCAACAGTGCCACAGCCAGTTGGGGCTCACTTGGCTGGAGAATCTTCATCCAGAAGGATGTTCTCCAGCTGTATCTTGACTGGCCAGGGCTCCTGCTTCAGGAAACACTGGAGGGAGAGGTTTTTCAGATATTTCAGGCGGTTCAGTGCTCAACTTTGATGTCTCTGGTCCTTTACCAGGAGGTCACCTAAAGTAATCCCAGTCAACCTAGAGCTGGCCACACCAGACCTGGACTCCACTGGGAGCCCTCCCTGGGCAGCGCCAGCTGCTGTCATCTCCATGTGTGGGGAAGGGGGACTTGAGGAGAGGTTCTCCCTCTGGGCAGGAGCGGGTTGGTGGGCATGTGGTGACCTGGGGGTCCTGTCACGGTCACATGTGAGGACGGATTGGCAATGAAGAAGCAGGATCCCTGAGGTGCTCTGCTCTGTGCCAGTGTGGACCCAAGGCCGGCAGGTGGTCGGTCGTCTGCGTCCTCGGTGGAGATCTATGCAGAGAGTTGTGGGTGTGTGTCTGGACCTGAGATGTCTGTAGGTCTGAGAAGCACCACAGGCAGCTGTCTGGTGCCCTGAGACTTTCTGCTCGGCTGCCACACACTGTGTTCACAGGACTCCTCACGGGACTGCAGAGAGGCAAGTGATCCCACCCAGCAGGTTCCCACCCTTTCCCTGCAGGTCCCAAGAGGTGGCTACCTCCTCTCTATTGTCTGTTGTGGTCCCAGGGCCTAACTCAGGGGCTCAACCATCACACTCTGATTTTCTGCACTTGGAAAGTGATGTATTGTGTCATAGTCAAGACAATGATTTCCACTAGACGACTCCCCACAAACACTGAGACTTGCGGGATTTGGTTTACTCTTATAGCAAGGCTGTAAAGGTGGCAACTGATTGTTGGCCTGTTTGGCCGACAGACCCATGGAGCCCTGCAGTGCTCCTGCTATTTCTCACAGGGCCACCAGAGGGCAGTGTGTAGCTGCTTATGGCAAACACTGCAAGGAGATCCAACTAGTCAATCCTAAAGGCAATTAATACTGAATATTCATTGGAAGGACTGATGCTCAAGCGGAAACTTCAATACTTTGGCCACCTGATGCGGAGAACCAACTTATTGGAAAAGACCCTGATGCTAGGGAAGATTGAAGGCGGGAGGAGAAGGGGACGGCAGAGGATGAGATGGCTGGATGGCATCACTGACTCAATGGACATGAGTTTGCATAGTATCCAGGAGTTCGTGATGGACAGGGAAGCCTGGTGTGCTGCAGTCCATGGGGTTGCAAAGAGTGAGACATCATTGAGCCACTGAACTGACTGACCCATTAAAAAGAGTCCTTTTCAAGTTAAACTTCCTCAGAACATGTTAGATAAACTTAAGAGAACTTCTTTAAAATATATTGTCATGCTTTTCATCTCCAGTTTCATTTGTAAACTAGTGAAAAGCCATGACAAGGAATATATGTAAGGTGAGTCACTGTTTGAAGGTTTTCCCTTGTGACACATATGTGTGCTCAGTCGCTCAGTCAAGTCCAACTTTTTGTGATCCCATGGACTACAGACCAGGCTCCTCTGTCCATGGGATTTTCCTGGGAAGGATACTGGAGTAGGTTGCCATTTCCTACTCCAGAGGCATCTTCTCGACCCAGGGATGGAACCCGTATCTCATGTGTTTCCTGCATTGGCAGGTGGGTTCTTTACCACTGCACTAGCTGGATATCGATGGGTGAAATTCTGTGCCAGCCCCTTTGTTTCTTCTTATCTCCCCCTCATCCATCTATAGGTAATTATCTCTCTGAAACTCCTTTGGAAAATCTATGCAACATTATCAGAGATAGTTTTCAGGCATGTTGATCTTTCCCTGTGATGTCAGTGTTTGTGTAGCAAATCATCTGCTTTTATGACACTGCGTATATCCCTGAGACTTGGGAGACAGTGTTCAGGTGGGCAGTAGGTCTTAGTGGGAGTCAGTCCAGGCGGAGGCCTGCTCAGAACAGCCAAGGCCAGCCCACATTATCTTCTATCCCCAAAACACTGAGAATGCTTCCCTCCCCACCACCCATCTGCCCCACCCCCAGGGAACTTGGCTAATATGCTGAGGAAGCATCAGGGTGAGAACAATGAACATTGGTTATAAAAAGTGTGAGAGGGAGATGAGTCTGTGTTTTCGGTTCTTATATTTATGTGTCTTGATTCACTCTTTTATTATTTTAAATTTTAATTGTAACATCATTCTTTACAGTGTTGTTAGTTTCTGCTGTGCAGCAAAGTGAATCAGTTATATATATATACCCTCTTTTTTAGATTCTATTCCCATGTAGGTTATTACAAAGAATTGAATAGAGTTCCCTGTGCTCTCCAGTAGATCTTTATCTATTTTATGTATAGTAGAGTGTATTTGTCAATCCTAATTTGTCCTTCACCCTTCTTTGGTAACCATAAGTATGTTCTCTACATCTGAGACTCTATTTCTGTAAATAGGTTTATATGTACTATTCTTTTAGATTCCATATGTAAATGACATCATATGATATTTGTCTTTCTACATCATACTTCACTCAGTATGACAGTCTCTAGGTTCATCCATGTTGCACACATAGCATTATTTTGTTCTCTTTAAGAGTCGGTAATATTCCATTGTACATATGAGCCACATATTCTTTATCTATTCCTCCATCAAGGAGTATTTATTTGTTTTCATCTTCTGGCTATTGTAAATAGTGTTGCAACGAACATTGGGGAACATGTATCTTTCCAAATTTTGGTTTTCTCTGGATATATCCCCAAGAGTAAGATTACTATATCATATGGTAAGTCTTATTTTTAGTCTTTTAAGAACCTTCATACTGTCAGACATAACTGAGCGACTGAAATGAATTGATACTGTTTTACATAGTGGCTGTACCAATCTACATTCTCACCAACAATGTAGGAGGCTTTCCTTTCCTCCACACCCTCTCCAGGATTTATTGTTTGTAGATGTTTTGATGATGGCCATTCTGACTGCTATGAGCTGATACCTCATTGTAGTTTTGATTTGTATTTCTCTAATAATTAGTGATGTTCAGTGTCTTTTCATGTTCCTCTTGGCTACCTGTATGCTTTCTTTGGAGAAATGTGTATTTAGATCTTCCACTTATTTTTTGATTGGGGATATTAGTTTTTTTTTTAATGTTGAGCTTCATGAGCTGTTGCATATTTCAAAGATTAATCCCCTGTTGGTCACTTCATTTGCAGATATTTTCTTCCTTTCTGTGGGCTCTTTTCATTTTGGGAAAACACTGTCTCCCAGGGGTCAGTTTTTACTCTATATATGAAAACACATCCAGTAGGTAGAGCAACATATACACTATACCTGTGACATCACAGCCACTAATCTGTGTCATCACACCCACTGAATTGATATCATCACACCCACTCTTTGTATGACATCACAATCGCCATAAGTATTGCATTTTTTTTGCACTAGATAAGACATCACATCCTCACTTTATGACATCAAACCAGTTTTTATGACATCATTCCCACTATATTTGACATCGTATCTACTCTATCTGTGTCATCACATCCACTGTATTGATGATATCACACCAAATGTATTTATAAGATCTATATAATGACATCATATCCATTGTTTACAACATCACATTCACTATATTTGTAACATCACAGCCACAGCATCTGTGTCATCACACCCACACTTTTGATAATATCACACACTTTGTATGTATGACATCACTCCCACTATATGTATAACATCATATACACTATATAATGCATCACATCCACATTTTATGACATCACACCACATTATTTATGACATCACTCCCACTATATCTGACATTGCATCCACTGTATCTGTGTCATCACAACCACTCTATCGATGATCTCAGACCAACTGTATGTATGACATCACACCCACTTTATGTATGACATCTTATGCACTGTACATAACGTCACATCCACTCTTTTTGACTTCACACCATTTTATTTATTCCATTACATCCACTGCATCTTGACATCACAATGTATACTACATCACACACATGGCAACATAAATGTTATATCTGCCATCTCACCCACTATATTTGACACTATTTCCACTGTATCTGTGTCATCAAACCCAGGGTATCAATTATAGCACACCCACTCTCTGAACAGCATCACATGCATTATATGTATAACATCGTATTCAGTATGCATGGCATTATATGAACTCTTTAAGACATCACACCCCTATATGTATGACATCACACCCAGTATATTTATGACATCATATCCAATATACATGGTATCACCCATACTTCTTTCATGACAACACTATGACTATACCTGTCCTCTCACCCACTATATTTGACATCACAGGCACTGTATCTGTGTCATTACACCCGTTGTATAAATGACATCACAACAAGTATGGAAATCATCACACTTGGCATACATATGACATCATGAACACTCAACATGACATCACATTCACACTTTATGACATCAATCCTCATCATTTAAGATATCACAACCACGGCTTTCATGAGATCAGATCGCCTATATATGACATCAGGTCCACGGTTTATGGCATC
>JAGTXW010001337.1:1716660-1727691 GCA_020226075.1 Hydropotes inermis
TCTGTGTCATCACACCCACATTATTGATCATATATCCCCCTTTGTATGTATGATAACACAGCCTCAATATGTATGACATCATATGAACTACATATGACATCACATCCACTCCTTATGATATCACACCACACTATGACGTCACACCCACTGCATTCATGTCATCACACCCAGTATACCTTTCATGGCATCCACTGTTGCTGCACAATTACTTATAGTGTATTGATTATACCACACCTGCTATATGTCTGACATCAAACCCACTATATGTATGACATCATATGAATTCTATGTGACATCACACTCACTCTTTATGAAATCACAATACTGTATTCACACTTCACATCCACTCTATATGACATCACATATTCTATATTTGTGATATCACATATGCTATACTTGGGACATCACAGCCACTGTATCTATGAAAAGACACCTCCTATGTTTATGAGATCACACTCAGGATATATGACATTTTACATGGTGTATGAATGACAATACAACCATGGTATCTGACATCACACTCAGTGTATCTGCATAATCACACCCACTTGATTGATGATATCACACCCTATTTATGTATGAAATCACACCCACTGCATGTAGGACACCATAGGCACTATATATGACATCACGTCCTCT
This sequence comes from Hydropotes inermis, assembly GCA_020226075.1. NCBI lineage: Eukaryota > Metazoa > Chordata > Mammalia > Artiodactyla > Cervidae > Hydropotes > Hydropotes inermis. Next base: position 1,717,300 of record JAGTXW010001337.1, read on the forward strand.
CTTGATGACATCATATCATTGTTTGTATGTCATGGCAACCACTATATTTATGACATCATATCCACTATATATGATGTCACACACATTGTGTGTATGACAACACAAGCTCTATATCTGACTTGAAACCCATTCTATCTGCCATCACATCCACTGTATATGTCATCACACCCACTCTGTCGAAGACATCATGCCAACTATGTAAGACATCACAGGTGGTATAGGTATGCCATCATGTGCACTATACATGACATCATATCCACCATTTATGACAAGATCCCTTAGTATTTATGATATCACATGCACTTTATTCATGACATCATGTGCACTATATATGACATACCATCTACTGTGTATGATATCACAGTCAGTATTTGTGTGACATCACACAATGTCTCTATCTCTGACATCACACACTCTATGTTTATGACATATCCACTTTATATGGCATCACACACAGTGTTATGACAACACAACCATTGTGTAACTTCACAGCCACTATGTCTGACATCACACCCTCTGTATCTGTGTCATCACATCCATTGGATCAATTTTATCAAACCCAGTGTATGTATAACATCATATGCACTACATATGACATTACATCCACTCTTTAGGACATCACACCACTTTATGTATGACATCAAGTCCACTATATCTGACCTCATGTCCACTGTATCTGTGTCATCACACCCACTATATCGATGATATCACAGCCACTATATGTATGATATCACATCCAGTATACGTGAGACATCCTATCCACTATATTTATGACATCATACCCACTGTGTATGACATCACAACCCTGTGTGTTGATGACACCACACTCGGCATATGTATGACATCATTTACACTACAGAAGACATCACATCCACTGTATCACACCAAACAACAGTATTTATGACATCACATCCACTTCAGGCATGATATCACACCCACTCTGTCAGACAATACACCCACTCTATCTTTGTCATCACAATCTCTCCACTGATATCACACCCACTTTTGTATGACATCAAACCCACTATATGTGTGACATCATATGCACTATATATATCATCACATCCACTCTTTATGTCATCACACTACTGTACTTATGACATCACAACCTCTCTATATAAAACCACATCCATTATGTAAGGCAAAATATACACTATATACCCTATACATGTCACATCTCAGCCCCTATTCTGTGTCATCACACCCACTGTATTGATACCATCACACCCACTCTTATTATGACATCACACTAGGCATATGTATAGCATCTTTTTCACTATAGATGACATCACATCCTCACTTTGACATCAAACCACCATTTTTATGACATCACACCCACTATATTTGACATCATATCCATGGTATCTCTGTCATCACATCCACTGTATCGATGGTATCACACCAACTGTTTTTATGAGATCTCATCCTCTGTATATGACGACATCATATTCATCACATCACACAAACTATATATGACATCACACACATGACATCCCAAACGTTATATCTGCCATCTTACCCACTATATCTGACACTGCATCAACTATATCTGTGTCATCAAACCCAGTGTATCAAATATACCACACACACTCTCTGGATGACATCACACACACTATATTTATGACATCATATTTATTATGCACAGCATCACATGAACCCTTTATGACATCAAACTCCCTCTCCATTTTTCTAAGGGAATGCAATAAATGTAGCATCATGAATAAATATAACTTTTATAATCCTTAAAAAACCCTATATGTATGATGTCACACCCATTATATTTGTAACATCATACCAAATATATATAATATCACCCATACTGCTTTCATGAGAAGAAAACGACTATACCTGACATATTTATGAATATGTCATCTCATATGGTTTATGAATGACAAAACAGCCACTGTATAAGACATCACACCTACTGTATCTGTGTAATCACACCCACTTGATTGATGATATCATAGCCTATGTATATACATCAGGACTCCTGTGTAGTTACGAGGGACACCTCAGGAATCTCCACGACGCATGCCAGGGCAATACAGACGCTTCTCAAGGTGAGGCGGGAGCCCCAGTGCCCCTTTCTAGTTGCCACAGTGATATTGTGATTCCTATCAATTTTCAACAAGAGTCAGTCATCGTCACCTTTTGAAGCATTGACCTCCGTGTGCCTCTCGAGGTGTCAAAGGGATGTGAGGCCTTCTGTCCCGATAAGGCAGACATAGGGCTTTCTCTAGGGTCTCCACTGGGGATTCAGACATCCCTTCATCTTGTGAGACTAAAGATGAGACTGCATTCCAGCTACTGCAGGGAAATCTGGGCTTCCTTCAAGTCAGGGCATCTCGGTGTCCACTCCACTTGAGGCACAATGTCAGGGTCCCTCTCACAGACCTATTGCTGAGGGAAGCCTCCTCTTGAGGTGATTGTCAAAAATTGGCATACTTCTTCAGTCGAAGCCAGGGAATCATCTCTCACCATGAGACAATATGGGGTGCACGGAGCTTTCCTCAAGGTGCTGTGCTGAAATAGGTGTTCCTCTAGACTTCAGACGGGTGTCTCAGGGAATCTCTGGAGTTGCCTAAAAGAAATCAAGCCACTTGTCGTGTATGATGGGGAATGCATCATGCCTCTGGAGCCAATGCAGTGGAAGTGGGCTTCATCTCCAGTTGATTTCTAGTACACTGAGCTATTTCTCATTCCGGTGCTGACATCAGTGTCCTTCTAGACTTGTGATAGTGTTCTTGGGGACTCTCTGGAATTCCATCAAACAAATCAAGGCTCTTTACGTGTTTGATTGGGAACATGGAATTGCTCTGCATGCAATGCAGGGGAATAGGGCCTCATCACGCAGTGAGGGGGAAGTCTCATGGTTTTTCTTGAGTTGCGGCAGGAATCTGGGGTATATTCTCGAGTTACGGCGAGGAGGAACTTTCAAAGCTCATGTTTGTTCAGCAATGTCATTACTCCTGTCTAGTTACGAGGGACACCTCAGGAATCCCCTCGAGGCTTGGCAGGGCCTTACGGATGCTTCACGAGGTGAGCCTGGGGAAAAAGTGTCCCTTCCTAGTTGCCACAGTGATATTGGGATTCCTATCAATTTTTAAGAATAGTCATTCATCATCACCTTTTGAAGCATTAAACTCCGCGTACCTCTCGAGGTGTCAAAGGGATGTGAGGACTCCTGTGCAGATGAGGCAGGGACCTAGGGCTTTCTCCAGCATGTCCACAGGGGATTCAGACATGCTGTCATCTTGTAAGATAAAAGACGAGCCTGCATTCAAGCCACTGCAGGGAAATCCGGCCTTCTTTCTAGTCAGGGCATCTCGGTGTCCATTCCACTGGAAGCACCAAATTCAGGGTCCCTCTCACATACCTGTTGCTGAGGGAAGCCTCCTCTTGAGGTGCTTGTGGAAAGTTGGCATACCTCTTCAGTTGAAGCCAGGGAATCAGCTCACATCTCAAGACGATTTGCAGTGCACGGAGCTTTCCTCTAGTTGCTGTGCTGATATTGGTGGTCCTATAGACTTGAGAAGGGTGGCTCAGGGAAGCTCTGAAGTTTCCTAAAGGAAGTCAAGCTACTTGTTGTGTATGATGTGGAATGCCGGATGGCTCTGGAGAGAAATCAGGGAATTGGATTTCATCTCGAGTTGACTTGGGGCACACGGAGCTATTTTACCTCCGTGCAGTGACATCAGTGACCTTCTAGACTTGTGACAGTGTTCTTGGGGTCTCTCTGGAGTTCCGTCAAGCAAATCAAGGCTACTTATGTGTTTGATTGGGAACACAGAATTGGTCTGCACGCAATGCAGGGAAATCAGGCCTCATCTCGTGGCGAGGGGGAAGTCTCATGGTTTTTCTCTAGTTGCTGCGGGAACCTGGGGTATATTCTCGAATTAGGGCGGGGATGATCCTTCAAAGCTCGTGTTTGTTCAGCGACGTCCAGACTCCTGTCTAGTTACGAGGGACACTTGAGGAATATCTACGAGGCTTGGCAGGGCAATATGGGTGCTTCTCGAGGTGACAGGGGTGACCCAGGGTCTCTTTCCAGTTGCCACAATGATATTGGGATTCCTATCAATTTTCAAGAAGAGTCAGGCATTGTCACCTTTTGAAGCATTGAACTCCAAGTGCCTCTCGATGTGTCAAAGGGATGTGAGGCCTCCTGTCCAGATGAGGCGGGGACCTAGGGCTTTCTCTTGGGTCTCCACAGGGGATTCAGACATTCCTTCATCTTGTGAGATGAAAGACGAGCCTGCCTTCAAGCCAGTGCAGGGGAATCTGGCCTTCTTTAGAGTCAGGGCGTCTCGGTGTCCATTCCACGTGAGGAAGCAAACTCATGGTCCCTCTCAGATACCTATTGCTGAGGGAAGCTTCCTCTTGAGGTGCTTGAGGAAAGTTGGCTTACCTCTTCAGTCGGAGCCAGGGAATCAGCTCTCATCTCCAGACGCTATGGGGTGCACGGATCTTTACTGAAGTTGCTGTGCTGAAATTGGTGTTCCTCTAGACTTGAGACGGGTGTCTCAGGGAATCTCTGGAGTTGCATAAAGGAAATCAAGCCACATGTGCTGTATGATGTGGAATGCAGGATGGCTCTGGAGCCAATGCAAGGGAGTCGGGCTTCATCCTGAGTTGATTTGGGATATGCCAAGCTATTTCGCATTCCTGCGGTGACATCAGTGTCCTTCTCAAATTGTGACAGTTTTCTTGGGGACGCTCTGGAGTTTCATCAAGCAAGTCAAGGGGCCTTACATGTTTGATGGGAAACACGGAATTGCTCTGCACATAATGCAGGAGAATGGGGCCTCATCTCGTGACGAGGGAAGTCTCATGGTTTTTCTCAAGTTGAGGTGGGAACCTCAGGTATATTCTCGATTTACGGCGGGGATGGCCATGTAAACTCGTGTTTGTTCAATGACGTCCGGACTCCTGTCTAGTTACGAGGGACAACACAGGAATCTCCACGAGGCTTGGGAGGGCAATACGGACACTTTTCAAGGTGAGGCGGGAGACCGAGAGTCCTGTTATAGTTGCCACAGTGATATTGGGATTCCTATCAATTTTCAAGAAAAGTCAGTCATCGTCACCTTTTGAAACATTGAACTCTGCATGCCTCTCGAGGTGTGAAAGGAATGTGAGGCCTCCTGTCCAGATGAGGTGGGGATCTAGGGCTTTCTCTAGGGTGTCCACAGGGGATTCAGACATCGCTTCATTTTATGAGATGAAAGATGAGCCTGCATTCAAGCCATTGCAGGGAAATCCGGCCTTCTTTCGAGTCAGGGCATCTCGGTGTCCATTCCACTTGAGGCAGCAAACTCAGGGTCACTCTCACATACCTATTGCTGAGGGAAGCCTCCTCTTGAGGTGCTTGTGGAAAGTTGGCTTACCTCTTCATTCAAAGCCAGGGAATCACTTCTCATCTCGAGATGATATGGGATACATGGAGCTTTCCTCGAGTTGCTGTGCTGAAATTGGTGTTCCTCCTGAATTGAGACGGGTGTCTCCGGGTATCTCTGGAGTTTCCTAAAGGAAGTCAAGCCACTTGTCATGTATGATGTGGAACGCAGAATGGCTCTCGAGCAAACACTGTTGAATCGGGCTTCATCTCGAGTTGATTTGGGGTACACTGATGTATTTCGCATTCCTGCGGTGACATCAGTGTTCTTCTAGACTTGTATCAGTGTTCTTGGGGACTCTCTGGAGTTCCTTCAAACAAATCAAGGCTTCTTACATGTTTGATGGGGAACATGGAATTGCTCTGCACGCAATGCAGGGGAATCGGGCCTCATCTCATGGCGAGGGGGATGTCTCATGGTTTTTCTCGAGTTACAGTGGGGATAATCCTTCAAAACTCATTCAGCAAAGTCAGGACTCCTGTCTGGTTATAAAGGACACATCTGGAATGTCCTCGAGGCTTGGCACGGCAATACGGACACTTCTCGAGGTGAGCTGGGAGACCGAGTGTCCTTTTCTAGTTGCCACAGTGATTTTGGGATTCCTATCAATTTTCAACAACTGTCAGGCATCGTCACCTTTTGAAGCAGTGAACTCCGCCTGCCTCTTGAGCTGTCCAAGGGATGTGAGACCTCCTGTCCAGAGGAGGTGGGGACCTAGGGCTTTCTCTATTGTCTGCACAGGGGATTCAGACATCCCTTCATCTTGTGAGATGAAAGGCGAGCCTTCATTCAAGCCACTGCAGGGAAATCCGGCCTTCTTTCGAGTCAGGGCATCTCGGTGTCCACTCCACTTTGAGCAGAAATTTAGGGTCCCTCTCACATACATATAGCTGAGGGAAGCCTCCTCTTCAGGTGCTTGTGGAAAGTTGGCATACCCCTTCAGTCGAAGACAGGGAATCAGCTCTCATCTCGAGAGGATATGAGGTGCTCAGTGATTTCCTGGAGTTGTTGTGCTGAAATTGGTATTCCTCTAGACTTGAGACGGGTGTCTCAGGGAATCTCTGGAGTTGCCTAAAGGAAGTCAAGCCACTTGTCGTGTATGCTGTGGAATGCAGGATGGCTCTGGAGCCAATGCAGGGGAATTGGGCTTCATCTTGAGTTGATTTGGGGTACACTGAGTTATTTCCCGTTCCTGCGGTGACATCACTGTCCTTCTAGGCTTGTGACATTGTTCTTGGGGACTATCTGGAGTTCCATCAAGCAAATCAAGGCTCCTTACATGTTTGATGGGGAACATGGAATTGTCTTGCACGGAATGCAGGGGAACCGGGCCTCATCTCTTGGCGAGGCGGAAGTCTCATGGTTTCTCTCAAGTTTCGGTGGGAACCAGGGGTATATTCTCGAATTTGGCCGGGATGGCCATTCAAAACTCGTGTTTGTTCAGCTACGTCAGGACTCCTGTCTAGTTACGAAGGACTCCTCAGGAATCTCCACAAGGCTTGGCAGGGTAATACAGACACTTCTAGAGGTGACGCGGGAGACCGAGAGTCCCTTTCTAGTTGGCACAGCAATATTGGGAGTCCTATTAATTTTCAGGAAGAGTCAGCCATCGTCACCTTTTGAAGCATTGAATTCTGCATGCTTCTCGAGGGCTCAAAGGGATTTGAGGCCTCCTATCAAAAAGAGGTTGGGGCCTAGGTCTTTCTCTAGGGTCTCCACAGGGGAATCAGGCATCCCTTCATCTTGTGTGATGAAAGATGAGCCTGCATTCAGGCCACTGCAGGGAAATCTGGCCTTCTTTCAAGTCAGGGCATCTTGGTGTCCATTCCACTTGAGGCAGCAAACTCAGGGTTCCTCTCACATACCTATTGCTGAGGGAAGCCTCCACTTGAGGTGCTTGTGGAAAGTTGGCATACCTCTTCAGTCGAAGCCATGGAATCAGCTCTCATCTCGGAACAATTTAGGGTGCACGCATCTTTACTGGAGTTGCTGTGTTGGAATTGGTGTTCCTACTTACTTGTGTCGGGTTTCTCAGGGAATCTCTGGAGTTGCCTAAAGGAAGTCAAGCCACTTGTCATGTGTGATGTGGAATGCGGGATGGCTCCGGAGCCAATGCATGGGAATCCTGCTTCATCTCATGTTGATTTGAGGTACACCGAGCTATTTTGCATTACTCTGGTGACATCACTGTTCTAGACTTGTAACAGTGTTCTTGGGGACTCTCTGGAGTTCCATCAAGCAAATCAAGGTTCCTGACATGTTTGATGGGGAACATGGAATTGCTCTGCACACAATGCATGGGAATCAGGCCTTATCTGGTGGCGAGGGGGAAGTCTCATGGTTTTTCTCGAGTTGCAATGGGAACTAGGTGTACATACTCGAGTTACGGTGGGGATGGCCATTCAAAACCTGTATTTGTTCAGCAACGTCTGGACTCCTGTGTAGTTATGAGGGACACCTCAGGAATCTCCATGAGGCTTGGCAGGGCAATAAGGATGCTTCTCGAGGTGAGGCGGGAGACTCAGTGCCCCTTTCTACTAGCCACAGTGATATTGGGATTCCTATCAATTTTCAAGAAGAGTCAGGTATCGTCACCTCTTGCAGCATTGAACTCCGCGTGCCTCTTGAGGTGTCAAAGGGATGTAAGGCCTCCTGTCCAGATGAGGCGGGGACCTATGGCTTTCTTTAAGGTCTACACAGGGGATTCAGACAACCCTTCATCTTTTGAGATGGAAGATGAGCCTGCAATCAAGCCACTGCTGGGAAATCCGACCTTCTTTCAAGTCAGGGCATCTTTGTGTCCATTCCACTTGAGGAAGCAAGCTCAGGGTCCCTCTCACATACCTATTGCTGAGGGAATCCTCCTCTTGATGTGCTTGTGGAAAGTTGGCTTACCTTTTCAGTCGAAGCCATGGAATCACCTCTCCTCTAGAGTCGATTTGGGGGTCACAGAGCTTTCCTCGAGTTGCTATGCTGAAATTGGTGTTCGTCTAGACTTGAGATAGGTGTCTCAGGGAATCTCTGGAGTTCCTAAAGCAAGTCAAGTAACTTGTCGCCTATGATCTGGAATGCAGAATGGCTCTGCAGCCAATGAAGGGTGACTGGGCTTCATCTCGAGTTGATTTGGGGTACACCAAGCTATTTTGCATTCCTGAGGTGACATCAGTGTTCGTCTTGACTTTTAACAGTGTTCTTGGGGACTCTCTGGACTTCCATCAAGCAAATCAAGGCTCCTTAAGTTTTTGAATGGTTAACATGGAATTGCTCTGCATGCAATGCAGGGGAATCGGGCTTCATCTCGTGGTGAGGGTTAAGTTCCATGGTTTTTCTCGAGTTGCAGCGGAAACCTAGGCTATATTCTTGAGTTACAGCGGGGATGACCCTTCCAAGCTCATGTTTGTTCATTGACATCAGGATTCCTGTCTAGTTATGAGGTATACCTCAGGAATCACCACGAGGCTTGGCAAAGCAAAATGGATGCCTCTTGAGGTGAGGCGGGAGTCCCAGGGTACCTTTCTAGTTGCCACAGTGATATTGGGATTCCTGTCAATATTCAAGAAGAGTTAGGCATCTTCACCTTTTGAAGCACTGAACTCCGTGTGCCTCTCAAAGTGTCAAAGGGATGTGAGGCCTCCTGTCCAGATGAGGCAGGAACCTAGGGCTTTCTATAGGGTCTCCACAGGGGATTCAGACATCCCTTCATCTTGTGAGAGGAAAGACGAGCCTGCATTCAAGCCAGTGCAGGGAAATCTGGCCTTCTTTTGAGTCAGGGCATCTCAGTGTCCATTTCACTTCAGGCAGCAAACTCAGGGTCCCTCTCACATACCTATTTCTGAGGGAAGCCTCCTCTTGAGGTTCTTGTAGAAAGTTGGCATACCTCTTCAATCGAAGCCGGGGAATCAGGTCACATCTCAAGACAATTTGGGGTACACAAAACTTCCCTTGAGTTGCTGCTGTGCTGAAATTGGTGTTCCTCTAGACTTGAGACGGGTGTCTCAGGGAATTTCTTGAGTTGTCTAAAGGAAGTCAAACCACTAGTCGTGTATGATGTGGAACACGAGATGGCTCTGGATCCGATGCAGGGGAATCGGGCTTCATCTCAAATTGATTTGGGTTACACCGAGCTATTTTGCATTCCTGCGGTGACATCAGTTTCCTTCTATAATTGTGACAGTGTTCTTGGGGACTCTCTGGAGTTCCATCAAGTAAATCAAGGCTCTTTACGTTTTTGATTGGAAACACGGAATTGCTCTGCCCGCAATGCAGGGGAATCGGGCCTCATCTAGTGGCGAGGGGGATGTTTCATGGTTTTTCTTGAGTTGCTTCGGGAATCTGGGGTATATTCTTGAGTTACAGCGAGGATGATTCTTTAAAGCTTGTGTTTGTTCAGTGACATCAGGACTCTTGTCTAGTTATGAGGGACACCTCAGGAATCTCCTCGAGGCTTGGCAGGGCCATACGGATGCTTCTCGAGGTGAGGCTGGAGACCAAGTGTCACTTTCTAGTTGCCAAAGTGATATAGGGATTCCTATCAATTTTCATGAAGAGTCAGGCATCGTCACCTTTTGAAGCATTGAACTCCACATGACTTTTGAGGTGTCATAGATGTGAGGCCTCCTGTCCAGATGTGGTGGGTACCTAGGGCTTCTATATGGTCTCCACAGGGGATTCAGATACCCCTTCATCTTGTGAGATAAAAGATGAGCCTGTATTCAAGCCACTGCAGGGAAATCCGGCCTTCTTTCTAGTCAGGGCATCTCGTGCATTTCATTTGAGGCAGCAACTCAGGTTCCCTCTCACATAACTATTGTAAAGGGATGCCTCTTCTTGAGTTGTTTATGGAAATTTGGCTTATCTCTTGAGTAGAAGCCAGGGAATCAGCTCGCATCTCAAGATGATATTTTGTGCACGGAGCTTTCCTCGAGATGCTCTGTTGAAATTGGTGTTCCTCTAGACTTGAGACAGGTTTCTCAAGTAATCTCTGGAGTTGCATAAA
>JAGTXW010001337.1:1828935-1848939 GCA_020226075.1 Hydropotes inermis
GTTGTGTTTGTTTAGTGACATCAGGACTCATGTTTACTTATGAGAGAAACATATCCACTGCTTATGTCATCACACTACTATACTTATGATAGCACAACCTTGACATATGAAGCCACATCCAGTATGCAGTTGAAAATATACACCATTCATGTGACATCACACTCACTAGCTTGTGTCATCACACCCACTGTATCAAGAGCATCGCACCCACTCTTTGTATGACATCACATTCATCATAGGTATAGCATCTTTTGCTCTATAGAAGGCATTACATCCTCACTTTATGAAATTAAACCACCATGTGTATGACATCACACCCACTGTATTTGACATAGTATCAACGCTATATCTGTCACCATATCCACTCTATTGATGATATCACACCAAATCTATTTATGAGATCTCATCCTCTGTATAAGTTGACATCATATCCATTGTATACAACAACATATTCACTATATTTGTACCATCACAACCACTCTACCTGTGTCTCACACCCACCGTTTCCATGATATCACACCTTTTGTATATATGACATTGCTCTCACTATATGTTTAACATCAGATACACTATATAAGCTTTCATAACCACAGTTTAGGACAACATGCCACATTATTTATGACATCACATGCACTATATTCATGACATCACTCCCACGATATGTATGACATCACATTCAGTATGCATGCCATCACATGAACACTTCATGACATCACACCTCTATAGGTATGACATCACATCTGGTATATTTATGACATCATATCCAACATATATGATATCACCCATACTGTTTCATGAAAACAAAACGACTCTACCTGGCATCTCACCCACTGTATTTCACATCACAGCCACTGCATCTGTGTGGTCACACCCGCTCTCTCAATGCCTTCACAACAATTATGGAAGTCTTCACACTTGGCACACGTATGAGATCATACACATCCTACATCACAACAAATTCAGACATTGTGACATCAATCGTCAGTATTTAGGACAACACAAACACTGCATTCATGACATCAGATCTCCTATATATGACATCACATCAATGGTTTATGACATCTCATCCCCTATACCTGTGACCTCACAGCCACTATATCGGTAACATAACACCCACTATGTTTGTGAATACATATCAACTATATTTGCCATGAAACACACTGTGTTCAGACAATACAACCACTATATATGACATCACACTCTTCATGTCAATGTCTGTGTGATCACACCCATTGTATAGATCATATAACACACACTCTATTTATGACATCACATCTACTGTATATATGGCACAATATGCACTGTATATGACATCTCACCCACGATTTATGACATCACAACACTCTACTCTTGACATCAAAGCTATTATATCTCACCTCACACCGATTATATCTGACAGCACATCCACTGTATTTCTGTCATCACAGTTAGTTTTTCGATCATACAACCCCCATTTTATGTATGATAACACCGCCACAATATGTATGACATCATATGAACTACATATGACATCACATCCACTTTATATGATATCACACCAAGCTATGACATCACACCCACTGTATTCATGTTATCACACTCAGGATACCTGTCATTGCATCCACTGTAGCTGGACCATTACTTATAGTGTACTGATTATACCACACCTACTGTATGTGTGACATGAAACCCACTATATGCATGACATCACAAAAATTCTATATAACATCACACTCACTCTTTATGACTTAACAATACTGTATTCATGACATCACATCCACTCTATTCATGACAGCACACCCACTCTATATGACATCACATACTCTATACTTGTGACATCACAGCCACTGTATGACAAGACACCTCCTATGTTTATGAAATCATACTCAGTATATATGACATCTCACATCGTGTATGAATGACAATACAACCACGGTATCTGACATCACACTCACAGTATCTGTGTAATCACACCCACTTGATTGTTGATATCACATCCTATGCATGTATGAAATCACACCAACTGCATGTAGGACACCATAGGTACTCTTTATGACATCACATCCTCTCTTTATTACATCATACCATTCTTTGTATGTCATGGCACTCACCGTGTTTATGACATCATATCCACTATATATGATGACACACACACAGATTGTATGACAACACAAGCTCTATATCTGACTTGAAACATATCTGCCATCACATTTACTGTATATATCATCAAACCCACTCCGTCGAAGACATCACACCAACTATATAAGACATCACAGGTGGCATATGTATGCCATCATGTGCACTATACATGACACCGTATCCACCCTTTAAGACAGCAACCCTTAGTATTTATGACATCACATGCCCTTTTTGATGACTTCACGTGCACTTTATTTGACATATCATCTACTGTGTATGATATCACATTCACTGTATGTGTGACATCACACAATGCCTGTATCTCTGACATCACTGACTCTATGTTTATGACATATCCACTTTATATGGCATCACACAGTGTAATGACAACACAGCTATTGTGTAACTTCACAGCCACAATGTCTGACATCACTCCCACTGTATCTGTGTCATCACACCCAGTGGATCAATTTTATCATACCCAGTGTATGTATGACATCACAGCCACTATGTGTATGACATCATATGCACTACATGTGACATCACATCCACAACTGAGGACATCACACCACCTTATGTATGACATCAGGTCCACTCTATCTGACCTCACTTCCCGTGTATCTCTGTCATCACACCCACCATATCGATGATATCACAGCCACTATATGTATGACCTCACATCCAGTATATCTGTGACATCACATCCACTATATTTATGACATAATATCCAAAGTATAACATCACAACACGCTGTGTTGATAATGCACCACTCGGCATATGTATGATATCCTTTGCACTACAGATGCCAACGCACGCACTCTATCAAACCATATCATAGTATTTATGATGTCACATCCACTTCAGGCAGGACAACACAGCCCCTGTTTCAGATATGGCACCACAGTATCTATGACATCACACCGTCTCCACTGACATCTCACACACTTTTGTGTGACATCACACCCACTTTCTGTGTGACATCATATGAACTATATATAACATCACACCCAAACCTTATGTCATCACACTACTGTACTTATGACATCACAGCCTCTATATATGAAACCACATCCAGTATGATGGCAACATATATACTTAATATGTGACATCACAGCCACTATTTGGGTCATCACATCCACTGTATAGACAACATCACATCCACTCTTTTTATGATATCACACTCACCATATGTGTGGCATAGTTTGTGCTATACAAGAATCACATCCTCACTTTTTCACTTCAAACCACCATTTTGAGGACATCACACCCACTATATTATACATCGTTTCCACTGTTTCTGTGTCATCACACCAACTATATCGATGATATCACAGCCACTCTATGTATGATATCACATCCACTATATGTGAGACATTCTGTCCACTATATTTATGACATCATACCGACTATGTATGAAAACACAACACTGCGTGTTGATTACATCACACCTGGCACATGTATGACATCTTTTGCACTACAGAATACATCACATCCACTCTGTCACACCAAGCCACAATCTTTATGATTTCACATCCACTTCAGGCATGACATCACACCCCCTGTATCAGACATCGCACCAACTGTATCTTTGTCATCACAAACTCTCCACTGATATCACACCCACTTTTGTATGACATCACACCCACTATATTTGTGATATCATATGCAGTATATATAACATCATATCCACTGCTTATGTCATCACACCACTCTGCTTATGACAGCACAACCTTGACATATGAAGCCACATCCAGTATGCAGTTGAAAATATACACCATCCACGTGACATCACAGACAATAGTCTGTGTCATCACACCCACTGTATCGACAGCATCTCCCCCACACTTTGTATGACATCACACATGGCATAGGTATAGCATCATTTGCACTATCGAAGACATTACATCCTCACTTTATGAAATCAAACCACCATTTTTCAGACATCACATCCACTATATTTGACATTGTATTGATGCTATTTCTGTCACCACATCCACTCTATTGATGATATCACACCAAATGTATTTATGAGATCTCATTCTCTATATATGTCGACATCATATCCAATGTATACACCAACATATTCACTATATTTGTAACATCACAGCCACTGTACCTGTGTCTCACACGCACTCTTTCCATGATATCACACCCTTTGTATATATGACATTGCACCCACTATAGGTTTAATATCAGATAAACTATATAAGGTATCACATCCACAGTTTGTGACATCACACTACATTATATATGACATCCCAGGCACTGTATTCTTGTCACCAATCCCCAGAAATCTAACACTGCATCCACAGTATCTGTGTCCTCACAACCCCTCTATGTATGATCTCTGAACAACTGTATGTATGACATAACCCCAATTTTATATATGATATCTTATGCACCATACATAATGTCACATCCATTCTTTGAGTTCACACCATTGTAGTAAGCACATTACTTCCACTGCATTCATGACATCACACACATTATATACGACATCACACACATGACTACACAAAAGTTATATATGCCATCTCACTCTCAATATCTGACAGTACATCCGCTGTATCTGTGTCATCAAACCCTGTGTATCAATTGTATTACACCCACTCTCTGTATGACACTACACACTATATGTATGACATCACATGAACACTTTATGACATCACACTCATATAGGTATGACATCACATCTAGTATATTTATGACATCATATCCAATATATATGATATCACCCATACTGTTTCATGAAAACAAAATGACTGTACTTAGCATATCACCCACTGTATTTGACATCACAACCACTGCATCTGTGTGGTCACACCCACTCTATAAATGCCTTCACAACAATTATGGAAGTCTTCACACTTGGCACACGTATGACATCATACACACCCTACATCACATCAAATTCAGATTTTATGACATCAATCGTCACTGTTTAGGACATCACAAACACTGCATTCATGACATCAGATCTCCTATATATGACATCACATCCACAGTTTATGACATCTCATTCCCTATACCTGTTACATCACAGCCACTATATCAGTAACATAACACCCACTATGTTTGTGAATACATATCAACTATATTTGACAGGAAACACACTGTGTTAAGACAATAAAACCACTATATATGACATCACACTCTTCATGTCTTTGTGATCACACCCACTGTATCGATGATATAACACACACTCTAATTATGACATCACATCTACTGTATATATGGCACAATATGCACTGTATATGACATCTCACCCACGATTTATGACATCGCAACACTCTACTCATGACATCAAACTATTATATCTCACCTCACACTGATTATATCTGAGAGCACATCCACTGTATCTCTGTCATCACTCCCAGATTTTCGATCATACAACCCCCTTTGTATGTATGATAACACAACCACAATATGTATGACATCATATGAACTACATATGGAATCACATCCACTCTTTATGATATCACTCCACGCTATGACATCACACCCACTGTATTTATGTCATCACACCCAGGATACCTGTCATCACATCCACTGTAGCTGGACCATTACTTATACTGTACTAATTATACCACTCTATCACACCAAACCACAGAATTTTTGATGTCGCCTCCACTTCAGGCAGGACATCACACCACCTGCATCAGACATTGCACCAACTGTATCTTTGTCATCACAATCTCTCCACTGATATCACACCCACTTTTGTATGACATTACACCCACTATATTTGTGATATCATATGCACTATATATAACATCACACCCAATCCTTATGTCATCACACTACTCTACTTATGACATCACAGCCTCTATATATGAAACCACAACAAGTATGAGGGTAACTTATACACTTAACATGTGACATCACAGCCACTATCTGTGTCATCACACCCACTGTACAGACAACATCACACCCACTCTTTTTATGAAATCACACTCGCCATATGGGTGGCATCGTTTGTGCTATACAAGACATCTCATCCTCACTTTTTCACCTCAAACCACCATTTTGAGGACATCACACCCACTATATTAGACATCATTTCCACTATATCTGTGTCATCACACCAACTCTATTGATGATATCACAGGCACTATATGTATGATATCAAATCCAGTATATGTGAGACATTCTGTCCACTATATTTATGACATCATACCCACTGTTTTTGACAAAACAAACTTTGGGTTGATTACATCACACTTGGCACATGTATGACATCTTTTGCACTACAGAAGACGTCACATCCACTCTATCACACCAAGCCACAATCTTAATGACCTCACATCCACTTCAGGCATGACATCACACCCCCTGTATCAGACATCGCACCAACTGTATCTTTGTCATCACAAACTCTCCATTGATATCAAACCCACTTTTTATGACATCACACCCACTTTTGTATGGCATCACACCCACTATGTGTGACATCATATGCACTATATATATCATCATATCCACTGTTTATGTCATCACACTACTCTACTTATGACAGCATGATTTTGACATATGAAACCACATCCAGTATGCCGTTCAAAATATACACTCTCCATATGATGTCACAGTCACTAGTCTGTGTCATCACACTCACTATATTGACAGTATCACACCCCCTCTTTGTATGACATCACACTCAGCATAGGTATAGCATCTTTAGCACTATAGAAGACATTACATCCTCACTTTATGAAATCAAACCACCATTTTTATGACATCACACCCACTATATTTGACATTGTATCGATGCTATTTCTGTCACCACATCCACCCTATTGATGATATCACAGCAACTATGTTTATGAGATCTTATCCTCTATATAGGTCGACATCAGATCCATTGTCTACAACAACATACTCACTATATTTGTACCACAACATCCACTGTACCTGTGTTTCACACCCACTCTTTCCATGATATCACACTCTTTGTATATATGACATCTCACCCACTATATTTGATACTGCAGCCACTGCATCACTCTGGTCACACCCGCTCTATTGATGCAATCACAAAAATTATGGAAGTCATCACACTTGGCACCCATATGACATTATACACACTGTATATCACATCTCATTCACAGTTTATGACATCAATCCTCAGTATTTATGAAATGATAAACACTGCATTCATGACATCAGATCTCATCTATATGACATCACATCCACTCTTTAGGACATCACACCACTTCATGTATGAAATCATGTCCACTGTATCTGACCTCACGTCCACTGTATCTGTGTCATCACACCCACTCTATCGATGATATCCCAGCCACTATATTGATGGTATCACAGCCAGTATATTTGTGATATCATATCCCCTATATTTATGACATAATATTCACTAAGTATGACATCACAACACTCTGTGTTGATGACACAACACTCGGCATATGTGTGACATCCTTTGCACTGCAGATGACATCGCATCCACTCTATCACACCAAACCACAGTATTTATGATGTCACATACACTTCAGGCATGACATCACACCCCCTGTATCAGACATTGCACCCACTGTATCTTTGTCATCACAATTTCTCCACTGACATCACACCGACTTTTGAATGACATCACACCCACGTTCTGTGTGACATCATTTGCACTAAATATAACATCACATCCAATCCTTATGTCATAACACAACTGTACTTATGACATCACAACCTCTATATATGAAACCACATCTAGTATACAGGGAAACATATATACTATACATGAGACATCACAGCCATTATCTGTGCCCTCCCACAAACTGTATAGACAACATCACACCCACCCTTTGTATGACATCACACTCGCCATATGTGTGGCATTGTTTGCCCTATACAAGACATCACATCCTCACTTTATGACCTCAAACCACCGTGTTTATGTCATCAAACCCACCATATTGGACATCGTGTCACTGTATCTGCGTCATCACATCCACACTATTGATGATATCACACGAACTGTATTTCTGTGATGACATCCGCTATAATTCACAACATCATATCCATTGTATAAGACATGACAGCCACTGTATGATATCACAACCAGTGCATTCATGACATCAGATTCCATATATATGACATCACCTCCAGGTTTTATGTCATCCTGTTCCATATAATGTGACATCACAGACACAATGTTTGTGAATACATGTCAACTATATTTAACATCAAACACACAGTGCTAAGACAATAAAACCACTATATTTGAAATCACAACATACATATGAGTATCTGTGTGATCACACACACTGTATCAATGATATAACACACACTGTATTTATGAGATGGAACCTACTATATTTATGGCACCATATGCACTGTATATGACATCTCACCCACGATATATGATATCACAACACTCTATCCATTTCATTGCTCTATTATATCTCATATCAAACTGATTATATCTGAGAGCACATCCACTGTATCTCTGTCATCACACCCAGATTATCGATCATATAACCCCCATTGTATGTATGATAACACAGGCAAAATATGTATGACATCATAAGAATACATATGACATCACATCCACTCTTTAAGATATCACACCACGCTATGACATTCACACACACTGTATTCATGTCATCACACTCAGGATACCTGTCATCACATCCATTGTAGCTGAGCTATTACTTACAGTTTATTGATTATAGCACATCTGCAATATGTGTGATATCAAACCCACTGTATGTATGACATCATATGAATTCTATGTGACATCACAACCACTCTTTATGACATCACAAGACTGTATTGATGACATCACATCCACACTCTTCATGACATCACACCCACTGTATATGACATCATATACATTCTACTTTTGACATCACAGCCACTGTAACTATGACAAGACACCTACTATGTTTTTGACGTTATACTCAGTGTATATGACATCTCACATGGTGAAGGAATGACAAAACAACGACTATATCTGACATGATACCCAAAGTAACTGCATAATCAAACCCACTTGATTGATGACATCACACACTATGTACATATGAAATCACACCCACTGCATGTGTGACACCGTAGGCACTTTAAATGACATCACATCCACTCTTTCTGACAACACACCATTGTTTATATGTCATGGCCCACCCTCTGTCTATGACATTATATGTAATATATATGATGTCACCCATAATGTGTGTATGATTACCCAAGCTCTATATCTGACTTGAAACCCGTTAAAACTGCCATTTCATCCACTCTATATGGCATCACACCCTCTCTTCGAAGACATAACACCTACTGTGTAAGACTTCACAGGTCACATATGTATGCCATCATAAGCTTTATACATGACATCATATCCACACTTTATGACAACAACCCTTAGAATTTATGACATCACATGCACTATATACATTACATCACACACATTATATATGACATCTCATCTACTCTGTATGATGTCACATTCAATATGTGTGTTACATCACACAATGACTCTCTCTATGACATCAAACACTATATGTTTATGACTTATTCACTTTATATGACATCACGCAGAGTGTTATGACCACACCACCTTTGTGTGCCTTCACAGCCACTATGCGTGACATTACACTCAGTGTATTTTTGACATTACACACAATGTACCAATGCTATGAAAAGAAGTGTATGTATGTCATCAGAGGCTCTATATGTATGACACCATATGCACTACATATGACATCACATCCACACTTATTAGATCACAATCCTTAATTTATGACATCAAGTCCACTATATCTAACATCACATCCACTCTATCTAACTTCATGTCCACTGTATCTATGTAATCACACCCACACTCTCAATGATATCACAGCCAGCCAATGTATTACATCACATAGAGTATACATGTGACATCCTTTCCACTATATTTATGACATCATATCCACTATGTATGACAACACAACACTGTGTGTTGTTGATACCACACTCAGCATATGTGTGACATACTTTGCACTACAGGTGATATCACATCCACTTTATCACACCAAACCACAGTATTTATGACTTCACATCCACTTCAGGCATGACATCACACCCACTGTATCAGACATCACACCCACTGTATCTTTGTCATCACAACCTCTCCACTGATATCATACCCACTTTTGTATGACATCATAGCCACTATATGTGTGACATCATATGCACTCTATATAACATCACATCAACTCCTTATGTCATCACACTACTGTACTTATGACATCACAGCCTCTATATATGAAACCACATCCAGTATGTAGGGCCACATATACACTATACATGTGACATCACAGCCGCTAATCTGTGTAATCACTCTCACTCTAAAGACAACATCACACACACTTTGTAAGACATCACACTCGGATAATGTATGGCATCTTTTGCAATATACAAGACATCACATCCTTGCTTTATGACACCAAGCCATGATTTTTATGATATCACACCCACTGTATTTGACATGGTATCCACTGTATCTGTGTCATCACATCCACTCTATTGATGATATCACACAAACTGAATTTTTGAGATCTCATCCGCTATATATGATGACATCATATCCATTGTATATGACATCACAGCCACTGAATGTGTGTAGTCACACCCACACTTTCAATGATATAACACCCTTTGTATGTAGGACATCAAACCCACTCTATCTATAATATCATATACACTCTATAAAGCACCACATCCACAGTTTATGACATCACACCACATTTTTTATGTGATTACATGCACTGTATTCATGACATCACCCCCACTATATCTGAAATGGCATCCACCATATCTGTGTCATCACAACGACTCTATTGATGGTCTCACACCAACTGTATGTATGACATCACATCCACTTTAGGTATGCCATCGTATGCACTCTACACAATGTCACATTCACTCTTTATGACTTCATACCATTGTAGTTATCACATTACATCCACTGCACTCATGACATCACACACCCAATATATGACATAACACATATGGCAATACGAACGTTATATCTGTCATCTGACCCACTATATCTAACACTACATCCACTGTATCTGTGTCATCAAACCCAGGGTATCAGTTATACCACACCCACTCTCTGTATGACATCACACACAATGTTCGTGTGGCATCATATTCAGTATGCATGCTATCACAACAACTGTTTATGACATTATACCCCTCAATGTATAACATCACACCCAGTATATATATGACATCATATCCAATATGTACCCTATCACCATACTGTTTCATGACAACACAACATATATACCTGACATGTCACCCACCATATTTGACATCACAGCCACTGTATCTATGTCATCACACAGAAGGCACACCTTGTATCGATGGATTGCTGTATCGATGACATCACAAGTGTGTAAGTCATCCCACTTGGCACACGTATGATATCATACCCAATCTACCTCATATCACATTCACACTTTATGACATCAGTGATCATGTTTTATGACATTACAAACACTGCATTCATTACATCAGATATCCTCTATATGACATCACATCCACCCTTTAGGACATCAAACCACTTTATGTATGACATCAAGTCCACAGTATCTGACCTCACGTCCACTGTATCTGTGTCATCACACGCACCATATCGATGACATCACAGCCACTATATGGATGGTATTACATCCAGTATATCTGTGACATCATATCCCCTATATTTATGACATAATATCCACTAAGTATGACATCACAACACTCTGTGTTGATGTCACCACACTCGGCATATGTGTCACATTCTTTGGTCTGCAGATGGCATCGCGTACACTCTATCACGCCAAACAACAGTATTTAGGATGTCACAACATCTTCAGGCATGACATCACACCTGCTGTATGAGACATTGCACCCTCTGTATCTTTGTCATCAAAACCTCTCCACTGATATCATACCCACTTTTGAATGTTATCACACCCACCTTCTGTGTGACATCATATTCACTATATATAACATCACATCCAATCATTATGTCATCACAGTACTGTACTTATGACATCACAACCTCTATGTATGAAACCACATCCAGTATGTAGGGCAACATATACACTATACATGAGACATCACAGCCACTATCTGTTTCCTCACACCCACTGTTTAGACAACGTCACACCCACTCTCTGTATGACATCACACTCGCCATATGTGTGGCATCATTTACAATATACAACATCACATCCTCACTTTAGCCCTCAAGTCACCGTGTTTATGTCATCACACCCACTATATTGGAAATCATGTTCACTGTATCTGTGTCATCACATCCACTGCACTGATTCTATCACACCAACTATATTTCTGAGATCACATCCACTATAATCCATGAAATCATATCCATTGTATATGACATGACAGGCACTGTATGACAGCACAACCACTTCATTCATGACATCCAATTCTCTACATATGACATCACCTCCAGGGTTTATGACATCTCGTCCCCTATACCTCTGACATAACAGAAACTATGTTTGTGAATACATGTCAACTATATTTAACGTCAAACACATGGTGCTAAGATAATACAACCACTATATCTGAAATCACAACTTCCATATGAGTATCTGTGTGAACACACACACTGTATCGACGATATAACACATGCTGTGTTTATGACATCACACCTATTGTATTTATGGAACAATGTGCACTCTATATGACATCTCACCCACAATTTATGACATCTCAGCACTCTATCAATTACATCAGTCTATTATATCTCGTATCAAACTGATTATATCTGAAAACACATACACTGTATCTCTGTCATCACACCCAGATTATCGATCATATAACCCCCATTGTATGTATGATAACACAGGCACAATATATTTGACATTACATGAATACATATGACATCACATCCAATCTTTATGATATCACACCACGCTATGATATTCACACACACTCTATTCAAGTCATCACACCCAGGATACCTGTCATTGCATCCACTGTAGCTGAGCTATTACTTACAGTGTATTGATTATAGCACATCTGCAATATGTGTGATATCAAACCCACTATATGTATGACATTATATGAATTCTATGTGACATCACAACCACTCTTTATGACATCACAAGACTATTCATGACATCACATCCACAATATTCATGACACCACACCCACTGTATATGACATCACATACACTCTACTTGTGACCTCACAGCCACTGTAACTATGACAAGACACCTACTACGTTTTTGACATTATACTCTGTGTATATGACATCTCACATGGTGAATGAATGACAACACAGCAACTGTATCTGACATGATAGCCAATGTATCTGTGTAATCAAACCCACTTGATTGATGACATCACACCCTAAGTACATATTAATTCACACCCACTGCGTGTATGAAACCATAGGCACTTTATATGACATCACATCCTGTCTTGCTGACAACACACCATTGTTTGTATGTCATGGCACACACTCTGTTTATGACATCATATGTATTATATATGATGTCACCCATACTGTGTGTATGACTACACAAGCTCTATATCTGGCTTGAAAATGTTAAAACCGCTATCTCATCCACTCTATAGGTCAACACACACTCTATGTCGAAGATATCACACCTACTGTGTAAGGCATCACAGGTGGCATATGTATGCCATTGTATGCACTATACATGACATCATATCCACACTTTATGACAACAACCCTTAGAATTTATGCACTATATTCGTTACATCACACGCATTATATATGTCATCTCATCTACTCTGTATGACGTCACATTCAATATGTGTGTTACATCACACAATGACTCTCTCTATGACATCAAACACTATATCTTTATGACTTATTCACTTGATATGGCATCACGCACAGTGTTATGAACACACAACTGTGTGCCTTCACAGCCACTATGCCTGACATTACACTCACTGGATTTTTGACATTACACATAAGGTAGCAATGTTATGAATAAAAGTATATGTATGTCATCACAACCTCTATATGTATGACACCATATGCACTACATATGACACCATATACACTCTTTATGACATCACACAACTTTATTTATGACGTCAAATCCACTATATCTAACATCACATCCACTCTATGTGACCTCACGTCCACTGTAACTGAGTAATCACACCCACTCTATCAATGATATCACAGCCATCCTATGTATGATATCACATAGGGTATACATGTTACATCCTACCCACTATGTATGACAACACAACACTGTGTGTTGTAGATACCACACTCGGCATATGTGTGACATCATTTGCACTACAGATGATATCACATCCACTCTATCACACCAAACCACCGTATTTATGATGTCACATCCACTTCAGGCATGGCATCACAACCACTGTATCAGACATCGCACCCACTGTATCTTTGTCATCAAAGCCTCTCCACTGATATCATACCCACTTTTGTATGACATCATACCCACTCTATGTGTGACATCATATGCACTCTATATAACATCATTTCAACTCCTTATGTCATCACACTCAGGTACTTATGACATCACAGCCTCTATATATGAAACCGCATCCTGTATGTAGGGCCACATATACACTATACATGTGACATCACAGCCACTAATCTGTCTCACCACTCTCACTCTATTGAGATCACACACACTCTGTATGACATCACACTCGGATAATGTATGGCATCTTTTGCACTATACAAGACATCATCCTCCCTTTATGATATCAAGCCACCATTTTTATGACATCACACACACTATATTGACATTGTATCCACTGTATCTGTGTCATCACATCCACTCTATTGATGATATCATACCAACTGAATTTGTGACGTCTCATCCACGATATATGATGACATCATATCCATTGTTTATGACATCACAGCACTGAATGTGTGTCATCACACCCACTCTTTCACCGATATAACACCCTTTGTATGTAGGACATCATACCCAGTCTATGTATAATATCACATACAGTCTATAAAGCAACATGTCCACATTTTATGACATCACAACACATTATTTATGACATCACATGCTCTGTGTTCATGACATCACTCCCACTATATCTGAAATGGCCTCCACTGTATCTGTGTCATCACAACGACTCTGTTGATGGTCTCAGACCAACTCTATGTATGACATGACACCCACTTTACATAATCCAGCTTATGCACTCTACACAACATCACATCAACTCTTTATGACTTCACACCATTGTAGTTATCACATTACATCCACTGCATTCATGACATCACACACCCTATATATGACATTGCACACATAGCAATACAAATGTTATATCTGCCATCTGACCCACTATATCTAACACTACATCCACTGTATATGTGTGATATCGTATTCAGTATGCATGCTATCAAAACAACTGTTTATGACATCATACCCCTCTGTGTATAAAATCACACCCAATATATTTATGACATCATATGCAATACATATGCTATCACCATACTGCTTTCATGACAACACAACGACTATACCTGACATCTCACCCACAATATTTGACATCACAGCCACTGTATCTCTGTCATCACACAGATAGCACACACATCTGTATCATTGTATCACTCTATCGATGACATCACAACACATGTGTAAGTCATCACACTTGGCACACTAATGACATCATACCCAATCGAAATCACATCACATTCACACTTTATGACATCAATGATCATGTTTTATGAAACCATAAACACTGCATTCATGACATCAGATCTCTGTATGACTTCACATCCACTCTTTAGTACATCACACCACTTTATGTATGACATCAAGTCCACTGTATCTGACCTCATGTCCACAGTATCTGTGTCATCACACTGACCCTCTCGATGACATCACAGGCACTATATGGATGGTATCGCATCCAGTATATATGTGACATCGTATCCCCTTTATTTATGACATAATATCCATTAAGTATGGCATCACAACACTCTGTGTTGATGACACCATACTCGGCATATATGTGACATCCTTTGCTCTGCAGATGACATCACAAACACTCTATCACACCCAACCACAGTATTTATGATGTCACATCCACTTCAGGCATGATATCACACCCCCTTTATCAGACATTGCACCCACTGTATCTTTGTCATCACAACCTCTCCACTGATAACACAACCACTTTTGAATGACATCACACCCACCTTCTGTGTGACATCATATGCACTATATATAACATCACATCCAATCCCTATGTCATCACAGTACTGTACTTATGACATCACAGTCTCTATATATGAAACCACATCCAGTATGCAGGACAGCATATACACTATACATGAGACATCACAGCCACTATCTGTGTCCTCACACCCAAAGTATAGACAACATCACACCCACCATTTTAATGACATCACACTTGCCATATGTGTGGCATCGTTTGCCCTATACAAGACATCACATCCTCATTTTATGACCTCAAACCACCGTGTTTATGTCATCACACAAACTATATTTGACATTGTGTCCACTGTATCTGTGTCATCACATCCACTGTATTGATGATATCACACCAACTGTATTTCTGAGACCACTTCCACCATAATTCATGACATCATATCCATTGTATACGACATGACAGCCACTGGATCTGTGTCATAACAGCCACTTGTTCGATGATATCACACCCTTTCTAGGTATGACATCACACCCAGTATATGTACAATATCATATAACCTATATAAGGCATCACACCCATATTTTATGAGATCAAACCACATTAGGTATGACATCACATGCATTGTTTCTCAACATCACACCCTCTATATCTGTCACTACATCCACTCTATCTGTGTCAAGACCAGTGCATCAATTATTCCACACCAACTCTCTGTATGACATCACACACACTATATGTATGACATTACAGTCAGTATGCATGACATCACATGAACACTTTATGATGTCACACCTGTATAGTTATGACATCACACACAGTATATTCATGACATCATAACAATATATATGATATCAATGCTACTGCTTTCATGAAAACACAACTATACCTGACATCACACCCACTATATTTGACATCACAGCCACTGTATCTGTGCTGCAACAACCGCTGTATTGATGCCATCACAAAAATTATGGAAGTCATCCCACCTGGCACACATATGACATCATACATACTCTACATGACATCACAATCACACTTTATGACATCATTCCTCAGTATCTGTGACATCACAGCCACTACATTCATGACATCATATACTGTACATATGACATCACATCCAGGGTTTATGACTTCAAAACACTCTATCAATTACATCAGTCTATTTTATCTCATATCTAACTGATTATATCTGACAACACATCCACAGTATCTCTGTTATTACACCCAGATTATTGATCATATAACCCCCATTGTATGTATGATAACACAGGCACAATATGTATGATATCATATGAATACATATGACATCACATCCACTCTTTATGATATCACACCACAGTATTACCTTCACACACACTGTATTCATGTCATCACACCCAGGGTACCTTTCATCGCATCCACTGCAGCTGAGCTATTACTTACAGTGTATTGAGTATAACAAATCTGCATACGTGTGATCTCAAACCCACTCTATGTATGGCATCATATGAATTCTATGTGACATCACAACAACTCGTTAAGATGTCACAAGACTGTATTCATGACATCACATCCACACTATTCATGACATAACCCCCACTCTATATGACATCACATACACTCTACTTGTGACCTCACAGCCCTGTAACTATGAAAAGACACCTACTATGTTTTTGACATTATACTCAGTGTATATGACATCTCACATGGTGAATGAATGACAATGCCACGATTGTATCTGACATGATACCCAATGTATCTGTGTAATCAAACCCACTTGATTGATGATATCACACCCTATGTACGTATGAAATCACACCCACTGCATGCATGACACCATAGGAACTTTATATGACATCACATCCACTCTTGCTGAAAACACACCATTGTTTGTATCTCATGGCACACACTCTGTTTATGACATCATATGTATTATATATGATGTCACCCATAATGTGAGTATGACCACACAAGCTCTATATCTGACTTGAAACCCGTTAAAACTGCCATCTCATCCACTCTGTATGTCATCACACCGTCTCGGTCAAAGACATCACAGCTACTGTGTAAGCCATCACAGGCAGCATATGTATGCCATCATATGCATTATACATGACATCATATCCACACTTTATGACAACAGCCCTTACTATTTATGATATCACATGCACTATATTCATTACATCACATGCGTTATATATGATATCTCATCTACTCTGTATGATGTCACATTCACTATGTGTGTTACATCACACAATGACACTATCTATGACATCAAACCCTATATGATTATGACATATTCACTTGATATGGCATCACGCACAGTGTTATGACCACACAAACATTGTGTGCCTTCACAGCCACTATGCCTGACATTACACTCAAAGTATATTTGACATTACAAACAGTGTACCAATTTTATGGAAAGAAGTGAATGTAAGTCATCACAGCCTCTATATATATGACACCATATGCACTACATATGACATCACATCCACTCTTTATTACATCACATCTCTTTATTTATGACATCAAGTCCACTCTATCTAACATCACATCCACTCTATCTGACCTCACACCCACTGTATCTGTGTAATCACACCCACTCTATCAATGATATCACAGCCACCCTATGTATGATATCACATACAGCATACATGTGACATCCTATCCACTATATTTATGACATCATATCCACTATGTATGACAACACAACACTGTGTGTTGTTGATAGAGATACCACACTCAGAATATGTGTGACATTATGCACTACAGATGATACCAAATCCACTCTATCACACCAAACCACAGTATTTATGTCACATCCACTTCAGCATGATATCACACCCATGGTATTAGACATTGCACCCACTGTATCTTTTTCATCACAACCTCTCCACTGATTTCATACCCACTTTTGTATGACATCATACACACTATATGTGTGACATCAAATGCACTCTATACAACATCATATCAACTCCTAATGTCATCACACTACTGTACTTATGACATCACAGCCTCTATATATGAAACCACATCCAGTAGGTAGGGCCACATATACACTATACATGTGACATCACAGCCACTAATCTGAGTGATCACTCTCACTCTATTGACAAAATCACATACACTCTGGATGACATCACACTCGGATATTGTATGGCATCTTTTGTACTATACAAGACATCACATCCTCGCTTTATGACATCAAGCCACCATTTTTATGACATCACACCCACTATATTAGACATCATATCCACTGTATCTGTGTCATCACATCACACCAACTGAATTTTTGAGATCTCATTCGCTGTATATGACGACATCATATCCATTGTATATGACTTCTCAGCCACTGAATATGTGTCATCACACCCACTCTTTCAACGGTATAACAACCTTTGTATATAGGACATCACACCCACTATATGTATAATATCATATATGCTGTATAAAGCACCACATCCACATTTTATGACATCACACCACATTATTTTTGACGTCATATGCACTGTGTTGATGATATCACTCCCACTATATCTGAAATGGCATCCACCGTATCTGTGTCA
Source organism: Hydropotes inermis (assembly GCA_020226075.1). NCBI lineage: Eukaryota > Metazoa > Chordata > Mammalia > Artiodactyla > Cervidae > Hydropotes > Hydropotes inermis. The sequence continues at coordinate 1,848,768 of JAGTXW010001337.1, forward strand.
TCACAACGACTCCATTGATGGTCTCAGACCAACTGTATGTATGACATCACACCCACCTTATGTATGCCAGCTTATGCACTCTACACAATGTCATAGCCACTCTTTATGACTTCACACCATTTTAGTTATCACCTTACATCCACTGTATTTATGACATCACACACCCTATATA
>JAGTXW010001337.1:1853939-1869547 GCA_020226075.1 Hydropotes inermis
TTATCACCTTACATCCACTGTATTTATGACATCACACACCCTATATATGATATCACACACATGACAATGCAAAGGTTATATCTGCCATCTGACCCACTATATCTAACATTACATCCACTGTACATGTGTCATCAAACCCAGGGTATCACTGACACCACACCCATTCCCTGCATGACATCACACACACTATAGGTGTGACATCCTATTCAGTATGCATGCTATCACAACTCTTTATGCCATTTTACCCCTCTATGTATAACATCACACCCGGTATATTTATGACATCATATCCAATATGTATGCTATCACCATACTGCTTTCATGACAACACAATGACTATACCAGACATCTCACCCATCATTTTTGACACCACAGCCACTGTATCTGTGTCATCACACAAATGGCAAACACATCTGTAATGATGTATTGCTGTATGGATGACATCACAACACGTGGGTAAGTCATCACACTTGGCACACTTATGACATCATACCCAATCTACATCACATCACATTCACACTTTATGGCATCAATGATCATGTTCTATGACATCATAAACACTGCATTCATGACATCAGATTTCCTCTATATGACATCACATCCACTCTTTAGGACATCACACCACTTTATGTATGATATCAAGTCCAATGTATTTGACCTCATGTCGACTGTATCTGTGTGATTACAGCCACCCTATCGATGGCATCACAGCCACTATATGGATGGTATCACATCCATTATATCTGTGACATCATATCCCCTGAATTTAGGACGTAATATCCACTAAGTATGACATCACAACACTCTGTGTTGATGACACCACACTCGGCATATGTGTGACATCCTTTGCACTGCAGATGACATCGCATCCACTCTATCACACCACACCACAGTATTTATGATTTCACATCCATTTCAGTCATGACATCACACCCCCTGTATCAGACATTGCACCCACTCTATCTTTGTCATCACAGGCTCTCCACTGATATCACAACCACTTTTGAATGGCATCACACCCACCTTCTGTGTGACATCATATGCACTATATAGAACATCACATCCAATCCTTATGTCATCACACTACTGTACTTATGACATCACAAACTCTATATATGAAACCACATCCAGTATATAGGGCAACATATACACTATATATGAGACTTTACAGCCACTATCTGTGTCCTCACACCCACTGTATAGACATCACACCCACTCTTTGTATGACATCACACTTGCCATATATGTGGCATTGTGTGCACTATACAAGACATCACATCCTCACTTTATGACCTCAGACCACCGTGTTTTTCTCATCAAACCCACTATATTGGACATCTTGTCCACTGTATTTGTGGCATCACATCCAGTGTATTGATCATATCATACCAAATGTATCTCTGAGATCACATCCGCTATAATTCACGAGATCATATCCGTTCTATAAGACATGAAAGCAACTGTATGACATCACAACCACTGCATTCATGACATCAGAACCCCTATATATGACATCACCTCCAGGGTTTATGACATCTCGTCCCCTATACCTGTGACATCACAGACACTATGTTTGTGAATACATGTCAACTATATTTAACATCAAACACACAGTGCTAAGACAATAGAAACACTATATTTGAAATCACAACTTCCATATGTGTATCTGTGTGATCACAAACACTGTATCAATGATATAACACACACTGTATTTATGACATAGCACCTACTATATTTTTGGCACAAAATGCACTGTATGTGACATCTCACCCACGATTTATGATATCACAACACTCTATCCATTACATCAGTCTATTATATCTCATATCAAACTGATTATATCTGACAGCACATCCACTGTATCTCTGTCATCACACACAGATTATTTATCATATAACCCCCATTGTATGTATGATAACACAGGCACAATATGTGTGACATCATATGAATACATATGACATCACATCCACTCTTTAGATATCACACCACGCTATGACATTAACATACACTGTATTCATGTCATCACACCCAGGATACCTGTCATCCCATCCATTGTAGCTGAGCTATTACTTACACTGTATTGATTATAGCTCATCTGCAATATGTGTGATATCAAACCCACTATATGTATATCATCATATGAATTCAATGTGACATCACAACCACACTTTATGACATCACAAGACTGTATTCATGACATCATATCCACACTATTCATGTCATCACACCCACTGTATATGACATCACATAGACTCTACTTGTGACATCACAGCCATTGTAACTCTGACAAGACTCCTACTATGTTTTTGACATTATACTCAGTGTATAAGACATCTCATATGGTGAATGAATGAAAATAGAACGAATGTATCTGACATGTTACCCAATGTATCTGTGTAATCAAACCCACTTGACTGATGACATCACACCCTATGTACGTATGAAATCACACCCACTGCAAGTATGACACGCTAGGCACTTTATATGACATCACATCCACTCTTGTTGACAACACACCATTGTTTGTATGTCATGGCACACACTGTATATGACATCATATGTATTATATATGATGTCACCCATACTTTGTGTATGGCTACCCAAGGTCTATATCTGACTTGAAACCCGTTAAAACTGCCATCTCATCCACTCTGTATGTCATCACACCCTCTCTGTCGAAGACATCACACCTACTGTGTAAGACATCACAGGTGGCATATGTATGCCATCATATGCAATATACATGACAACATATCCACACTTTATGACAATAGCCCTTACTATTTATGACATCACTTGCACTATATTCATTACATCACACGCATTATATATGACATCTCATCTACTCTGTATGATGTCACATTCGCTATGTTTGTTACATCACACAATGTCTCTATCTATGACATCAAACACTCTATGTTTATGACATACTCATTTATATGGCATCATGCACAGTGTTATGACCATACAACCATTGTGTGCCTTCACAGCCACTATGCCTGACATTACACTCAGTGTATTTTAGACATTACACACAATGTACCAATTTTATGATAAGTAGTGAATGTATGTCATCACAGCATCTATATATATGACACCACACGCACTACATATGACATGATATCCACTCTTCATGACATCACACCCCTTTATTTATGACATCAAGTCCACTGTATCTAACATTTCATCCAGTCTATCTAACCTCACGTCCACTGTATCTGTGTAATCACACCCATTCTATCAATGATATCATAGAAACCGTATGTATGATCTCACACACAGTATACATGTGACTTCCTATCCAATATATTTATGACATCATATCCACTATGTATGACAACACAACACTGTGCGTTGTTGATACCACACTTGCCATATGTGTGACATCATTTGCACTACAGATGATATCACATCCACTCTCTCACACCAAATCACAGTATTTATGATGGCACAACCTCTTCAGGCATGACATCGCACACACTGTATCAGACATCACACCCACTGTATCAGACATCACACCCAGTGTATCTTTGTCATCACAACCTCTTCACTGATATCATACCCACTTTTCTATGACATCATACCCACTATATGTGTGACATCATATGCACTATATATAACATCATATCAACTCCTTATGTCATCACACTACTGTACTTATGCCATCACAGCTTCTAAATATGTAATCACATCTAGTATGTAGGGCCACATATACACTATACATGTGACATCACTGCCACTAATCTGTGTCATCATTCTCACTCTATTGACAACATCACACACACTCTGTATGACCTCAGACTCGGATAATGTATGGCATCTTTTGCACTATACAAGACTTCACATCCTCGCTTTATGACATCAAACCACCATTTTTAAGACATCACAACCACTATATTTGACATTGTATCCACTGTATCTGTGTCATCACATCTAATGTATTGATGATATCACACCAACTGAATTTTTGAGATCTCATCCGCTATATATGACGACATCATATCCATTGTATATGACATCACAGCACTGAATGTGTGTCATCACACCCACTCTTTCAATGATATAACACCCTTGTTATATAGGACATCACACCCACTATATGTATAATATCATTAACACTGTATAAAGCACCACATCCACATTTTATGATATCACACCACATTATTTATGACATCACTTGCACTGTGTTCATGATATCACTCCCACTATATCTGAAATGGCATCCAACGTATCCCACTATATCTGAAATGGCATCCACCGTATCTGTGTAATCACAACGTCTCCATTGGTGGTCTCAGACCAACTGTATGTATGACATCACACCCACCTTACGTATGCCATCTTATGCACTCTACACAACGTCATATCCAATCTTTATGACTTCACACCATTGTAGTTGTCACATTACATTCACTGCATTCATGACATCACACACCCTATATATGACATCACACACATGGCAATACAAATGTTATATCTGCCATCTGACCCACTATATCTATCACTACATCCACTGTATCTATGTCATCAAACCCAGGGTATCACTTATACCACAACCATTCCCTGTATGATATCACACACATTATACGTGTGACATCATATTAAGTATGCATGCTATCACAACAACTGTTTCTGACATTATACCCCTCTATGTATAACATCACACCCAGTATATTTATGACATCATATCCAATATGTACGCTATCACCATACTGCTTTCATGACAACACAACGACTATACCGGACATCTCACCCATCACTTATGACACCACAGCCACTGTATCTGTGTCATCACACAAATGGCACACACATCTGTAATGATGTATCACTGTATGGATGACATCACAACATGTGTGTAAGTCATCACACTTGGCACACTTATGACATCATACCCAATTTACATCGCATTACATTCACACTTTATGACATCAATGATCATGTTCTATGACATCATAAACACTGCATTCATGACATCAGATCTCCTCTATATGACATCATATTCACTCTTTAGAACATCACACCGCTTTATGTATGATATCAAGTCCACTGTATCTGAGCTCACGTCCACTGTACCTGTGTGATTACACCCACCTTATCGATGACATCACAGCCACTATATGGATGGTATCACATCCAGTATATCTGTGACATCATTTCCCCTGAATTTAGGATGTAATATCCACTAAGTATGACATCATGACACTCTGTGTTGATGACACCACACTCGGCATATGTGTGACATCCTTTGCACTGCAGATGACATCGCATCCACTCTATCACACCACACCACAGTATTTATGATTTCACATCCACTTCAGGCATGACATCACACTCCCTGTATCAGACATTGCACCCACTCTATCTTTGTCATCACAACCTCTCCACTGATATCACAAGCACTTTTGAATGACATCACACCCACCTTCTGTGTGATATCATATGCACTATATAGAACATCACATCCAATCCTTATGTCATCACCCTACTGTACTTATGACATCACAACCTCTATATATGAAACCACATCCACTATGTAGGGCAACATATACACTATACATGAGACTTTACAGCCACTATCTGTGTCCTCACACCCACTGTATAGACAACATCACACCCACTCTTTGTATGACATCACACTTGCCATATATGTGGCATTGTTTGCACTATACATGACATCACATCCTCACTTCATGACCTCAGACCACCGTGTTTTTCTCATCAAACCCACTATATTGGAAATCTTATCCACTGTATTTGTGTCATCACATCCAGTGTATTGATGATATCATACCAACTGTATCTCTGAGATCACATTTGCTATAATTCACAATATCATATCCATTCTATATGACATGAAAGCAACTGTATTACATCACAACCACTGCATTCATGACATCAGATCCCCTACATATGACATCACCTCCAGGGTTTATGCCATCTCGTCCCCTATACCTGTGACATCACAGACACTATGTTTGTGAATACAAGTCAACTATATTTAACATCAAACACACGGTGCTAAGACAATACAACCACTATATCTGAAATCACAACCTCCATATTTGTATCTGTGTCATCACACACACTGTATCGATGATATAACACACACTGTATTTATGACATGGCACCTACTATATTTATGGCACAATATGCACTGTATGTGACATCTCACCCACGATTTATGATATCACAACACTCTATCAATTACATCAGTCTATTATATCTCATATCAAACTGATTATATCTGACAGCACATCCACTGTATCTCTGTTATCACACCCAGATTATTGATCATGTAACCCCCATAGAATGTATGATAACACAGGCACAATATGTGTGACATCATATGAATACATATGACATCACATCCACTCTTTAAGATATCACAACACGCTTTGACCTTCACACACACTGTATTCATGTCATCACACCCAGGATACCTGTCATCGCATCCACTGTAGCTGAAATATTACTACACTGTATTGATTATAGCTCATCTGCAATGTGTGATATCAAACCCACTATATGTATGACATCATATGAATTATATGTGACATCACAACCACACCTTATGATATCAAAAGACTGTATTCATGACATCATATACACATTATTCCTGACATCACACCCACTGTATATGACATCACATACACTCTACTTGTGACATCAGAGCCACTGCAACTATGACAAGACACCTACTATGTTTTTGAAATTATACTCAGTGTATAAGACATATCACATGGTGAATGAATGACAACAAAATGAATGTATCTGACATGATACCCAGTGTATCTGTGTAATAAAACCCACTTGATTGATGACCTCACAGCCTATGTGCATATGAAATCACACCCACTGCATGTTTGTCACCGTAGGCATTTTATATGACGTCACATCCACTCTTGCTGACAACACACCATTGTTTGTATGTCATGGCACACACTCTGTTTATAACATCACATGTATTATATATGATGTCACCCATACTGTGTGTCTGACTACCCAAGCTCTATATCTGACTTGAAACCCGTTAAAACTGCCATCTCATCCAATCTGTATGTCATCACACCCTCTCTGTTGAAGACATCACACCTACTGTGTAATACATCACAGGTGGCATATATACGCCATCTTATGGATATACATGACATCATATTCACACTTTGTGACAACAGCCCTTATTATTTATGACATCACATGCCCTATATTCATTATATCACACGCATTATATATGACACCTCACCTACTCTGTATGATGTCACATTCACTATGTGTGTTACATCACACAATGACTCTATCTATGATACCAAACACTATATGTTTATGACATATTAATTTATATGGCATCACACACAGTGTTATGACCACACAACCATTGTGTGCCTTCACAGCCAATATGCCTGACATTACAAGCAATGTATTTTAGACATTACACACAATGTACCAACTTTATGAAAAATAGTGAATATATGTCATCACAGCATCTATATGTATGACACCATATGCACTACATATGACATCACATCCACTCTTTATGACATCACACCACTTGATTTATGACGTCAAGTCCACTATATCTAACATCACATCCAGTCTCTCTGACCTCACATAGACTGTATCTGTGTAATCACACCCACTCTATCAATGATATCACAGTCACCGTATGTATGATCTCACATACAGTATACATGTAAATCCTATCCACTATATTTATGACATCATATCCACTATGTGTGACAACACAACACTGTGTGTTGTTGATATCACACTCGGCATATGCGTGACATCATTTGTACTACAGATGATATCACATCCATTCTATCACACCAAACCACAGTATTTATGATGTCACATCCACTTCAGGCATGACATGACACACACTGTATCAGACATCACACCCACTGTGTCTTTGTCATCACAACCTCTCCACTGATATCATACCCACTTTTGTATGACATCATACCCACTTATATGTGTGACATCATATGCACTCTATATAAAACCATATAAACACCTTATGTCATCACACTACCGTACTTATGACATCACAGCCTCTATATATGAAACCACATCCAGTATGTAGGGCCACATATACACTATACATGTGACATCACAGCCACTAATCTGCGTCATCACTCTCACTCTATTGACAACATCACACACACTCTGTATGACATCAGACTCAGATAATGTATGGCACCTTTTGCACTATACAAAACTTCACATAATCACTTTATGACATCAAACCGCCATTTTTATGACATCACACCCACTATATTTGACAACATATCCACTGTATATGTGTCATCACATCCAATATTTTAATGATATCACACCAACTGAATTTTTAGATCTCATCTGCTATATATGATGACATCATATCCATTGTATATGACATCACAGCACTGAATGTGTGTCATCACACCCACACTTTCAACCATATAACACCCTTTGTATTTAGGACATCACACCCACTATATGTATAATATCATATACACTGTATAAAGCATCACGTCCACATTTTATGACATCACACCACATTATTTATGACATCACATGCACTGTGTTCATGACATCACTCCCACTATATCTGAAATGGCATCCACTGTATCTGTGTCATCATAACGACTCCATTGGTGGTCTCAGACCAACTGTATGTATGACATCACACCCACCTTACTTATGCCATCTTTTGCACTGTACACAATGTCATATCCACTCTTTATGACTTCACAAAATTGTAGTTACACATAACCTCCACTGCATTCATGACATCATACACCCTATATATGACATCACACACATGACAATACAAACATTATATCTGCCATCAGACCCACTATATCTAACACTACATCCATTGTATCTGTGTTGTCAAACCCAGGGTATGAAGTATACCACCCCCACTCTCTGTATTACATCCCACACACTCTACGTGTGACATTATATACAATATGCATGCTATCACAACAACTGTTTCTGACATTATACCCCTCTATATATAACATCACACCCAGTATATTTACGACATCATATCCAATACGTACGCTATCATCATACTGATTTCATGACAACACAACAAGTATACCGGACATCTCACGCACCACATTTGACATCACAGCCACTGAATTTGTGTCATCACATAGATGGCACACACATCTGTATCGATGTATTGCTGCATGGATGACATCACAACATGTGTGTAAACCATGACACTTGGCACACGTATGACATCATACCCAATCTACATCACATCACATTCACACTTTATGCCATCAATGATCATGTTCTATGACATCACAAACACTGCATTCATGACATCAGATCTCCTCTATATGACATCACATCCACTCTTTAGGACATCACACCACTTTATTTATGACATCAAGTCCACTGTATCTGACCTCATGACCACTGTATCTGTGTCATCACACCCACCCTATTGATGTCATCGCAGCCACTATATGGATGGTATCACATTTAGTATATCTTTGACATCATATTCCCTGTATTTAGGACATAATATCCACTAAGTAGGACATCACAACACTCTGTGTTGATGACACCACACTCAGCATATGTGTGACATCCTTTGCACTGCAGATGACATTGCATCCACTCTATCACACCAAACCACAGTATTTATGATATCACGTCCACTTCAGGCATAACATCACACCCCCTGTATCAGACATTGCACCCACTGTATCTTTGTCATCACAACCTCTCCACTGATATCACACCCACTTTTGAATGACATCACACCCACCTTCTGTGTGACATCATATGCACTACATAGAACATCACATCCAATCCTTATGTCATCACAGTACTGTACTTACGACATCACAGCCTCTATATATTGAAACCACATCCAGTATGTAGGGCCACATATACACTATACATGTGACATCACAGCCACTAATCTGTGTCATCACTCTCACTCTATTGACAACATCACTCACACTCTGTATGACATCACTCTCGGATAATGTATGGCATCTTTTGCACTATACAAGACATCACATTCTCACTTTATGACCTCAGACCAGGGTGTTTGTGTCATCACACCCACTATATTTGACTTCGTGTTCACTGTATCTGTGGCAACACATCCACTCTATTGATGATATCACACCAACTGTATTTCTGAGATCACATACGCTATAATTCACGTCATCATATCCATTCTATACGACATGACATCCACTGGATCTGTGTCATAACACTCACTTGTTTGATAATATCACACCCTTTCTATGTATGACATCACACCAACTATATGTACAACATCATATACACTTTATGTGGCATCACACCCATATTTTATGAGATAACACCACATTATTTATGTGATCACATGCACTGTATTCATAACATCACTCCCACAGTATCTAACACTGCATCCACAGTATCTGTGTCCACACAACCACTCTACATATGATCTCTGAACAACTGTATGTATGACATCACACGCAGTATATATATGACACCTTATGCACCATACATAACATCACATCCACTCTTTGAGTTTACACCATTGTAGTAACCATATTACATCCACAGCATTCATGACATCACACACTATATACGACATCACACACATGACAATGCAAAAGTTATATCTGCCTTCTCACCCTCTATATCTGACACAACATCCACTGTATCTGTGTCATCAAACCCAGTGTATCAATTGTATTGAACCCACTCTCTGTATGACATTACACACTATATGTATGACATCACATTCAGTATGCATGACATCACATGAACACTTTATGACAGCACACCCGTATAGGTATGACATTACATCCAGTGTATTTATGACATCCTATCCAATATATATGATATCACCCATACTGTTTCATGAAAACAAAACGACTATACCTGGCATCTCACCCACTGTATTTGACATCACAGCCACTGCATCTGTGTGGTCACACCCACTCTATCAATGCCTTGACAACAATTATGGAAGTCTTCACACTTGGCACACATATGACATCATACACACCCTACATCACATCAAATTCAGACTTTATGAAATCAATCGTCAGTATTTAGGACATCACAAACACTGCATTCATGACATCAGATCTCCTATATATGACATCACATCCACGGTTTATGACATCTCATCCCCTATACCTGTGACATCACAGCCACTATATTGGTAACATAACACCTATGATGTTTGTGAATGCATATCAACTATATTTGACATGTAACACACTGTGTTAAGACACAACCACTATATATGACATCACACTCTTCATGTCTGTGTCTGTGTGATCACACCCACTGTATGGATGATATAACCACACTCTGTTTATGAAATCACATCTCCTGTATACATGGCACAATATGCACTGTATATGACATCTCACCCACTATTTATGACATCACAACACTCTATTCATGACATCAAACTATTATATCTCACCTCACACCAATTTTATCTGAGAGCACATCCACTGTATTTCTGTCATCACACCCAGAGTATCGATCATACAACCCCCATTGTTTGTATGATAACACCACCACAATATGTATGACATCATATGAACTACATATGACATCACATCCACTCTTTATGATATTACACTATGCTATGTCATCACACCCACTGTATTCATGTCATCACACCCAAAATACCTGTCATCGCATCCACTCTCTCTGGACCATTTCTTATAGTGTACTGATTATACCACACCTAATATATGTGTGACATGTAACCCACTATATGTATGACATCAGAGGAATTCTATATGACATCACACTCACTCTTTATGACATAACAATACTGTATTTATGACATCACATCCACTCTATTCATGACAGCACACCCACTCTATATGTCATCTGATACTCTATACTTGCAACATCACAGCAGCTGTATCTATGACAAGACACTTCCTATGTTTATGACATCCTACTCAGTATATATGACATCTCAAATGGTGTATGAATGAAAATACAACCACGGTATCTGACATCACACTCACAGTATCTGTGTAGTGACACCCACTTGATTGATGATATCACACCCTATGTATGTATGAAATCACACCCACTGCATGTAGGACACCATAGGCACTATTTATGACATCACATCCTCTCTTGATGACATCATACCATTGTTTGTATATCATGGCATCCAGTATGTTTATGACATCATATCCTCTATATATGATGTCACACACACTGTGTGTTTGACAACACAAGCCCTATATCTGACTTGAAACCCATTCTATCTGCCATCACATCTACTGTATATGTCATCACACCCACTTTGTCGAAGACATCACACCAACTATGTAAGACATCACAGGTGGCATATGTATGCTATCTTGTGCAGTCTACATGACACCATATCCACCCTTAAAGACAACAACCCTTAGTATTTATGAAATCATATGCCCTTTATTCATGACATCACATGCACTACATATGACATGTCATCTACTTTGTATGATATCACATTCACTATATGTTTGACATCACCCAATGCCTGTATCTCTGACATCTCACACTCTATTTGATTGATGATATCACACCCTATGTATGTATAAAATCACACTGTCAACCCAGCTCCCGACCCTGCTTACTTTAGTGTCTTCTGTCACAGAGTCTTGGTTTCCTTGGCCAAAGCTGAGACCTCTCTCATTAGGTTTGCTCTGGAAATTAGAAACCCTGAGATCTTAGGAAGATCTTGCCTATTCCTCCTAAAAAGGTCAGTTTTCTTCTGGCCTAGCAGAGTGAGCACTGGGATACACTCACCAATGCACACTCACACTGACATTTAATAAGGACTGATGGTTGGGATCAGAAGAGGGACAAATATGAGGAAGGTAATAATAATATACAGGGGTTGGAGGGAGTTCCTGCCTGAGACACGGACTTCCATATTTTCCAGGTCTTGTCCCTCCTATGGCTGAGGACATTCCTAGAAGTCCATGCAGGCATTAGCCCCAATGTGCAGGTGGGGACACTGACAGGCTTTGAGAGACAGGGACTAATCCATAATGGAGAACAGGTGGGAAACGGGAGGTGAGTCTGGACCCAGGTCTGTCAAATCAGAGCTGCACACACAGCCTGCCCAGGAGCTGTGTGGAGGGCTGTGTGTTGCAACTGTGTGAGGCCTGGGGTTTCATGGATGAGGGATGAGCAGTCATGATCCCCTGGGCTATGTGCAGGGGTGTCAGCTGTCAATCCAAGGAATGGTCCCTCAGGTGGTGAAGTCACTTTCTCGATGGCAGACCCTAACAGAAATCTGAGCCCTGTAACCAGGCACCCACCCTCTAACAACAGTGCCACAGCCAGTTGGGGCTCACTTGGCTGGAGAGTCTTCATCCAGAAGGATGTTCTCCAGCTGTGTGTTGACTGGCCAGGGCTTCTGCTTCAGGAAACCATGGAGGGAGAGGTTTTTCAGATGTTTCATTCAGTTCAGTGCTCAACCTGGATGCCTCTGATCCTTTACCAGGAGGGCACCTAAGGTAATCCAAGTCAAACTAGAGCTGGCCACACCAGGCCTTGCCACCACTGGAGCCCCTCCTGGGTAACGAGAGCTGCCCTCATCACCATGTGCAGGGAAGTGGGACTTGAGGAGATGTTCTCCCTCTGGGCAGGAGCATGTTGGTGGGCACGTTTTGACCTGTGGTCCTGACACGGTCACACCTGAGGACGGGCTGGCAGTGGGGAAGCAGGATCCCTGAGGTGCTCTGCTCTGTGCCAGTGTGAATCGATGACTGTCAGATGGACGGGCGTCTGCGTCCTCGGTGGAGGTCTGTGCAGAGAGTGGTGGGCGCGTGTATGGAGGGAGGCTGTCTGTAGGTCTGAGAAGCACCATAGGCAGCTGACTGGTGCCCTGAGACTTTCTGCCTGGCTCCCAGGCACTGTGTTCACAGGGCTCCTCAAGGGACTGCGACAGGAGCCCATCCAGAGAGCCCCCTTCTCCATCTCCCCTCACAAGAGCCAGGAGCCCCCACCAGCAACAGAGCCCGGGGCAGGCATATGCTCAGGTCACAGAGGCACCCTGACCCTCCCCTGGGTCCCTCCTAGAGTCCTGCTTCCAAAGGAACTTGGGCCCCGTCTCCTCTCCCACCTGCCCTCAAGGTGCAGGCCCTAAGTTGTCCAGATGCAAAACCACTGTTTATCTACATGTAGGAATCTCAGAAAGAGGTTGTGATAGGATTTCCCTTCATGTTCTCCAAGGAACCTTTCTGCATTTTTCTACAGTTAATCCTGTATTAACTCCATCCCCAGGTATCCATATTGGCCTGAGAATCCTGATGCCTCTCACTCCAGGATCAGCCCCTATCACTCCAGTTCTCATCCCCAGAATGGGATGTTTTGGTCGCCACCACAGGGATGATAAAGCTAACACATGGAGAGCTGTCCAATAAAAACTGCTCCGACTTGCTAACACATGAAACAATCCCCAAGTGCCAGTTCACTTGTGATGCCAGGACCTTTATTCTACAGAAGTCACTCCTTCCCCTCCTCCTCCTGTGAGTCCAGAGGACTCAGTCTGAGCTCCAGCCCCTGCTTTCCTGGTGTCTGTGGTGCTGCCTCTGATTTGTATGTCTGCTGTGTTATACCCCAGAGGGAAAATGTGTCCCATAAGGGACATGAGACCTGGATGATGTGAAGTTTCCAAAGACATAGGCTACAGATGCTAGTGGGAAACTGGTACCTGTTTCCTGAGCAGCAACCCCCTCCTCCCTCCCCACATTCCTGGGCACCTGCACGGTTTTGCCATCTACCCTGCATAAGAAACCCTTAGAAGAAATGGAGTATCTCTCATAGTCAACAGAAGAGTCCAAAATGCAGTACTTGGATGCAGTTTCCAAAATGACAGAATGATCTCTGTTCCTTTCCAAGGCAAACCATTCAATATCACAGTAATGCAAGTCTATGCCCCAACCACTAATGGTGGAGAAGCTCAACGTGAATGGTTCTATGAAGAGATACAAGACTTTATAGAGTTAATACCAAGAAAAAGATATCCTTTTTTTTCCAAATGAAACATTCATTTATTCAAATGTTATTTTTTTTCACATGTTAGATTTTTCCTGTTGAGATTTTTATCCTCAGATGAATGGTCATGTCATTGAATGGAAGCTTGTCATACTTATTGGGAGCTATGGGTTACAGCCACATGAGGAATAGCACCGGTTAACAGCGACTGGGTACCCCAGGACACCTGGCTCATTGCTACATTTTTTTTTAGATGCTTTTATTTTTATTGAAATTTTTACTGTTTATTTTTTTTATTATTTTTTTATTTGTGGTGGATTTTGTCATACATTGAAATGAAACAGCCATGGGTTTACATGTGTTCCCCATCCCGATCCCCCCTCCCACCTCTCTCTCCACCCGCTCCCTCTAGGTTTTCCCAGTGCACCAGGTCTGAGCGCTTGTCTCATGCATCCAACCTGGGCTGGTAATATGTTTCACCCTAGATAATATACATGTTTCAATGCTGTTCTCTTGAAACATCCCATCCTTGGCTTCTCCCACAGAGTCTAAAAGACTGTTCTATAAATCTGTGTCCTTTTTTTTTTTCTGTTCTGCATATAGGGTTATCATTAACATCTTTCTAAATT
>JAGTXW010001337.1:1874547-1899025 GCA_020226075.1 Hydropotes inermis
AATCATATGGTTTTTATCTTTCAATTTGTTAATGTGGTGTATCACATTGATTGATTTGAAGATATTAAAGAATCCTTGCATTCCTGGGATAAAGCCCACTTGGTCAAGCTGGTTTTTTGAACAAATAAACAAAATTGACAAACCATTAGCAAGACTCATTAAGAAACAAAGAGAGGAGAACCAAATTAACAAAACTAGAAACGAAAATGGAGAGATTACAACAGACAACACTGAAATACAAAGGATCATAAGAGACTACTACCAGCAGCTCTATGCCAATAAAATGGACAGCTTGGAAGAAATGGACAAGTTATTAGAGAAGTATAACTTTCTGAAACTGAACCAGGAAGACATAGAAGATCTTAACAAACCCATCTCAAGCAAGGGAATCGAAACTGTAATCAGAAATCTTCCAGCAAAGAAAAGCCCAGGACCAGAGGGCTTCACAGCAGAATTCTACCAAAAATTTAGAGAAGAGCTAACACCTATCTTACTCAAACTCTTCCAGAAAATAGCAGTAGAAGGTAAACTTCCAAACTCATTCTATGAGACCACCATCACCTTAATTCCAAAACCAGACAAAGATGACACAAAAAAAGAAAACTACAGGCCAATATCACTGATGAACATAGATGCAAAAATCCTTAACAAAATTCTAGCAAACAGAATCCAACAACATATTAAAGGTATCCTTTTTATCATAGGGGACTGGAATGCAAAAGTAGGAAGTCAGGAGTCACCTGGAGTAACAGGCATGTTTGGCCTTGGAATATAAAATGAAGCTGGGCAAAGGCTAACAAGAGTTTTGCCAAGAGAACACACTGGTAGTAGCAAACACCCATTTGTAACAACATAAGAGATGACTCTACACAGGGACATCACCAGATGTTGGATACCAAAATCAGATTGATTGTATTATTTGCAGCCAGAGATGCAGAAGCTCTGTACTGTAAGCAAAAACAAGACTGGGAGCTGAATGTGGCTCAGATCATGAACTGTTTATTGTAAAAGTCAGACTTAAATTGAAGGAGGTAGGTAAAACCATTACAAAATACAGGTAAGACCTAATCAAATCCCTTAGGATTATAGAGTGCAGGTGACATATTCAAGAGTTTGGATCTGATAGACAGAGTGCCTGGACAACTATGAACAGTGGTTCATAAAAATTGTACAGTAGACCATTCTCAAACAATCCCCAAGAAAAAGAAATGCAAAAAGCAAAGTGGTTATCTGAAGAGGCCTTACAAAATAGCTGAGAAAAGAAGAGAAGCTGAAGTCAAAGGAGAAAAGGCAAGATAAAATCTTATGAATGCAGACTTCCAAAGAATAGCAAGGAGAGATAAGAAAGCCTTCCTCAGTGATCAATGCAAAGAAATAGAGGAAAACAATGGAATAGGAAAGAGTAGAGATCTCTTCAAGAAAATTAGAGATACCAGGGGAAAAATAAACTTGGGCACAATAAATGACAAAAACTGTGTGGATCTAATAGAAGCAGAAGATATTAAGAAGAAGTGGCAAGAATACACAGAAGAAATATACAAAAAAAGATCTTAGTGAACCAGATAACCACGATGGTGTGATCACACACCTTCAGCCAGTCATCTTAGAGAGTAAAGTCAAGCATTCCTTAGGAAGCATTATTATGAACAAAGCTAGTGGATATAATGGAATTCCAGCTGAGCAATGTCATATCCTAAAAGATGAATGCTGTTAAAGTGTTGCACTCAATATACCAGCAAAGTAGGAAAACTTAGCAGTGTTCATAAAGGTCTTTTTTCATTCCCACTGCAAAGAACAACAATGCCAAAGAATGTTCAATCTACTCAAAGGTTGTTGCTGAATGATAAGACGCTGGAATTCTTGGCCTCAGGAGGAGATGAATTCAATCCGGGGCCAGAGACGAGGCTGGATCACTCAGAGCTTTTGTGTAATCAAGATTTATTAAAGTATAAAGGAGATAGAGAAGGCTTCTGACATAGGCATCATAAGGTGGCAAAAGAGTACCCCCCTTCTAGTCTTTAGCTGTATGTTACATAGTCACAGCCTGTTAATGAAGAGAAAGGAATGTCATAAAATTTAGAATGGCACCAGATAATTCATCCCTGGCCATAAAACGATTGACTTAAATCTTGTAGAAGGGCAGAATACCAAGAAATAGTTTCGTTTACATAGATTAGGGGAACAATACCTGTGTAAGTAAGTTAGGCCATTTGAAGGAACCAAATTGAAATATAGTCTGGGGTACATTAACATAGCATAAACAACATTTCCATATGAAAAATAAATGTATTGGTTAACTGAAGGTTTGAGAGTAGTTAGCTTTAGGTCAGACCAGGTGTCATGGCAACACAGCATGTTAAGAGAAACCTCCTTTTAAATTTGTATAGAGAAGGAAAAACCTATCGCTGGTTTGTTTCTTCCTGCTGCTTAAGAGAGATAAAAATGTCTCTCACTTGCAGCCTCTTCAATTCGTTTGGAGACTCCTGGCCTTCCTGCCTGTTACCCTCTTACTACCACACAATTGCACTCATTTAACATGTTAGCAAAGCAATGCTCAAAATTCGCCAAACTAGGCTTCAACAGTACATGAACTGACAACTTTCAGATGTTCAAGCTGGATTTAGAAAAGGCAGAGGAACCAGAGTTGAAATTACGAGTATTCATTGGAGATCATAGAAAAGGCAAGAGAATTCCAGAAAAAAAAATCTACTTCATTGAGTGCGCTAAAGCCTTTGACTGTGTGGATCATAAAAAACTGTGGGAAATTCTTAAAGAGATGGGAATAATGGACCACCTTACCTGCCTCCTGAGATCCCTGTATGTAGATCAGAAAGCAACAGTTAGAAATGGACATGGAAGAACGGACTGGTTCCAAAATAGGAAAGGAGTCCGTTAAGACTGTATATTGTCACCTTGCATATTTAACTTATATGCAAGTACATCATGCAAAATGTGGGGCTGGATGAAGCACAACCTGGAATCATGGTTGCTGAGAGAAATACCAATAACCTCAGATATGCAGATGACACCACCCTCATGGCAGAAAGCTAAGAGGAACTAGAGAGCCCCTTGATGAAGGGGAAAGAGGAGAGTGAAAAAGCTGGCTTAAAACTCAACATTCAAAAAGTAAGATCATGGCCTCTGGCCCCATTACTTCATGGCAAATAATTGAGGAAACAATGGAAACAGTGACAGGCTTTATTTTCTTGGGCTCCAGAATCACTGCAGATGCTGACTGCAGCCATTAAATTAAAAGACACTTGCTCCTTGGGAAAAAAGCTATAACAAACCTACACAGTGTATAAAAAGCTGAGACATTACTTTCCCAACAAAGATCCATATAGTGAAAGCTATGGTTTTTCCAGGACTTATGGATGGATGTGAGAGTTGGATTATAAAGCAGATTGCATGCCAAAGAATTGGTACTTTTGAACTGTGGTGTTTGAGAAGACTCTTGGGAGTCCCTTGGCCTGCAAGGAGATCAAACCAGTAAATCCTAAAGGAAATCCGTCCTGAATATTCATTGGAAGGACTGATGCTGAAGCTGAATCTCCAATACGTTGGCCCCCTGGTGGGAAGAGCGACTTATTGTAAAATATTCTGATGGAAGCAAAGGGCCAACACATTGGGAAAGACTCTGAAGCTGCAAAGATCGAAGGCAAGCCGAGAAGTGGACAACAGAGGACTAGATGGTTGGATGGCTTCTCTGACTCAATGAACATGAGTTTGCGCAAGCTCCAGGAGATAGTGAAGCACAGGAAAGCCAGTGTACTGCCAACCACCGGCTTGCAAAATGTCAGACTAAGTGACTGAACAACAAGAACAAAGCAGGTGCTGGACCTGCTTCACAAGGTGAGCAGTCCCCTCCACCTGTGGTACACTGGGGAGTTGGCCCCATTCCAGCTGGAGTCACAGGAATATCTCTCCACATCTCTAAGGCCCAGTTGATCCCTCTGCACACAAGGGCAATGGGAGAACCAGCCCTCAGGGTGAATGTGGGGACTAAGTGGTTCCTTCCTGGAAAGTTGGAAAGTGCTTTCTGGGGACCTGGCCCCATTGAAAAATCTGCTGGAGGGGCTGTGATTGTACTTAGTCATCATGTTCTTCCTCCCCTCAAGGAAGTCTGTATCTCAGTTGTCTCTGGCCTTTGACCTTGGGCCAAACTGATTCCCATTTGCAAGGTGTGTTGTGAGAGGTGCCCTGTCCTGGGTGAGTGAGAGCAGGGGTCCCTGGGTGTGATCAATAGTGCCCCAGGTACTCGGATGGGGCTGGTTGGGCTCATTCATTCTTGAAATATACAGGAAAGCCCACAAGGTGCAGGCGCTTTTCTAGGAACGACCATCAAGTAATACATTGGGAAGACAGCAGTCCTGCCCTCCTGGGCTTCCATTCTCCCAGGGTCACACGGTCACACTGGCCATCTCATCTGGGTGTGTCTCCAGTGCTGTCCATGTGACACCTTCCTGGCCTCCTCTAGGTGTGGATGCACACTCTTTTTCTCTGATGAGGACAGGGGAGCCCTGCACCAGCTGAAAGTGTGAGTGGGACTTTGATTCGAGAAGGAGGGACTCAGTTTTCCAAAGAACCACCAAGTGAGATGAGACCTGGAGGAGAACTGGCTTCTGAACAGGCAGGAGCAGAAAGCAAAAATTCCCAGACCCCACAGTGCTTCACGGGAGCTCAGTGTGGAAGGAAGGCCAGGTCTATGACTCTTCTGCCCACCTGAATGCCCGCAGGGCCATGTCCACCATCCTGGGCACCTAGCTGTACCATTAACTTGAAGGTTTTCACCAGCCCAGAGAGTTTCCCTGCCTGAGGATGCTACTGGCTTAAGTAGAGCTCAGCATGCCTGACTCAGACCTGGAGCACCAAACCCTACATTTCCTGGCACAGCTGGAGACCCTTGAGCCCACTGAGGCAGAGGGCGATATGATGGGAGCAAATGAGGATGGGAGGGAGCTGAACCGCACAGAGCAGAAACTTCTGAGGCTGGATCTGGGCCAGGAGCAATGAGGAAGCTCAGATCACTATTGCCCTGGACTGCAGTCTGGGAAGACTTTCTGGGGCTGGCATCTTTCAGAAATCATTGAGTGGCAGTGAGAGGCTTTCTTTAATGTTTTTCAGACACTTGGAAATGCAGTCCTATTGGTATTTTCTCTCCTTGGAACTATAGCACCAGCTCCAGAACAACCTCTGGAAACATCTCCAGACCTGGAGCCAACTACACCTCTACTGCCCTCCAGAGTTCCAGAGTTAGAGCAAGTCCGTGTTTGGTATTTTTTTTTAATGTATACTAAACTTTTTATGATATAAATTTCACTTAAAATTTAATAGTTTGATTATCTTAGATTGTACATGTAAATTACAATAAGTTCATTCACAATGTTACATAACCCTATTAAATGTCTATTTGAGAACATTTGCATTGCTAAATAATATTCCATTCAGGAACCAGCACATTTGGCTTTCATTTGTTGATGGACATTAAAATTTTCACCTTTGGGCTCTTCTGAACAGTGGTGCTCTGAGTACTTTTGTACATGCATGTGAATATTCATATGCTTTTGGGTATTGATGTAGGAGGGGAATTTGGGGATTGACTGAAAACTGTATGCTTCTCCTTTTGAGAAACTGCTGAAGTGTTATATACAGTGGTTGTAACCATTTGACAGAGAAGGCACTGGTGACCCACTCCAGTACTCTTGCCTGGAAAATCCCATGGACGCAGGAGCCTGATAGGCTGCAGTCCATGGGGTCGCTGAGAGTCAGACAGGACTGAACGACTTCACTTTCACTTTTCACTTTTATTTATTGGAGAAGGAAATGGCAACCCACCTCAGTGTTCTTGCCTGGAGAATCCCAGGGACGGGGGAGCCTGGCGGGCTCCCATCTATGGGGTCCAACAGAGTCAGACACGACTGATGCGACTTAGCAGCAGCAGCAGCAGTACCATTTGATAATCCCCAGAACTTAGGTGTATAATTTCCACTTCTTCATTTGTATTGCAGTTTCCTTTCTCTCCGTCCTTCTCTCTTTCTGGTCCCTCACTCTAAGGATCAAGCCTGTATATTACAAGTTGCCATAAGAAGAGGCATCTGTAGTTTAGCATTGAGACCATGACAGAGGAGCTCTCGGGTCCTGACTCAATGAGTTCACACTCCTAGACCCAAGGGAAACACTGGAAGAGGCCTCCAGGTGAATCATGGTCAATTCCTGGTCCACAGATAGTGTGAGATAATAAATGTTTGTTGCTTAAGTCACTCAAGACTGGCTAAAGTTGTCACACATCAAGCATTCAGGCCCTGGCCCCTCCCTCCCCACTGACCCCTACTGTCCTCCCAAGCTCTCACCAGCCACACCACTTCTTCTGGCTTCATCTCTGGACAAACACATTCTGTGTGTCCATGCATTTGTGCTTTCTTCTGGGATAATTATCCCCAGATGTGTGAATGGTTGGCACATTTTCATTACCCTGCTGGGGAAAGACATGTCCCCTAAGTGAAGACCCTCATGACCACATTGTGGCACCTACTTTTTTTCAACATAGAACTTGCTTCCTTCTGTGTTTGTCCACTTCCCCCTCCAGACTGTGACCCTGGTGCTTCTTTTCATCACAGCCCCCACTGGGTGCTCAGGGCACAGCTTGTAATTGAATAGATAAGAGGCTCCATTCCTCCACTGAGAAGCTTGGATGCTAATAGGAGGAGGTATAGGCCAGGTCATGGGCAGGGGAATGTGTATGAGTGCAAATGACACTCTCCTCGCCACAGCACTGGACACATCACCCCTTTGGTGGGAACCCCTCATACTACACACCAAGCAGGGAAAGCACAGCACAAACCACACCTCTGAGAGACTTCAGGACACCAGCATTCCTTGGGCCACAGGAGGGAATGTGACAGGATCCACAGGAACCAGGGGCTTTGAGAGGGACCTTGAAGAGGACCCTCCACCTCCTCTTGTCCACTTCAGCCATGGGGTGTCTAATTCCCTTCAGAGGGCTACTCACCACAGTCAGTGCAGATGTTCTGATCTTGATTCCATATGAGATCCAACAAGGTGGTCTTTGCCTCAGTCGAAGGAAAAACAATGCATGTTTCTGTCACTGTTGCCACCCCAAGGTCCACCCCTCCCCTGACCGCACTCCCTATGGTCCCTTCCTCTGATGTGTGTCAGTGTATGCTTGTGCACACACCCTGAGAATCTACTCCACATGGCCAAAATATCCTGGGGTCTGAGGACCTCTAATCCCACGGCAAAATATGTGGCAGGGAGACAGACCTAACCTAGGAGATGCTAACTCTCCCTTCATCTGAAGACTGCCCCTGCCAAGGCTGATTAGTAGTAAAACACACACACACTAAATAAAACTTCACAGGCTAAAACGTATTGACTGAAAATTTATAGAAGCAATATATAATTTTGGTACCTATTATCTGACTCAGTTGACCAAGTAGAAATTATTATTCTTAAAGATATCTTACAAAGACAGAATCTACAGTCATGAAATTATGAGTAGGATAAGAAAACTTGAGTTTTTTTTTTTTTTAAAACTGCTATCAAGTCAAACACTTTAAGGAAATGTAAAATAAGGATATTCCAGCCAGGAGTCCTGAGGCTGACAAACGCCCCTCCCCGCCCCCACAGGCCCTGGAGCGAGTGCGCAGGAGTGAGCGGCTGCAGGTGCGAGTTCCCTGGCGTGAGCGGCTGCAGGTGCGAATGCACAGGCGTGAGCAGCCACAGGTGTGAGGGCAGAGGCACAGGGACGCCTGAGCTCCCAGGACCAGTCCTGAGGGAAGGGAAGTTGGAGACTGGGTCGGTCCCCACTGCGAAAAGCCCCAGACCTGGGAGCATCGCAGACACAAGTAAGTGCAGCTCTACCTAGAGTCCCTCACCGCATGCCCCCGCCAGCCCAGCGGCCCGGACTCTTCCAGCCTCTAGGAGCACGAGCCTCTCTCGGTCCTCGGCTCAGGGTTCGCCGCCACAGGCCGCAGGCTGAGGATGCCGGGCCGGGGCCCCAAGGCATTCGTGGAGCGGTGGGTGCCCCGCGCGCCCACACCCCTCCCTGCTCGGCGCTCCTCGACCGCGAGGGGCGGCCTCTGTTTCTGTGGGCGCCACCTGGACACGGTCACCGCGGGCTCGCGTGTTCATGACAGGGAGGTGCAGCCGAGGAGCCCGATGTTGGGGCCGCGGGGTGCACGTCGGGTGCTGTGGGTCTGCAGGTGTGAAGAGGTCTCTGCTCCTGGTATGGGCACGGGTAATGGGGGCACAAAGCTCGGGGATCCTGTCGCGGGCCGCCGGCAGCGAGTGTTCTGACAGGACTCGTGCTCTTTCCTAAAGCCTTCTGGAGGATCGGCTACAAAGGTTAAAGTTCACTTTCAGCGTTTTCAGGCTTTATTGAGGGTCGCTGACTATAAGAGCCCTTCCTAGAGGGCAGTTTGTGACATACTAACATCTAAGCAAACCTTGAAAAAAAAACTATTCCTGCCTTATTTTTTTGGGGTATGGTGATCAGTTTTTCTTGATTACGTTAGCGTTTTCAAGCCTAACAACTTTTGGCGACTTTTGGAGAAGCTGCACTGCTTTTAAATTAAATGGTGACGGTTTTGTTGCTAAGTCATGTCCCAACTCTTGCGACCCCATGGACTGTAGACCTTCAGGCTCCTCTGTCCCTGGAATTATCCAGGCAGGAATACTTGAGTGGGTTGCCATTTGCTTCTCCAGGAGATCTTCTTGACCCAGGAATCGAACCTGAGTCTCTGGCATTGTAGGCAGATTCTTTACTAACTGAGCTACTAGGGAAGCTCCTAAGTTAAATGAGCATTTAAAAAATACTTCTTTGAGCAATTACCATAGACACTCAAATATTTGAGAACTCTAGTTATAGTAATGGGTGTGGTTTCTTTGGTTTTTTGTTTGGTTTTGTGTCTTTGGTTATTTTTTTTGGGTTGGCTGGTTTGGGGAATTTTAGATTTCTTTGGGGTTGGAGGTCGGGGTAAAGTTTGCATTAGGAAGAGATGATATCCAAATCAGGAGAAATGTTTATTTCATGGTATTCTGGTATGCAGTGTTGCAGTTTAAAGTATCTGATCCTGGTTAAATCTTAGATTGGCTCGAGCAAATGGATATTTTTATTGAGAATAGTTTGGGTTTGTCCTGTGGGTTTTTTATGTGTGTGTTTTTTTTAGTACAATCTGTTTATTTAACATGCTTCAAATCATAATAGATTGTAGTTAACACTGCTGGTTGGTGCAAGGAACAATGCTTTGCAACACAGAGATGGGTTGTCTTTTTCCACAGAAATTTTTTCTTGAGTTAGTAAATTTCCATGTAAAACTCTCAGGAGTGACTTTTGCTATAGCACTTTGGTCTCTGTGATGAGGAATAAAGCATATCATTTCACTGTTGAAGATAATGGCATATATTATAAAGATAGGAATCTGGTACATAAAAGGAATTCGAGCTTTGAGTTTGGTGAATTAGTGTCCTCAATGAAGAAGGGCAATATCCACATGGTGATGACCAGGGTTATTTCCCTACACTGAACACCAAGAGGAAGGGGAGGAGACAGAGTGATTTTCGGAAGAATTGATGTTCATTTATCAACCATGTACCCTCGTTTCTTGCTGTTTTTTAATTCCCAGAGAAACTAAACATGTGGTTCCTAACGAGGATATCTGACTGGGAAAGGTCCTTTCAGTTCCCAGGCAAGTAACTGAATCCATTGTATAAGCGTTCATCAGCCTGTACCTTGGAAGTAACTCTTCTCTAATGGATGAAGTGGGCAGAATAGGAGGGTGGTGGAGATTTTTGGGGCAAGTGTTCCAAAAGTTGGAGCAAAAGTGATTCACTTTCTTCAAAGGAAGAGACTCATTAGATAGGAGAATTTGGACCTTAAGGTCTTTTGCAACATCATGTAGCTTATTAGTAAAAATAATCCAGACCATAGAAAAATCCACATGGTCAAATGCTTATTGAATGAAAAGTAATGAAAGAAAAAGAAGCTGCTGAAGATTTTTAATATCTGGTATTTGACCCAGACCAGTTGACTGAGTACAAACAAAAATCAGTAAAGTAATCTTCCAGAGAGAGAATTTAGTCATTCTGGTGTGATGTGGACAAGAAACCTGCTATTTATTTATTAACAATTAACCCCAACTAAAACACTTTGTTAATTAGAGATAAATATGGATAAAATACAAGTAGTTTACTATGCTGTGTTTTCAAAGCAGGATCAAGGAATTAAAAGTTACTGAAGGTTTCTCTGCAAAGTACTTTCTCAACATTATTTTTCAAATATTCTAATTCTGATTGCAGTGTGTATGAATCTCAGAGTAAAAACTGTTGAGGAATTGATATTATTTGAGGTGAAATTGCTGATTCAGAAGGGCAGGGTTAAATTGGAGGGTAAAACTGTCAGTAATACAAATTGATGTATCTGATTTTTAATGTATTAGATTGAGGGCAATTTAAGTTGATCATATAATTAGCATAATTGTGTGTATAATGGTTTATGCTAAATTACCACACAACTCCCCAAATTTCAGCAGTACAACATTATGGTTCCCACATCACATCACTGGGTGGGTATTCACTTTCGGGAGACTGCATTCCTTCAGATGGTCATTCAGGACTCCATACTCCTCCCATGCTATACTGTGTCCATTCCCTTAGACCTCATCCCCGTCTGCATCCATCAGCAGAAAGAGGCAAGAATATTGAGAAATGCATATGGAAGTTTATGATGAGCCAGCTCTGGAAGGATACAGGCCAGTTTCTCTGCTGCTCTTTTGGCCACAATTCATTTCTGTGGACACAAAAGGGACTGGGAAGTCTTCCAACTGTTCTCAGCAGGAAGGGAGAACAATTAAAATTGTCAGCAACCATGAATAATTCATTTTGATTTAATTAGTATTCAAATCTTTTTTGGCTGTTTGCCATACACATAGCACTGCGCTAAGTGGGACCTGATAATTTATTGAGCAGCATCTTGAACTTGGAGGAGTTCTCAATCCTGAGGATAGAAGACAGAGTATGAAGTGTCTGCCATCCTAGGAGAAAGGGATTAAGAGAACCTGCTTTGAAAGTTCAGGGAGTGATTATAGATTTGAAAGCTGCCTAGAAATGATAGGATTTGGACTCCACTTTCAGAGATGATCAAGATATGATTGTGAAGGAAGCTGGCATCAGGAGCTGTAGAAACAGGTCCTGGGATACAGGGTATCATAAAGAATATTATGTGGTCATTGTTCACTTACTAAGTTGTGCTGGTCTCTTTGAGACCCCATGGACTGCAACACATCAGGTTCCTCTGTATTCCACTACCTCCTGGAGTTTGCTCAAATATATGTCCATTGAGTCGGTGATGGTATCTAACTATCTCATCCTCTGCTGCCCCAATCTCCTTTTGATTCCAGTCCTTCCCAGGATCACAGTCTTTTCCAATGGCTTTTCATATCAGATGGCCAAAATATTGGAGCATCAGCATGAGTCTTTCCAATGAATATTCAGGGTTACTTTCCTTTTGGTTTGAATGGTTGGATTTCCTTGCAGTCCAAGGGATTCTCAAGAGTCTTCTCCAGCACCACAGTTCAAAAGCATCAGTTCTTTGGCACTCAGCTTTCTTTACAGTGCAACTCTCACATCCGTATATGACTACTGGAAAACCATAGTTTTGACTATATGGACCTTTGTTGGCAAATTGATGTCTCTGATCTTTAATAGGCTGTCTAGGTTTGTCAGAGATTCCCTACCAAGGCGTAAGTGTCTTTTAATTTCCTGACTGTTGTCACCATCTGCAGTGCTTTTGGAGCTCAAGAAAAGAAAATCTGTCACTGCTTCCACTTTCCCCCTTCTATTTGCCATGAAGTAATGAGGCCAGATGCCATAATCTTCGTTTTTTGAATGTTGTGTTTTAAGCCAGCTTTTTCATTGTCCTTTTTACCCATATCAAGAGTCTCTTTAGTTCCTCTTAAATTTCTGCCATTAGAGTGGTATCAGCTGTATTTCTGAGGTTGTTGATATTTTCCCAGCCATCTTGATTACAGCTTGTGATTAACCCAGCCTGGCATTTCACATGATGTACTCTGCATGGAAGTTAAATAAGCAGGGTGACAATATACAGCTTTGTCATACTCCTTTCCCAATTTGGAACCAGTTCCTTCTTCCATGTTTGATTCTAGCTGTTGTTTCTTGACCCACATACAGGTTTCTCAGGAGTCAGGTAAGGTAGTCTGATACTCTCATCTCTTTAAGAGTTTTCCACAGTTTTTGTGATCCACAGAGTCAAAGGCTTTAGCATAGTCAGTGAAGCAGTAGTAGATGTTTTTCTGAAACTCCCTTGCTTTTTCTATGATCCGATGATATTGAGAATTTGATCTCTGGTTCTTCTGCCTCTTTAATACCCAGCTTGTACATCGGGAAGTTCCCAGTTCATGTACTGTTGAAGCATGACTTGAAGGATTTTGAATATAATCTTTGAGGAGCCAGTACAATTTTACAGTAGTTTGAACATTCTTTCGCATTGCCCTTCTTTTGAATTGAAATGAACACTGACCTTTTCCAGTCCTGTGGCCACAGGTGAGTTTTTTTAAATTTGCTGATACATAAGGTGCAGCACTTTAACAGCATTGTCTTTTAGGATGTTGATTAGCTCAAGTGAAATTTCGTCACCTCCACTAGCTTTCTTTGTAGTAAGCTTTGCTAAGGCCCACTTGACTTCACACTCCAGGATGTCTGGCTCTAGGTGTGTGCCTACACCATCGTTACCATTGTCATTAAGACTTTTTTCTATAGTTGTATGTATTCTTGCCACCTCTTCTTAATCTCTTCAGTTTCTATTACGTCTTTACATTTCTGTCTTTTATAGTGTTTTATTGTGTCCATTTTTGCATGAAATGTTCACCTAAATCTCCAATTTTCTTAAATATTTTGTAGCCATTAAATTCACATTTTCTAAAATTACAAATGGATGGAATAACTACACTCATATTAAGTGAAAAAGAGACCAGTAAGGTAAGGTAATTCCATTTTTTCAAATTCTGTGTAAATTTAGATAAAATCATATGTATATGTTGAATGAGAGTATTGTAATTCTCTGAACTGTTTTATTAATATAAACATAAATGTATCATACATTGCTTTGATAGACTAATTTCTATCCACCACTCACAAAGCTGGGTGTAGACAGGTGATCCTAGCAGGTTCCCACAATCTCTCTGCTGGTGAGGTGGCAACAACCTCCTCTCTCCTCTCTGCTGTGGACCCAGGTCCTGGCTCAAGTCCTCAAGACAGAGTGAAGACACACACCCCCAAAACACTGAGCCTTACAGAGTTTGGTTTGCTCTAACCATAAGATGGCGAATGTGGCAAGTGTAAATGTTGACTTCTTTTGCTGAGAAAATCATGGAGCACTGCTGCCATTTCAGAAAAAAGCCACCAGAGGGCAGTGTGGCTGCTTCTGACAAACTGTCTCATTCAAAACTAATCCAAGTTAGCCTCCATCAGAACATGTTTTATAAACTTACAGGACCTCTTTAAGGTATATTGATTTGCTTTTCTTCTTTAATCTTATATGGAAGTTAATGGGAATTCACTCAAATAACAAACATAAAGTAAGCCACTGACTACGTTTTACCTTGTGACATGTAGACATGCAAAATTATGTATCCAATCCCCGTCTTCATTCACCTCTGTCCCTTCCTCTCTATATCCATCTATAAACATGTGTGTAACCCATCTTTTGATAATCTGCACACCATATCAGATATTTTTCAATCATATTTTTACTTCTTTTTTATGTGAATGTTTCAGTAGTAAGTGGGCTGCTTATAAGACAGTGAGAAGCAGTGTGAAGGTGAGAAGTAGGTCTCAGTGGGAGTCATCCAAACGGGGAGATCTGCTCAGCACAGCCAGGGTCAGGTCCATCCACACTGTGTCCTATCCTTAAAGCACTGAGTCTACCCTCTTGGGGGAACTTTGCTAAAATTCTGATTATTTTAAGGAACATCAGGGTTAAGATAATGAGTGATGGTTGTAGTAATTCTGGGAGAGAGATAAGTTTATGATGTTAATGACCTGGTACTCTGCCTCCAACAACCTTCATTCTGTTATCACCACTGCTCAGCCCTCTGGGAGCAGAGACTGCACCTTTATTTTGACTGTTATAGCCCTCCAGCCCAGTACTAGGCAAAGTAGATGTGCCAGTACTGCTGAATAAATGCATTTGGGATCAGGACATGACAGATTTGAGAATGTATTTGAAACTGTGATTCTCCCAGACCTGTCCCAATAGGAGGTCATCATAAATCAGCTACCTCCTCACTGGCCCGGCCCTGTATACCTGCTGGTCTTCCCACAGTACCTCTCAGACAGGATGTCCTTGGTCCTAGGTATTTCTCTGATCAAATCTTACCATGTTATCTGACTCCTCTCATGGATTTGGCCTCCTTAATTGTCCTGCTGTGTGACTCTGCACTCTAGGGCTCAGGGCTCATCTCTGATACCCTTCAGGATGTAATGTCAGAATAGTAGATTCTGTGGAGCTAAGGCTTAATGATGGTCTTTGATTGAGAAGTCAATAATTATATGGACAAGCATAACTTCAACATGTATAAATGTATCTTTTGTAGAAATAATTTTCCTTATTCGTTTATGCTTGTACTGTGTCTTCGTTGCACAGGCTTTTCTCTAGTTGTGGTAAAGGGTGGCTCCTCTGTAGTTGTGGTGCGGGGGTTTCTCACTGCTTTGGCTCTTCTTGTTGTGGAGCAGGGGGTCTAGAGCATTCGTTCTAGCCTCAGGAGTTGCCGCATGTAGGCTCAGTAGTTGCTCTTCCGGGGCTCTAGAGTACAGGCTCAATAGTTGTGGCACATGGGCTTAGTTGCATCAAGGGATGTGGGATCGAACCTGTGTCTCCTGCATTGGCAGGGAGATTTTCAACCACTGAGACACCAGGGAAGCCCATGACTGTATCTTAATGGTGTTGTTTTCCTTGAACACTTAATTTTAAACTTGATGGCATAAAA
This sequence comes from Hydropotes inermis, assembly GCA_020226075.1. Lineage (NCBI taxonomy): Eukaryota > Metazoa > Chordata > Mammalia > Artiodactyla > Cervidae > Hydropotes > Hydropotes inermis. Next base: position 1,889,571 of record JAGTXW010001337.1, read on the forward strand.
AGAAATGTTTTTTTTCTCTGAAGTCAGCATAGTTGCTGAATGTCAGCCTTTCTCTGATGATGCTGTAAAAGACCTGATACACGCCAACAGAAATAAAAGTAAATTGTGTCATGTTATAATGTGGTATAGCGTAGTACAACTCTAAAAGCTACTGTTATCCATTTGTGCTAGAGTAATTGTTTACTGGATATGAATATTGACCTGTCAAATTTCTTGTGCTTTGATGAAATTCAATGCTTTTTTCCTACACTAAATACCAGGATGAAGAGTTCAAGACAGAATAATTTTAAGATGAATTGTTCATTTCCCCACCATGGACTCGCTTTTCTTGATGTTTCTTTGTTCCCAGAGAAATGAGAGATGTTGTTACTAACCAGGATATTTGAGAGGAAAAGATTCAGTTCCTCAGGAGGTGACTGGGAACCATTTGATTGCTTTCATCTGTGTAGACCTTGGAAGCAGATGAGAGAAAAATCTTTTCTATTTTCAAATGAAGTGGAGAGACCAGAGGGTGGACTCTTTGGGAAAACAGTTCAAAATGTTGAATCAAAACTGAGTACCTGACAAAAAAGAGTATCTCTCATCAAAGAAGTAGGCCTATTGGACACCCACAGATTGACCTAGGGACACGAGGGCCATCATGGTGATTTCTAGGAAAAATAATCAATGCCAATGTAAACTCCACATGGAATAAATGTATTACTAACTGAAAAATCGATGGTCAGTTGACCATCAGTTGACCAAGTACAAATAATGACCATAAAGAAATCTTACAAAAAGAAGAAACTCTTAAAAATGCACATGTATAAATCATAAATTATGATTTAGATAAGAAACCTTGCTATTCATTTGAAAAAAAAATTATCCCAAGTAAAACTGTTACAGTAATTTAAAAATAAATAGTAATATCCAGGTCAGGCGTGCTGAGTTTGGAAGGTGGTTGCAAGGTCCAGCTCCATCTCCAGAGAGTGCGCAGGCGTGAGCGGAGGCAGGTGCGAGGGTGGAGGCGTGGAGACACCAGAGCTCCCAGGACCCTTGCTGAGGGAAGGGAAGGTGGAGCCTGGGTCAGTCCCCAATGACAGACGCCCCAGAACAGGGAGCAGCGCAGACAAGTGCAGCTCTATCCCCAGCCCCTCACCAAGCGCCCCCGCCTGCCCAATGGCCAGCGGCCCCAGACTCCTCCAGCCCAGAGGAGTGCGAGCCTCGCTCGGTCCTCAGCTCCGGGGTGTCTGCCACCAGGCTCAGGGTGAGGACACTGGGCCGGGACCCCAAGGCGGTCGTGGAGCGGTTGGTGCCCTATGCACTTGCAGCCCTCCCTGCCTGGCGCCTCTCGAGTCTCCTCTCGGAGGGGCTGCCCCATGCACGACCACCGGAGGCGGCCTCTGGGTCTGCAGACGCTGCCTGGGCCCCGTCACTGTGGGCGCGTATATCCGCGATGGTGGGTGCCGCCGAGGAGCGCGAAATTGGGGCCGCCAGGTGTGCGTCGGGAGCGCTGGGTCCGCAGGTGTGAAGGGGTCTCTGCTCTGGGGATGCGTGCTGGTGATGGGGGCACACAGCTTGGTGATCCTGTTCGCTGGCCGCTGGCAACGGGTGTTCAGATGGGACTTGCTGCTCTTTCCTAAAGCGTTCTGGAGGATCAGGTAGAAATGGTTAAAGTGCACTTTCACATTGATTGTTTTCGGAATTTATTGACTGACTGTGACTAACTCACTGAGAGCTTCCAGGAGGGTAATTCGTGACATACTAACACCTAAGCAAAGTTTCAAGTAAAAGTAGTCCCTGCCTTTTAATGTTTTTGCGTATTGAGGGCTTTTTGAACATTTTGTTTTTGTTTCTGTTCATCTTTTCCAGCAACAGACCATTGAGAAATGGATTACTCTAAGTTAAAGGAGCATTTAAAATTTTTATTTCTGCACAGTAATCATACATGCTAAAGTATTTTCAAATTCTAGCATCTACAAAGAGCTCAATTGTTGTTTGATAAATTTTTCTTGAAGGGAAGGCTTTGGAATCCAGAGAAATGTTCATTTCATGAAATTGTGGTGCACCCTTTTGCAATTTTGAATACCTAATCCAGGGGAATTCTCAGTTTTTTTTTTTTCCCCCAGAAAATGCACATTTTGTCTGAGGATACTTTGGGTTTTGTTCTTTGGTTTTTTACATGCTGTTTGTTGGTACCTACATCAGTTTAGTTCAGTTCAGTTGCTCAGTCGTGTCCAACTCTTTGCGACCTCATGAATCGCTGCACTCCAGGCCTCCCTGTCCATAACCAACTCCTGGAGTTTACTCAAACTCATGTGCATCAAGTGGCGATGCCATCCAGCCATCTTGTCCTCTTTCATCCCCTTTTTCTCCTGCCCTCAATCCCTCCCAGCACCAGGGTCTTTTCCAATGAGTCAACACTTTGCATGACGTGGCCAAAGCATTGGCATTTCAGCTTCAGCACCAGTCCTTCCAACAAACACCCAGGATTGATCTCCTTTAGGATGGACTGGGTGTATCTCCTTGCAGTACAAGGGGCACTCAAAAATCTTCTCCAACACCACAGTTTAAAAGCATCAAGTTTTCAGCGTTAGCTGCCTTCACAGTCCAGCTCTCCCATCCATACATGACCACTGGAAAAACCATAGTCTTGATTAGATGTACCTTGTTGGCATAGTAATGTCTCTACTTTTTAAGATGCTACATAGATTGGTCATAGCTTTCCTTCCAAGCAGTAACCGTCTTTTAATTTCATATCTGCAATCACCATCTGCAGTCATTTTGGAGCCCCCAAAAATAAAGTCTGACATTGTTTCCACTCTTTCCCCATGTATTTCCAATGAAATGATGGGACCAGATGCCATGATTTAGTTTTCTGAATGTTGAACTTTAAGCCCACGTTTTCACTCTCCTCTTTCCCTTTCATCAAATACCAGACCACCTGACCTGCCTCTTGAGAAACCTGTCTACAAGTCAGGAAGCAACAGTTAGAACTGAACATGGAAAAACACACTGGTTCCAAATAGGAAAAGGAGTACCTCATGGCTGTATATTGTCACTCTGCTTATTTAACTTATATGCAGAGTACATCATGAGAAATGCTGGGCTGGAAGAAGCACAAGCTGGAATCAAGATTGCCAGGAGAAATGTCAATAACCTCAGATATGCAGAAGATATCACTGTTATGGCAGAAAGTGAAGAGGAACTAAAAGCTCTAGATGAAAGTGAAAGAGGTACCTCCTTAATAGGCTTCAAAACAATCTAATTAAAACTAGTGATTGGTGCAAAGTACTATGCTTTGTAACACAGAGATAGGTGTCTTTCTCTATCAAAATTGTTTTTTGAGTTAGCAAATTTTTCCCTTGGAACAGTCAGGAATGACTTTTTATAACCCTTCAGTTCTGACTCTGATAATTAGGAAGTACATTGTTTCACTGTTGAAGATAATGGCAGACATTTCAAAGATGGACACTAGGTACACAAGGGAAATTCGAGTACTAAGTTGGGTGCATTGGTGTCCCCAATAAAACTGAGTTTCTCTTCTAAAGGAAAAAGAAGGAAAACCACCTTGTGATGACCACGGGCTCTTTCCATACACCAAACACCCAGAGGAAGGGGAGAAGGTGGAGTGATTCTCAGATGGATGGGCCGTTGTTTTCATTTACCAACCACAGACTTCCTTTTCTTGATATTTCTTGACTCCCAAAGAAATTATAAGTGTGGTTCCTTACCAGGATATTTGAATGGGAAAGATCCTTTCAATTCCTAGGCAGGTGACAAGATCCATTGTGTAGCTTTCATCTCCCTGAACCTTGTAAGTAACTCTGATTCATCTTCTCTATTGAGTTAGGCAGAAAGGGAGAGTGGTGGGGCCTTGGGGGGTGCAAATGTTCCAAACCTGGACTAAAACTTAATCACTCTCTTCAAAGAAATCGATTGGATGCCAGAATTTTGATCTTAAGGCCACTTGCAACATTAGGGAAATCATTTATAGTGGAAGTATTCCACACCATATAAAACTCCATGAGATCAAATGTATTATTGACTGAAAATTGATGAAAGGAAAAGAACATTTTGAAATTTTCTGATAGCTGATATTTGACCCAAGTCAGTCAACCACATACAAGTACTGATAGCTAAAGAATCTCACAAAAAGGATATTTATAGACATGCATCTGTGATGTGGTTAAGAAACCTGTCATTTATTTTTTTTTAATGAATCCAAACTGAAATATTTTCAATTAGAAATAAATATGGATAAACCACAAATAGTTTGCTGTGCTGTGTTTTCGAATAAAGATCAAGGTATTAAAATCTCCTATTGAAGTTTTATCTTGAAAATACTTTCTCTACACTGTATTTCAAATATTACTATAATTCTTATTGCAATTTTTATTATGTTTAGAATATAAAATTTTGAGAAATGGAAGTTCTCTGAGTTCAAATGACTGAGCCAGAATTAACAAGGTGAAACTGGATGTTAAATCTATTAATGGAACAAAATTTACTTTTGTTATTTAAATGTACTAGATTGAAGGCTATTTAAGTTCATGCTATGATTAACACTTTTTTGGGTATAACAGTTTATGTTGAATTATCAAATGACTTAAAATTTCAGAAGCATATCACTTTGTTTCCCAAATGACAGTCCTGAGAGTGTGTTCACCCTGGGGAGATTGCACTTCCTCATGCGGTCATTCAGGAACCCAGACTTCTCCTATCCTTGGCCTCTTCCATCCCAAAGATGTCATCCCCACCTGTATCCATCAGCAGAAGGGGCAAGGACTTGGAGAAATGCCTGTGGGAGGTTATAATAGGCCAGGATGCAACATCAGTTTCTCTCCTACTTTATTGGCCGTGATGTGGTCCTGTGGCCACCGAACAAGTTGGGAAGTCTTCCAGTGGTGTGCCCCTGGAAAGTTAGTGAGTTTTCATGGAAAATCAATTTGTCCATGTAGAAGTAAAATAGTAACCCCCAAGGAAAAGTAAAAATGAGAGAAATTCCTTAAGAGAGCATAGAAAATGGACCCATTCTAGCTAACAGAGACCCTAAGTAAAACAGTCATGCGGTCATAACAGACCTGACATGAAGTAATGTTCTCTGAGTTCTTAGAAAAGCACAAACAAAAGCTCTGAAGAGTTCTGATTCTGCTAAGGGTCCTACCAGTGAGCACTCTGAAGGAGAAGTTCTGTTGACCGCCAGTCATGGCAGACTGCAGTCCAGCTGCAATAATTTGTGCTTAGGCTGCACAGGGCCATTTAACCTACTTACAAGTCTCCCAGCTGAGCATTCTGGGGCTTTTGCTTTTTAAAACGTCTTCCCTCCCTTCAGCCCCGCGAATGTGCTTTCAGTTACAGGCAAGAATTGTGTGTCCCCAACTTGCAAACTTTGTGGATAGTACCCTTTCCGTTTGCTTCAGGTAACACTTATTGTTTTCTGGAATTTATTTATAATTTTAGGATGACATCAGCAATAACAAGTAACTCATGTAGAAATATTGTGTTTCAAATCTCTATTGAATATTTACCATACAATGCGTACTGTGCATAGAGAAGACTGAGAATTGACTGAGCAGTGTCTTGGTCTGTGAGGAGTTCTTAAAGGAGAGGAGACATGGTATGAAGGGCCTGATATCCTAGCAGAAAGCAAAAAAGAGAACTTGCTTTGAAAATTCAAGGAATGATACTAGATTTTGACATTGCCTGGAGCTGTAGGTACTGGACTCTACTTTCAGAGATGAACAAGATATGTTCAGAGGAAGCTGGCATCAGGAGCTGTAGAAACAGGTCCTGTGATACAAGGTATCATAAGGAATATTTGCAGCTATTAAATTCACAGTTTTTAAATTTATAAAAGGATAGAATAATTGCTCATATGAAGTGAAAAGATCACCAGTAATATCAGGTAATCACATTTTTTAAAATGCTATGCAATTGTAGGTGAAATTATGCAGAGTATTTTGAATGATAGTTTCCAAAATTTCTAAAATATTTTGTTAACATTACCAGAAATAAGCTATGAAAATTCTTTGGTTAGATATACTAATCTCTATGCTAGACACACAGAGCTGGGGTATAGGCAAGTGATCCCACCCAGCAGGGTCCCACCCTTTCCCTGCAGGTCCCAAGAGGTGGCTACCTCCTCTCTATTCTCTGTTGTGGTCCCAGGGCTAAACTCAGGGACTCAACCATCACTCTCTGAAATTATGCACTTGGAAAGTGATGTATTGTGTCATAGTCAAGACAACAATTTCCACTAGATGGCTCCCCCCAAACATTGAGACTTGCAGAATTTGGTTTACTCTCATAGGAAGACTGTGAAGGTGGCAAATTATTGTGGCCTCTTTGGCAGACAGACCCATGGAGCCCTGCAGTTCTCCTGCTATTTCTCAAAGGGCCACTAGAGGGCACTGGGTAGCACCTTATGGAAAACACTGCAAAGAGGTCCAACTAGTCAATCCTAAAGGAAATCAATCCTGAATTTTCATTGGGAGGACTGACGCTGATGCAAAAACTCCTGTAGTTTGGCCACCAGATGAGTAGAACCAACTTATTGGAAAACACACTTCTGAGGGTGTTTTCTGAGATTCACTCACTTGTTCCTTCAATACACCATCCTCATTCTTAGTGAGATCCTAAGAGAGGCAAACACTGTAGTATTTTTCATCTGAAAATATTCTTAATTTGTTTTTATTCCTAAGTGATAGTTTGTGTGTTAGTAGCTCAATCATGTCTGACTCTTTGTGACCTCATGGACTGTAGCTCAGCAGCCTCCTCTGTCCATTTCAGTAGGTTGCCATTTCTTCCTCCAGGGGATCTTCCCAACCCAGGAATTAAAGCTGGGTCTCCTGCATTGCAGGCAGGTAGTTTAGAATGAAAAATTCAAACTGTTTCTGCACAAGGAACCACAGAGCCCCATAGGGGCACCAGAGGGCACTGTCTGACTAAGACCTGGATCTACCCACCTGCCTCCTCTGTGTTTTTCTGCCAATGACAAACACACTGCCCCATTTAAAAGGGGCCATTTCCTAGGTAGTCTTCATCAGGAAATGGCAATGGACTCCAGTATTCCTGCCTGGAGAATTCCATGGATGGGAGAGCTTGGTGAGATACAGCCCATGGGGTCACAAAGAGTCAGACATGACTGAGCAACACACACACACACACACACACACACACAAACACACACACAACATGTTTTGGAAAAAGTCAAAATCCAGGACAAGTAAAAATGCAAGGTGAGCCTGTGACTGGAAGTTTTCCCTTGTGATACATTATACAAGCATTTTAAAGTCCATGTCTAAGCCACCAATCACTGTCCATCTCTGTCCCCTCCTTCCTTCATTCATTCATAAACACCTGTCTATGAAAAATATCTTTTCACAATCTGTGTAATGTGTTAGACATACTTTTCTATCATGTTGTCCCTTCTTTCTGATGTGAATATTTGGGTGGCACTCTGTTTATGAGATCTAATCCCTTAAATCTCTTTGTGACTCCCACTGTATAATTGTAAGGGACTTGATTTTAGGTCATATCTGAATGGTCTAGTGATTTTCTCTACTTTCTTCAATTTTAGCCTGAATTCTTTAAAGGAGCTCATGATCTGAGCCACAGTCAGCTCCCAGTCTTGATTTTGCTGACTATGTAGAACTTCTCCCTCTTTGGCTGCAAAGAACATTATCAATCTGATTTTCATATTGACCACCTGCTGATGTCAATGGATAGAGTCGTGTCTTGTGTTGTTGTAAATGGGTGTTTTCTATGACCAGCATGTTCTCTTGACAAAACTCTGTTAGTCTTGGCGCTGCTTCATTTTGCACTACAAGGCCAAACTTGCATATTATTCTGGATATCTCTTGACTTCCCCCTTTTGCATGCCAATTCTTTATGATGAAAAGGACATCTTTTCCTTTCCTTTTCTTTTTTTTCAGTGTTAGTTCAAGGACTGCTTTTAGGTCTTCAAAGAACCTGTCAACTTCAGCATCTTTGGCAGTAGTGTTTGGGCCATAAACTAGGATTACTGTGATATTGAATGGTTTGCCTTGGAAATGAACAGAGAACATTCTGCCGTTTATGAGACTGCACCCAAGTGCTGCATTTTGGACTCTTTTGTTGACTGCAAGGCCAGCTCCATTTCTTCTAAGGGATTCTTGGCCACAGGAGTAGATGTAATGGTCATCTGAATTAAATTCACCCATTCCAGTCCATTTTAGTTCACTGATTTCTAAGATGTCAATGTTCACTCTTGCCATCTTCTTCTTGACCACATCCGATTTGCCTTGATTCATGAACCTAACATTTCAGGTCCCTATGCAATACTGTTTGATACTGCATGGAACTTTACTTTAACCACCAGACACATTCACAATTGACCATCATTTCTGCTTTGGCCCAGCCTCTTCTTTCCCTCTGGAGCTGGTGTAATTGCCCTCCACTCTTTCCCAGTTTAGCATACTGAATGCCTTCTGACCTGGGGGGCTCATCTTGCAGTGTCTTATCTTTTTACCTTTTCTTACTGTTTATGGTGTTCTCCAGACAAGAATACTGAAGTTGGTTGCCATTTCATCCCCTAGTGGACCATATATTGTCAGCACTCTTCATTATGACCCATCCATCTTGGGTGACTCTGTATACCATGGCTGATGGCTTCACTGAATTGTGAAAACCCCTTCATCCACTACAAGGCTGTGATCCATTCCAGTACCAAATTGTTTTGATTAATATAGTGTTTCAGTAAGTTTTGAAATCAGTAATGGTATTCTCCAGTATTACATTTTCTTCTTTTGACTGTTTGGCTATTTTGAGGTCTATTAGTTGTGAAGTGTTTTAAGATAGGCATTTGGGTTTAGGGTGGAGTTTTGATCAGGTTTGCATTGGAATTGTAAATTGTGATGGTTAGTATTGAGATCTTAGCAATAAGTCTTCCAGTGCATGAAAACAGAATTTGTGTCATTTAAGCAAGTCTTCACTTTTTTTGTTCAGTTAATCACTAAGTAGTTTATTCTTCCTGAAACAATTGTAAACAAAACTGTTTTCTTAATTTCCTTTTCACTTTGATCATTAATGTACAGAAGTGCCACTGACTTTCAGCTTTGACATTGGTGAATGTCCTTGTTACTTTGCTGAATTATTTTTTTATTTATAACATTATTTTTGTGTGGCATACTTAGGATTTCTACATTTGAGATCATGTCATGAGTGGACATAGATAATTCTACCTCTTTTCAGATTGAAATTCCACTGATTTATCTGTCTATCTGTATGTCTATCTTTCATGACTCTTATGGCTAAGACTCTCAGGGCTGTGTTGCATAGAATTGGCAAAAACCAGCATTCTTACCAAAGGAAACATTTTCAGACTTCATCATTGACTGTGATGTTGGCTGTGAGTTTTACTTGTCTGTGTGTACTCAGTTGTGTCCAAACTTCATGACCTTTTGCACTCTAGCCCACCAGGCTCCTCTGTCCAT
>JAGTXW010001337.1:1951395-1966909 GCA_020226075.1 Hydropotes inermis
TGTATCGATGACGTCACAACAAGTGTGTAAGTCATCACACTTGGCCCACATAGGGCATCATACCCAATCTACATCACATCACATTCACACTTTATGACATCAATGATCATGTTTTATGACATCACAAACACTGCATTCATGACATCAGATCTCTTCTCTATGACATCAAACCACTTTACCTATGACATCAAGTCCGCTGTTTCTGACCTCACGTCCACTGTATCTGTGTCATCACACCACCCCTATCGATGACATCACAGCCACTATATGGATGGTATCACATCCAGTATATCTGTGACATCATATACCCTATATTTATGACATAATATCCACTAAGTATGACATCACAACACTCTGTGTTTATGACACCACCATCGGCACATGTGTGACATCCATTGCCCTGCAGATGACATCGCATCCACTCTATCACACCAAACCACAGTATTTATGATGTCACATCCACTTCAGGCATGACAACACACCCCCTGTGTGTTGGGTCAGCATTGCACCCACTGTATCTGTGTCATCACAACCTCTCCACTGATATCACATGCACATTTGAATGACATCACACCCACCTTCTGTGTGACATCATATGCACCATATATAACGTCACATCCAATCCTTATGTCATCACAATACTGTACTTAGGACATCACAACCTCTATATATGAAACCACATCCAGTATGTAGGGCAACATATACACTATACATGAGACATCACAGCCACTATCTGTGTCCTCACAGCCACTATCTGTGTCCTCACAGATAGTGAGAACATCATAGTGTGGTGAATAGAGAACATCACACGAACTCTTTGTATGACATTACACTCGCCATATATGTGGCATCCTTTGCACTATTCAAAACATCACATCCTCACTTTATGACCTCAAACCAACGTGTTTCTCTCATCACACCCACTATATTGGACATCGTGTCCAGTGTATCTGTGTCAACGCATCCACTCTATTGATGATGTCACACCAACTGTATTTCTGAGATCACATCCACTATAATTCAGAACATCATATCCATTCTATATGACATGACAGCCACTGTACGACATCACAACCACTGCATTCATGACATCACATTGCCTACATATGACATCAGCTCCAGGGATTATGATATCTCATCCCCTATACCTGTGACATCACAGACACTATGTTAGTGAACACATGTCAACTATGTTTCACATCAAACACATGGTGCTAAAACAATACAACCACTATATCTGAAATCACAACCTCCATATGCGTATCTGTGTGTTCACACACACTGTATCGATGATATAACACACACTGTATTTATGATATGGAACCTACAATATTTATGGCACAATATGCACTGTATATGACATCTCAGCCAAGATTTATGACATCACAACACTCTAACAATTACATCAGTCTATTTTATCTCATATCAAACTGATTATATCTGACAGCACATCCACGGTATCTCTGTCATCACACCCAGATTATCGATCATATAACCCCAATTATATGTATGATAACACAAGCACAATATGTATGACATCATATGAATACATATGACATGACATCCACTCTTTAAGATATCACACCACGCTATGACATTCACACACACTATACGCATATCATCACACCCAGCATACCTGTCATCACATAAACTCTAGCTGAGCTATCACTTACAATGTATTGATTATAGCACATCTTCAATATGGGTGATATCACACCCACTATATGTATGACATCATATGAATTCTATGTGACATCACAACCACTCTTTATGATATCACAAGACTGTATTCATGACATCACATCCACACTACCCCTGACATCACAAACACTGTATATGACATGACATAAACTCTATTTGTGACACCACAGCCACTGTAACTATGACAAGACACCTACTATATTTTTGACATTATACTCAGTGTATATGACATCTCACATGGTGAATGAATGACAACACAATGACTGTATCTGACATGATACCCAATTTATCTGTGTAATCAAAGCCACTTGATTGATGACATCACACCCTATGTACGTATGAAATCACACCCACTGCATATATGACACCATGTGCACTTTATATGACATCACTTCCACTCTTGCTGGCAACACACCATTGTTTGTACGTCATGGCACACACTCTGTTTATGACGTCATATGTATTATATATGGCATCACCCATACTGTGTGTATGAGTACCCAAGCTCTATATCTGACTTGAAACCAGTTAAAACTGAGATCTCATCCACTCTATATGTCATCAAAGCCCTCTCTGTCGAATACATCACACCTACTGTGTAACACATCACAGGTGGCATATGTATGCCATCGTATGCGTTATACATGACATCATATCCACACTTTATGACAACAGCCCTTACTCTTTATGACATCACAGACACTATATTCATTACAGCACATGCATTATATATGACATCTCATCTACTCTGTATGATGTCACATTCACTATGTGTGTTACATCACACAATGATTCTATCTATGTCATCAAGCACTATATGTTTATGACATATTCACTTGATATGGCATCACACACAGTGTTATGACCACACAACAGTTGTGTGCCTTCCCAGCCACTATGCCTGACATTACACTCAGTGTATTTTTGACATTGCACACAATGTACCGATTTTATGAAAAGGAGTGAATGTATGTCATCACAGCCTCTATATATATGACACCATATGCACTACATATGACATCACATCCACTCTTTATGACATCATACCACTTTATTTATGATGTCATTTCTACTATATCTAACATCACATCCCCTCTATCTGACCTCACTGTATTTGTGTAATCACACCCACTCTAGCAATGATATCACGCCCACCCTATGTATGATATCACATACAGTATACATGTGACATCCTATCCACTATATTTATGACATCACATCCACTCTGTATGACAACACAACACTGTGTGTTTTTGACACCCCACTCATCATATCTGTGCATGATGTCACATGAAAATATGACATGACATCACACCCACTGTATCAGACATCACACCCACTGTATCTTTCTCATCACAAGCTCCCCACTGATCTCATATCCACTTTTGTATGACATCGTACCCACTATATGTGTGACATCATATGCACTCTATATAACATCATATCAACTCCTTATGTCACCACACTACTGTACTTATGACATCACAGCCTCTTTATATGAAACCACATCCAGTATGTAGGGCCACATAGACACTATACATGCGACATCACAGCCAGGAATTTGTGTCATGACTCTCGCTCTATTGAAAACATCACGCTCACTCTGTATGACATCACACTCGGATATGTATGGCATATTTTGCACTATACAAGACATCACATCCTCGCTTTATGACATCAAGCCGCCATTTTTATGACATCACACGCACTACATTTGACATCGTGTCCACTGAATCTGTGTCATCACATGCAATGTATTGATGATATCACCCCAAATGAATTTTTGAAATCTCATCCGCTATATATGATGACATCATATACATTGTATATGACATCACAGCCACTGAATGTGTATCATCACACCCACACTTTCAATGATATAACACCCTTTGTATGTGGGACATCACACTCACTCTATGTATAATATCATATACACTCTATAAAGACACACGTCCACATTTTATGACATCACACCATATTTTTATGACATCACAAGCACTGTATTCATGACATCACCCCACTATATTTGAAATGGCATCCACCATATCTGTGTCATCACAATGACTCTATTGATGGTCTCACACAAAGTGTATGCATGACATCACACCCACTTTACGTATGCCAGCTTATGCACTCTACACAACGTCACATCCACTCTTTATGATTTCACACCATTGTAATTATCACATTTCATCCACTGCTTTCATGGCATCACACACCCTATATATGACATCACACACATGGCAGCAGAAACGTTATATCTGCTATTTGACCCACTATATCTAACACTACATCCACTGTTTCTGTGTCATCACCCCAGGGTAACAATTATACCACACCCACTCTCTGTATGACATCACACACACTATATGTGTGACATCATATTCAGTATGCATGCTATGACAACTGTTTATGACATTATACCCCTCTATGTATAACATCACACCCAGTATATATATGACATCTTATCCAATATGTATGCTATCACCGTACTGCTTTCATGACAACACAACGACTACACCTGACATCTCACCCACTATATTTGACATCACAGCCACTGTATCTGTGTCATCACACAGATGCCACACACATCTGTATCGATGTATCACTGTATCGATGACGTCACAACAAGTGTGTAAGTCATCACACTTGGCCCACATAGGGCATCATACCCAATCTACATCACATCACATTCACACTTTATGACATCAATGATCATGTTTTATGACATCACAAACACTGCATTCATGACATCAGATCTCTTCTCTATGACATCAAACCACTTTACCTATGACATCAAGTCCGCTGTTTCTGACCTCACGTCCACTGTATCTGTGTCATCACACCACCCCTATCGATGACATCACAGCCACTATATGGATGGTATCACATCCAGTATATCTGTGACATCATATACCCTATATTTATGACATAATATCCACTAAGTATGACATCACAACACTCTGTGTTTATGACACCACCATCGGCACATGTGTGACATCCATTGCCCTGCAGATGACATCGCATCCACTCTATCACACCAAACCACAGTATTTATGATGTCACATCCACTTCAGGCATGACAACACACCCCCTGTGTGTTGGGTCAGCATTGCACCCACTGTATCTGTGTCATCACAACCTCTCCACTGATATCACATGCACATTTGAATGACATCACACCCACCTTCTGTGTGACATCATATGCACCATATATAACGTCACATCCAATCCTTATGTCATCACAATACTGTACTTAGGACATCACAACCTCTATATATGAAACCACATCCAGTATGTAGGGCAACATATACACTATACATGAGACATCACAGCCACTATCTGTGTCCTCACAGCCACTATCTGTGTCCTCACAGATAGTGAGAACATCATAGTGTGGTGAATAGAGAACATCACACGAACTCTTTGTATGACATTACACTCGCCATATATGTGGCATCCTTTGCACTATTCAAAACATCACATCCTCACTTTATGACCTCAAACCAACGTGTTTCTCTCATCACACCCACTATATTGGACATCGTGTCCAGTGTATCTGTGTCACTGCATCCACTGTATTGATGATATCACACCAACTGTATTTCTGAGATCACATCCGCTATAATTCAGAACATCATATCCATTCTATATGACATGACAGCTACTGTATGACATCACAACCACTGCATTCATGACATCACATTGCCTATATATGACATCAGCTCCAGGGATTATGACATCTCATCCCCTATACCTGTGATATCACAGACACTATGTTAGTGAACACATGTCAACTATGTTTCACATCAAACACACGGTGCTAAGACAATACAACCACTATATCTGAAATCACAACCTCCATATGTGTATCTGTGTGTTCACACACACTGTATCGATGATATAACACATGCTGTATTTATGACATGGCACCTACAATATTTATGGCAATATATGCACTGTATATGACATCGCACCCAGGATTTATGACATCACAACACTCTAACAATTAGAACATTCTATTATATATCATATCAAACTGATTATATCTGACAGCACATCCACGGTATCTCTGTCATCACAATCAGATTATCAATCAGATATCCCCAATTATATGTATGATAACACAAGCACAATATGTATGACATCATATGAATACATATGACATGACATCCACTCTTTAAGATATCACACCACGCTATGACATTCACACACACTATACTCATGTCATCACACCCAGCATACCTGTCATCACATAAACTCTAGCTGAGCTATCACTTACAATGTATTGATTATAGCACATCTTCAATATGGGTGATATCACACCCACTATATGTATGACGTCATATGAATTCTATGTGATATCACAACCACTCTTTATGACATCACAAGACTGTATTCATGACATCACATCCACACTGCCCCTGACATCACAAATAATGTATATGACATGACATAAACTCTACTTGTGACATCACAGACACTGTAACTATGACAAGACACCTACTATGTTTTTGACATTATACTCAGTGTATATGATATCTCACATGGTGAATGAATGAGAACACAACGACTGTATCTGACATGATACCCAATGTATCTGTGTAATCAAAGCCACTTGATTGATGACATCACAGCCTATGTATGTACGAAATCACACCCACTGCATATATGACACCATATGCACTTTATATGACATCACTTCCACTCTTGCTGGCAACACACCATTGTTTGTACGTCATGGCACACACTCTGTTTATGACATCATATGTATTATATATGCCGTCACCCATACTGTGTGTATGAGTACCCAAGCTCTATATCTGACTTGAAACCGGTTAAAACTGCCATCTCATCTACTTTATATGTCATCACACCCTCTCTGTCGAATCCATCACACCTTCTTTGTAAGACATCCCAGGTGGCATATGTATGCCATCATATGCGTTATACATGACATCATATCCACACTTTTTGATAACAGCCCTTACTCTTTATGATATCACAGACACTATATTCATTACATCACATGCATTATATATGACATCTCATCTACTCTGTATGATGTCACATTTACTATGTGTGTTACATCACAGAATGTTTCTATTTATGTCATCAAACACTATATGTTTATGACATATTCACTTGATATGGCATCACACACAGTGTTATGACCACACAACCATTGTGTGCCTTCACAGCCACTATGCCAGACATTACACTCTGTGTATTTTTGACATTACACACAATGTACCGATTTTATGAAAAAGAGTGAATATATGTCATCACAGCCTCTATATGTATGACACCATATACACTACATATGACATGACATCCACTCTTTATGACATCACAGCACTTTATTTATGATGTCCGTTCTACCATATCTAACATCATATCCACTGTATCTATGTAATCACACCCAGTCTCTGAATGATATCACTGCCACCCTATGTATGAGATCACATACAGTATACATGTGACATCCTATCCACTATATTTATGACATCATAACCACTATGTATGACAACACAACACCATGTGTTTTTGATACCCCATTCGGCATATTTGTGACATCATTTGCACTAAAGATGATATCACATCCACTCTATCACACGAAACCCCAGTATTTATGATGTCACATCCACTTCAAGCATGACATCACACCCACTGTATCAGACATCTCACACACTGTATCTTTGTCATCACAACCTCTGCTCTAATCTCATACCCTCTTTTGTATGACATCATACCCGCAATATGTGTGACATCATATGCACTCTATATAACATCATATCAACTCCTTATGTCATCACACTACTGTAGTTATGACATCACAGCCTCTAAACATGAAACCACATCCAGTATGTAGGGACACATACACACTATTCATGCGACATCACAGCCACTAATTGGTGTCATCAGCCTCTCTCTATTGACAACATCAAACGCACTCTGTATGACATCACATTCGGATAATGTATGGCATCTTTTGCATTATACAAGACATCACATCCTCGCTTTATGACATCAAGCCACCATTTTTATGACATCACACCCACTATGTGTTACATCGTATCCACTGTATCTGTGTCATCACATCCACTCTATTGATGATATCACAGCAACTGAATTTTTGAGATCTCATCCGCTATATATGACGACAACATATCCATTGTATATGACATCACAGCCACTGAATGTATGTCATCACACCCACACTTTCAACGATATAATAAACTTTGTATTTAGGATATCATACCCACTCTATGTATAATATCATATACACTCTATAAAGCACCACGTCCACATGTTATGACATCACACCACATTTTTATGACATCACAAGCACTGTATTCATGACATCACCCCACTATATCTGAAATGGCATCCACCATATCTGTGTCATCACAATCACTCTATTGATGGTCTCACACAAACTCTATCTATGACATCACACACACTTTACGTATGCCAGCTTATGCACTCTACACAATGTCACATCCACTCTTTATGACTTCACACCATTGTAGTTATCACATTACATCCACTGCATTCATGGCATCACACACCCTATATATGACATCACACACATGGCAACCAAACGTTATATCTGCTCTCTGACCCACTATATCTAACACTACATCCACTGTATCTGCGTCACCAAACCCAGGGTATCAATTATACCACACCCACTCTCTGTATGACATCACACAAATTATGTGTGTGACATCATATTCAGTATGCCTGCTATCACAACAACTGTTTATGACATTACACCCCTCTATGTATAACATCACACCCACTATATTTATGACATCATATACAATATGTATGCTATCACCATACTGCTTTCATGACAACAAAACGTCTATACCTGACATCTCACCCACCATATTTGACATCACAGCCACTGTATCTGTGTCATCACACAGATGGCACACACATCTGTATCGATGTATCCCTCTATCGATGATGTCACAACAAGTGTGTAAGTCATCACACTTGGCACACGTAATGCATCATACCCAATCTACATCACATCACATTCACACTTTATGACATCAATAATCATGTTTTATGACATCACAAACACTGCATTCATGACATTAGATCTCCTCTATATGACATCACATCCACTCTTTCGGACCTCACACCACTTTATGTATGACATCAAGTCCGCTGTATCGGACCTCACATCCACTGTATCTGTGTCATCACACCACCCTATTGATGACATCACAGCCACTATATGGATGGTATCACATCCAGTATATCTGTGACATCATATACCCTATATTTATGACATAATATCCACTAAGTATGACATGACAACACTCTTTGTGGTTGACAGCACACTCGGCACATGTGTGACATCCTTTGCCCTGCAGATGACATCGCATCCACTCTATCACACCAAACCACAGTATTTATGATGTCACATCCACTTCAGGCATGACATCACACACCCTGTATCAGACATTGTACCCACTGTATCTTTGTCATCACAACCTCTCTACTGATATCACACCCACTTTTGAATGACATCACACCCACCTTCTGTGTGACATCATATGCACTATATATAACATCACATCCAATCCTATGTCATCACACTACAGTACTTAGGGCATCACAACCTCTATATATGAAACCACATCCAGTATGTAGGGCAACATATACACTATACATGAGCCATCACAGCCACTCTCAGTGTATTCACACATAGTGAGGACATCATAGTGTGATGTATAGAGAACATCACACCAACTCTTTGTATGACATTACACTCGCTATATGTGTGGCATCCTTTACACTATACAAAACATCACATCTTCACTTTATTACCTCAAACCACAGGCTTTATGTCATCACACCCACTATATTGGACATCGTGTCCACTCTATGTGTTTCACCACATCCACTGTATTGATGATATCAAACCAACTGTATTTCTGAGATCACATCTGCTATAATTCATAACATCATATCCATTCTATATGACATGACAGCCACTGTACAACATCACAACCACTGCATTCATGACATCAGATTGCCTACATATGATATCAGCTACAGGGTTTATGACGTCTCATCGCCTCTACCTTTGACATCACAGAAACTACGTTTGTGAATACATGTCAACTATATTTCACAACAAACACACGGTGCTAAAACAATACAACCACTATATCTGAAATCACAACCTCCATATGTGTATCTGTGTGTTCACACACACTGTATCGATGATATAACACACAGTGTATTTATGACATGGCAACTACAATATTTATGGCACAATATCCACTGTATATGACATCTCACCCACGATTTATGACATCACAACACTCTATCCATTACATCAGTCTATTATATCTCATATCAAACTGATTATATCTGACAGCATATCCACTGTATATCTCTAATCGCACCCAGATTATCGATCATATAATCCCCATTGTATGTATGATAACACAGGCACAATATGTATTACATCATACGAATACATATGACATGACATCCACTCTATAAGATATCACACCACGCTATGATATTCACACACACTGTACTCATGCCATCACACACAACATACCTGTCATCGCTTCCACACTAGCTGAGCTATCACTTACAATGTATTGACTATAGCACATCCTCAACATGTGTGATATCACACCCACTATATGTATGACATCATATTAATTCTATGTGACATCACAACCACTTTTTATGACATCACAAGACTGTATTCATGACATCACATCCACACTACTCCTGATATCACGCCCACTGTATATCCCATGACATAAACTCTACTTGTGACATCACAGCCACTGTAACTATGACAAGACACCTACTATGTTTTTGACATTATAATCAGTGTATATGATATCTCACATGGTGAATGAACGGCAACACAAGGACTGTATCTGACATGATACCCAATGTATCTGTGTAATCAAACCGACTTGATTGATGACATAACACCCTATGTACATACGAAATCACACCCACTGCATGTATGACACCATATGCACTTTATATGACATCACTTCCACTCTTGCTGTCAACACACCATTTTTTGTATGTCATGGCACACACCCTGTTTATGACATCATATGTATTATATATGACATCACCCATATTGTGTGTATGACAACCCATGCTCTATATCTGACTTGAAACCCCTTAAAACTGCCATCTCATCCACTCTGTATGTCATCACACATACTATGTCGAATCCATCACACCTACTTTGTAAGACATCACAGGTAGCATATGTATGCCATCATATGCGTTATACATGACATCATATCCACACTTTATGACAACAGCCCTTACTCTTTGTGACATCACAGGCACTATATTCATTACATCACACGCATTGTATATGACATCTTATCTACTCTGTATGATGTCACATTCACTACGTGTGTTACATCACCCAATGACTCTATTTATGTCATCAAACATTATATGTTTATGACATATTCACTTGTTATGGCATCATGCACAGTGTTATGACCGCACAACCATTGTGTACCTTCACAGCCACTATGCCTGACATTACACTCAGTGTATTTCTGACATTACACACAATGTACCGATTTTATGAAAAGGAGCGAATGTATGTCATCACAGTCTCTATAAGTATGACACCATATGCACTACATATGACATCACATCCACTCTTTATAACATCACAACACTTTATTTATGACGTCAGTTCTACTATATATAACATCACATCCACTCTATCTGAAATCACATCCACTGTATCTGTAATCACACCCACTCTATCTATGATATTACAGCCACCCTATGTATGATATCACATACAGTATCCATGTGACATCCTGTCCACTATATTTATGACAGCGTATCCACTCTGTATGACAACACAAAACTGTGTGTTTTTGATACCCCACTCATCATATGTGTAACATCATTTGCATGACATCACATGCAAATGTGACATGACATCACACCCACTGTATCAGACATTGCACCCACTGTATCTTTGTCATCACAAGCTCTCCACTAACCTCATACACACTTTTGTATGACACCGTACCCACTATATGTGTGACATCATATGCACTATATATAACATCATATCAACTCCTCATGTCATTACACTACTTATGATATCATAGCCTCTATATATGAAACCACATGCAGTATGTAGGGCCACATACACACTATACATGCGACATCACAGCCCCTAATCGGTGTCATGACTCTCGCTCTATTGACCACATCACGCACACTCTGTATTACATCACACTCGGATAATGTATGGCATCCTTTGCACTATACAAGACATCACATCTTCGCTTTATGACATCAAGCCACCATTTTTATGACATCACACCGACTATATTTGACATCATATCCACTGTATCTGTGTCATCACATCCACTTTATTGATGATATCACCCAACTGAATATTTGAGATATCATCCACTATATATGATGATATCATATCTATTGTATATGACATCACAGCCACTGAATGTGTGTCATCACACCCACCCTTTCAATGATATAACACCCTTTGTATGTAGGACATCACACCTACTCTATGTATAATATCATATACACTCTATAAAGCTCCACGTCCACATTTTATGACATCACAAAATATTTTTATGACATCACAAGCACTGTATTCATGACATCAGACCACTATATCTGAAGTGACATCCACTGTATCTGTGTCATCACAATGACTTTATTGATGGTCTCACACCAACTATATGTATGACATCACACCCACTTTACGTATGCCAGCTTATGCACTCTACACAACGTCACATCCACTCTTTATGACTTCACACCATTGTAGTTATCACATTACATGCACTGCATTCATGGCATCACACACCCTATATATGACATCACACACATATAAACACAAACGTTATATCTGCTATCTGACCCAGTATATCTAACACTACATCCACTGTATCTGTGTCATCAAACCCAAGGTATCAATTATACCACACCCATTCTCTGTATGACATCACACACACTGTATGTGTGACATCATATTCAGTATGCCTGCTATCACAACAACTATTTATGACATTATACCCCTCTATGTATAACATCACAACCAGTATATTTATGACATCATATACAATATGTATGCTATCACCATACTGCTTTCAGGACAACACAACGACTACACCTGACATCTCACCCACCATATTTGACATCACAGCCACTGTATCTGTGTCATCACACAGATGGCACACACATCTGTATCGATGTATCACTGTATCGATGACGTCTAACAAGTGTGTAAGTCATCACATGTGGCATACATAGGGCATCATACCCAATCTACATCACATCATATTCGCACATTATGACATCAATGATCATGTTTTATGACATCACAAACACTGTATTCATGATATCAGATCTCCTCTATATGACATCACATCCACTCTTTAGGACATTACACCACTTTATATATGACATCAAGTCCGCTGTATCTGACCTCACATCCACTGTGTCTGTGTCATCACACCCACCTTATCGATGACATCACAGCCACTATATGTATGGTATCACATCCAGTATATCTGCGACATCATATACCCTATATTTATGACATAATATCCACTAAATATGACATCACAATACTCTTTGTGGATGACACCATGCTCATCACATGTGTGACATCCTTTGCTTTGCAGATGACATCGCATCCACTCTATCACAGCAAACCACAGTATGTATGATGTCACAACCACTTCAGGCATGATATCACACCCACTGTATCAGACATTGTACACACTGTATCTTTGTCATCACAACCTCTCCACTGATATCACACCCACTTTTAAATGACATCACACCCACCTTCTCTGTGACAACATATGCACTATATATAACATCACATCCAATCCTTATGTCATCACACTACTGTACTTTGGACATCACAGCCTCTATATATGAAACCACATACAGTATGTAGAGCAACATATACACTGTACATGAGACATCACAGCCACTATCTGTGTCCTCACAAATAGTGAGGACATCATAGTGTGATGTATAGGGAACATCACACCCACTCTTTGTATGACATTACACTCGCGATATGTGTGGCATCCTTTGCACTATACAAAACATCACATCCTCCCTTTATGACCTCAAACCACGGGCTTTATGTTATCACACCCACTATATTGGACATCGTGTCCACTCTATGTGTGTCACCACATCCACTGTTTTGATGATATCACACCTACTGTATTTCTGAGATCACATCCGCTATAATTCACAACTTCATATCCATTCTATATGACATGACAGACACTGTATGACATCACAACCACTGCATTCATGACATCAATTTGCCTACATATGATATCAGCTACAGGTTTTATGATATCTCATCCCCTATACCTGTGACATCACAGAAACTATGTTTGTGAATACGTGTCAACTATATTTCACAAGAAACACATGGTTCTAAGACAATACAACCACTATATCTGAAATCACAACCTCCATATGTGTATCTGTGTGTTCACACACACTGTATCAATGATATAACACACACTGTATTTATGACATGGCACCTACAATATTTATGGCACAGTATGCACTGTATATGACATCTCACCCACAATTTATGACATCACAACACTCTATCCATTACATCAGTCTATTATATCTCATATTAAACTGATTATATCTAACAGCACATTCACTGTATCTCTCTCATCACACCCAGATTATCGATCATACAATCCCCATTGTATGTATATTAACACAGGCACAATATGTATGACATCATATGAATACGTATGACATGACATCCACTCTTTAAGATATCACACAACCCTATGACATTCACACACACTATACTCATGTCATCACACAGAGCATACCTGTCATTGCTTCCACTCTAGCTGAGCTATCACTTACAATATATTGACTATAGCACATCCTCAATATGTGTGATATCAAACCCACTATATGTATGATATCATATGAATTCCATGTGACATCACATCCAGTCTTTATGACATCACAAGACTGTATTCATGATATCACACCCACACAACTCCTGACATCATACCCACTGTATATAACATGACATAAACTCTACTTGTGATATCACAGCCACTGTAACTATGACAAGACACCTACTATGTTTTTGACATTATACTCAGTGTATATGACATCTCACATGGTGAATGAATGGCAACACAAGGACTGTATCTGACATGATATCCAATGTATCTGTGTCATCAAACTCACTTGATTGATGACCTTACACCCTTTGTACATATGAAATCACACCTACTGCATGTATGACACCATATGCACTTTATATGACATCACTTCCACTCTTGCTGGAAACACACCATTTTTTGTATGTCTTGGCACACACTCTGTTTATGACATCATATGTATTATATATGACATCACACATATTGTGTGTATGACAACAAAAGCTCTATATCTGACTTGAAACACGTTAAAACTGCCATCTCATCCACTCTATATGTCATCACACACACTATGTCGAATCCATCACACCTACTTTGTAAGACATCCCAGGTGGCATATGTATGCCATCATATGCGTTATACATGACATCATATCCACACTTTATGACAACAGCCCTTACTCTTTATGACATCACAGGCACTATATTCATTACATCACACGCATTATATATGACATCTCATCTACTCTGTATGATGTCACATTCACTATGTGTGTTTCATCACACAATGACTCTATCTATGTCATCAAACACTATATGTTTATGACATATTCACTTGAT
>JAGTXW010001337.1:1986542-2001646 GCA_020226075.1 Hydropotes inermis
CACCATTGTAATTATCACATTTCATCCACTGCATTCATGGCATCACATACTCTAAATATGACATCACACACATGGCAGCAGAAACGTTATATCTGCTATTTGACCCACTATATCTAACACTACATCCACTGTATCTGTTTCATCACCCCAGGGTATCAATTATACCACACCCACTCTCTGTATGACGTCACACACACTATATGTGTGACATCATATTCAGTATGCATGCTGTGACAACTGTTTATGACATTATACCCCTCTATGTATAACATCATACCCAGTATATTTATGACATCATATCCAATATGTATGCTATCACCATACTGCTTTCATGACAACATAACGACTACACCTGACATCTCACCCACCGTATTTGACATCACAGCCACTGTATCTGTGTCATCACACAGATGGCACACACATCTGTATCGATGTATCGCTGTATCGATGACATCACAACAAGTGTGTAAGTCATCACACTTGGCCCACGTAGGGCATCATACCAAATCTACATCACATCACATTCACACTTTATGACATCAATGAACATGTTTTATGACATCACAAACACTGCATTCATGACAAAAGATCTCTTCTACATGACATCACACCACTTTATCTATGACATCAAGTCTGCTGTTTCTGACCTCACGTCCACTGTATCTGTGTCATCACACCTACCCTATCGATGACATCACAGCCACTATATGGATGGTATCACATCCAGTATATCTGTGACATCATATACCCTATATTTATGACATAATATCCACTAAGTATGACATCACAACACTCTGTGTTGATGACACCTCCATCGGCCCAAGTGTGACATCCATTGCCCTGCAGATGACATCGCATCCACTCTATCACACCAAACCACAGTATTTATGATGTCACATCCACTTCAGGCCTGACAACACACCCCCTGTATCAGCATTGCACCCACTGTATCTGTGTCATCACAACCTCTCCATTGATATCACACGCACTATTGAATGACATCACACCCACCTTCTGTGTGACATCATATGCACTATATATAACATCACATCCAATCCTTATGTCATCACAATGCTGTACTTAGGACATCACTGCCTCTATATATGAAACCACATCTAGTATGTAGGGCAACATATACACTATACATGAGACATCACAGCCACTATCTGTGTCCTCACAGGTAGTGAGGACATCATAGTGTGGTGAATAGAGAACATCACACGAACTCTTTTTATGACATTACACTCGCCATATATGTGGCATCCTTTGCACTATACAAAACATAACATCCTCACTTTATGACCTCAAACCACCATGTTTATGTCATCACACCCACTATATTGGACATCGTGTACAGTGTATCTGTGTCAATGCATCCACTCTATTGATGATATCACACCAACTGTATTTCTGAGATCACATCCACTATAATTCACAACATCATATCCATTCTATATGACATGACAGCCACTGTACGACATCACAACCACTGCATTCATGACATCACATTGCCTACATATGACATCAGCTCCAGGGATTATGACATCTCATCCCCTATACCTGTGACATCACAGACACTATGTTTGTGAATAGATATCAACTATGTTTCACATCAAACACACGGTGCTAAGACAATACAACCACTAGATCTGAAATCACAACCTCCATTGGTGTATCTGTGTGTTCACACACACTGTATCGATGATATAACACACACTGTATTTATGACATGACACCTACAATTCTTATGGCACAATATGCACTGTATATGACATCTCACCCAGGATTTATGACATCACAACACTCTAACAATTACAACAGTCTATTACATCTCATATCAACTGATTATATCTGACAGCACATCCACGGTATCTCTGTCATCACAACCAGATTATCGATCATATAACCCCAATTATATGTATGATAACACAAGCAAAATATATATGACATCATATGAATACATATGACATGACATCCACTCTTTAAGATATCACACCATGCTATGACATTCACACACACTATACGCATGTCATCACACCCAGCATACCTGTCATCACATAAACTCTAGCTGAGCTATCACTTACAATGTATTGATTATAGCACATCTTCAATATGGGTGATATCACACCCACTATATGTATGACATCATATGAATTCTATGTGACATCACAACCACTCTTTATGACATCACAAGACTGTATTCATGACATCACATCCACACTGTCCCTGACATCACAAACACTCTATATGACATGACATAAACTCTACTTGTGACATCACAGCCACTGTAACTATGACAAGACACCTACTATCTTTTTGATATTATACTCAGTGTATATGACATCTCACATGGTGAATGAATGACAACACAATGAATGTATCTGACATGATACCCAATTTATCTGTGTAATCGAAGCCACTTGATTGATGACATCACACCCTATGTACGTACGAAATCACACCCACTGCTCATATGACACCATGTGCACTTTATATGACATCACTTCCACTCTTGCTGGCAATACACCGTTGTTTGTACGTCATGGTATACACTCTGTTTATGACATCATATATATTATATATGACGTCACCCATACTGTGTGTATGAGTACCCAAGCTATATATCTGACTTGAAACCAGTTAAAACTGCCATCTCATCCACTCTATATGTCATCACACAATCTCTGTCGAATACATCACACCTACTGTGTAAGACATCACAGGTGGCATATGTATGCCATCATATGCATTATACATAACATCATATCCACACTTTATGACAACAGCCCTTACTCTTTTTGTCATCACAGACACTATATTCATTACATCACATGCATTATATATGACATCTCATCTACTCTCTATGATGTCACATTCACTATGTGTGCTACATCACAGAATGATTCTATTTATGTCATCAAACACTATATGTTTATGACATATTCACTTGATATGGCATCACACACAGTGTTATGACCACACAACCATTGTGTGCCTTCACAGCCACTATGCCTGACATTACACTCTGTGTATTTTTGACATTACACACAATGTACCGATTTTATGAAAAAGATTGAATATATGTCATCACAGCCTCTATATGTATGACACCATATGCACTACATATGATACGACATCCACTCTTTATGACATCACAGCACTTTATTTATGACGTCAGTTCTACTATATCTAACATCATATCCACTGTATCTGTGTAATCACACCTAGTCTCTCAATGATATCACTGTCACCCTATGTATGAGATCACATACAGTATACATGTGACATCCTATCCACTATATTTATGACATCATATCCACTATGTATGACAACACAACACTGTGTGTTTTTGATACCCCAGTCGGCATATGTGTGACATCATTTGCACTACAGATGATATCACATCCACTCTATCACACGAAACCCCAGTATTTATGATGTCACATCCACTTCAAGCATGACATCACACCCATTCTATCAGACATCACACCCACTGTATCTTTGTCATCACAACCTCTGCACTGAAATCATACCCTCTTTTATATGACATCATACCCACTATATGTGTGACATCATATGCACTCTATATAACATCATATCAACACTTATGTCATCACACTACTGTACTTATGACATCACAGCCTCTAAACATGAAACCACATCCACTATGTAGGGACACATACACACTATTCATGCGACATCACAGCCACTAATTGGTGTCATCACTCTCTCTCTATTTACAACATCAAACGCACTCTGTATGACATCACACTCGGATAATGTATGGCATCTTTTGCACTATACAAGACATCACATCCTCGCTTTATGACATCAAGCCACCATTTTTATGACATCACACCCACTATATCTGACATCATATTCACTGTGTCTGTGTCATCACATCCACTGTATTGATGATATCACAGCAACTGAATTTTTGAGATCTCATCCGCTATATATGACGAAACATATCCATTGTATATGACATCACAGCCACTGAATGTGTGTCATCACACCCACCCTTTCAATGATATAATACCCTTTGTATGTAGGATATCATAACCACTCTATGCATAATATCATATACACTCTATAAAGCACCACGTGCACATGTTATGACATCACACCACATTTTTTATGACATCACAAGCACTGTATTCATGACATCACCCCAGTATATCTGAAATGGCATCCACCATATCTGTGTCATCACAATGATTCTATTGATGGTCTCACACAAACTGTATGTATGACATCACACCCACTTTACTTATTCCAGCTTATGCACTCTACACAATGTCACATCCACTCTTTATGACTTCACACCATTGTAGTTATCACATTACATCCACTGCATTCATGCCATCACACACCCTATATATGATATCACACACATGGCAACACAAACGTTATATCTGCTCTCTGACCCACTATATCTAACACTACATCCACTGTATCTGCGTCATCAAACACAGGGTATCAATAATACTACACCCACTCTCTGTATGACATCACACAAATTATGTGTGTGACATCATATTCAGTATGCCTGCTATCACAACAACTGTTTATGACATTATACCCCTCTATGTATAACATCACACCCACTATATTTATGACATCATATACAATATGTATGCTATCACCATACTGCTTTCATGACAACACAACGTCTATACCTGACATCTCACCCACCATATTTGACATCACAGCCACTGTATCTGTGTCATCACACAGATGGCACACACATCTGTATCGATGTATCCCTCTATCGATGATGTCACAAGAAGTGTGTAAGTCATCACACTTGGCACACGTAGGGCATCATACCCAATCTACATCACATCACATTCACACTTTATGACATCAATAATCATGTTTTATGACATCACAAACACTGCATTCATGACATTAGATCTCCTCTATATGACATCACATCCACTCTTTCGGACAGCACACCTCTTTATGTATGACATCAAGTCCGCTGTATCGGACCTCACATCCACTGTATCTGTGTCATCACACCACCCTATCGATGACATCACAGCCACTATATGGATGGTATCACATCCAGTATATCTGTGACATCATATATCCTATATTTATGACATAATATCCATTAAGAATGACATGACAACACTCTTTGTGGTTGACAGCACACTCGGCACATGTGTGACATCCTTTGCCCTGCAACTGACATAGCATTCACTCTATCACACCAAACCACAGTATTTATGATGTCACATTCACTTCAGGCATGACATCACACCCCCTGTATCAGACATTGTACCCACTGTATCTTTGTCATCACAACCTCTCTACTGATATCACACCCACTTTTGAATGACATCACACCCACCTTCTGTGTTACATCATATGCACTATATATAACATCACAACCAATCCTTATGTCATCACACTACAGTACTTAGGACATCACAACCTCTATATATGAAACCACATCCAGTATGTAGGGCAACATATACACTATACATGACACATCACAGCCACTCTCAGTGTCCTCACACATAGTGAGGACATCATACTGTGATGTATAGAGAACATCACACCACCTCTTTGTATGACATTACACTCGCTATATTTGTGGCATCCTTTACACTATACAAAACATTACATCTTCAATTTATGACCTCAAACCACAGGCTTTATCTCATCACACCCACTACACTGGACATCGTGTCCACTCTATGTGTGTCACCACATCCACTGTATTGATGATATCAAACCAACTGTATTTCTGAGATCACATCCGCTATAATTCACAACATCATATCCATTCTATATGACATGACAGCCACTGTACAACATCACAACCACTGCATTCATGACATCAGATTGCCTACATATGATATCAGCTACAGGGTTTATGACGTCTCATCCCCTATACATTTGACATCACAGAAACTACGTTTGTGAATACATGTCAACTATATTTCACAACAAACACACAGTGCTAAAACAATACAACCACTATATCTGAAATCACAAACTCCATATATGTATTTGTGTGTTCACACACACTGTATCGATGATATAACACACAGTGTATTTATGACATGGCACCTACAATATTTATGGCACAATATCCACTGTATATGACATCTCACCCATGATTTATGACATCACAACACTCTATTCATTACATCAGTCTATTATATCTCATATCAAACTGATTATATCTGACAGCACATCCACTGTATATCTCTAATCGCACCCAGATTATCGATCATATAATCCCCATTCTATGTATGATAACACAGGCACAATATGTATTACATAATACGAATACATATGACATGACATCCACTCTTTAAGATATCACACCACGCTATGATATTCACACACGCTATACTCATGCCATCACACACAACATACCTGTCATCGCATCCACTGTAGCTGAGCTATCACTTACAATGTATTGACTATAGCACATCCTCAACATGTGTGATATCACACCCACTATATGTATGACATCATATTAATTCTATGTGACATCACAACCTCTTTTTATGACATTACAACACTCTATTCATGACATCACATCCACACTACTCCTGATATCACACCCACTGTATATAACATGACATAAACTCTACTTGTGACATCACAGCCACTGTAACTATGACAAGACACCTACTATGTTTTTGACATTATACTCAGTGTATATGATATCTCACTTGGTGAATGAATGGCAACACAAGGACTGTATCTGACATGATACCCAATGTATCTGTGTAATCAAACCGACTTGATTGATGACATAATACCCTATGTACATATGAAATCACACACACTGCATGTATGACACCATATGCACTTTATATGACATCACTTCCACTCTTGCTGGCAACACACCATTTTTTGTATGTCAGGGCACACACCCTGTTTATGACATCATATGTATTATATATGACATCACCCATATTGTGTGTATGACAACCCATGCTCTATATCTGACTTGAAACCCCTTAAAACTGCCTTCTCATCCACTCTGTATGTCATCACACATACTATGTTGAATCCATCACACCTACTTTGTAAGACATCACAGGTAGCATATGTATGCCATCATATGCATTACACATGAAATCATATCCACATTTTATGACAACAGCCCTTCCTCTTTGTGACATCACAGGCACTGTATTCATTACATTACACGCATTGTATATGACATCTTATCTACTCTGTATGATGTCACATTCACTATGTGTGTTACATCACACAATGACTCTATCTATGTCATCAAACACTATATGTTTATGACATATTCACTTGTTATGGCATCATGCAGTGTTATGACCACACAACTATTGTGTACCTTCACAGCCACTATGCCTGACATTACACTCAGTGTATTTCTGACATTACACACAATATACCAATTTTATGAAAAGGAGTGAATGTATGTCATCACAGTCTCTATAAATATGACACCATATGCACTACATATGACATTACATCCACTCTTTATAACATCACAACACTTTATTTATGACGTCAGTTCTACTATATATAACATCACATCCACTCTATCTGAAATCACATCCACTGTATCTGTAATCACACCCACTCTATCTATGATATTACAGCCACCCTATGTATGATATCACATACAGTATCCATGTGACATCCTGTCCACTATATTTATGACATCATATCCACTCTGTATGACAACACAAAACTGTGTTACTCATCATATGTGTAACATCATTTGCATGACATCACATGCAAATGTGACATGACATCACACCCACTGTATCAGACATTGCACCCACTTTATCCTTGTCATCACAAATCTCCACTAATTTCATACACACTTTTGTATGACATCGTACCCAATATATGTGTGACATCATATGCACTCTATATAACATCATATCACCTCCTCATGTCATTACACTACTCTACTTATGACATCACAGCCTCTATATATGAAACCACATCCAGTATGTAGGGCCACATACACACTATACATGCGACATCACAGCCCCTAATCGGTGTCATGACTCTCGATCTATTGACAACATCACGCACACTCTGTATTACATCACACTCAGATAATGTATGGCATCCTTTGCACTATACAAGACATCACATCTTTGCTTTATGACATCAAGCCACCATTTTTATGACATCACACCCACTATATTTGACATCGTATCCACTGTATCTGTGTCATCACATCCACTTTATTGATGATATCACCCCAACTGAATATTTGAGATCTCATCCAATATATATGATGACATCATATCTATTGTATATGACATCACAGCCACTGAATGTGTGTCATCACACCCACCCTTTCAATGATGTAACACCCTTTGTATGTAGGACATCACAGCTACTCAATGTATAATATCATATACACACTATAAAGCTCCACGTCCACATATTATGACATCACAAATCATTTTTATGACATTACAAGCACTGTATTCATGACATCAGACCACTATATCTGAAATGGCATCCACCATATCTGTGTCATCACAATGACTCTATTGATGGTCTCACACCAACTATATGTATGACATCACACCGACTTTACGTATGCCAGCTTATGCACTCTACACAACGTCACATCCACTCTTTATGACTTCACACCATTGTAGTTATCACATTACATCCACTGCATTCATGGCATCACACACCCTATATATGACACCACACACATGGTAACACAAACGTTATATCTGACCCACTATATTTAACACTACATCCACTGTATCTGTGTCATCACCCCAGGGTATCAATTATACCACACCCACTCTCTGTATGACGTCACACACACTATATGTGTGACATCATATTCAGTATGCATGCTATGACAACTGTTTATGACATTATACCCCTCTATGTATAACATCACATCCAATCCTTATGTCATCACACTACTGTACTTTGGACATCACAACCTCTATATATGAAACCACATCCAGTATGTAGAGCAACATATACACTGTATATGAGACATCACAGCCACTGTGTCCTAACAAATAGTGAGGACATCATAGTGTGATGTATAGGGAACATCACACCCACTCTTTGTATGACATTACACTCGCGATAAGTGTGGCATCCTTTGCACTATACAAAACATCACATCCTCACTTTATGACCTCAAACCACGGGCTTTATGTCATCACACCCACTATATTGGACATTGTGTCCACTGTTTCTGTGTCACCACATCCACTCTATTGATGATATCACACCAACTGTATTTCTGAGATCACATCCGCTATAATTCACAATATCATATCCATTCTATATGACATGACAGACACTGTACGACATCACAACCACTGCATTCATGACATCAAATTGCCTACATATGATATCAGCTACAGGGTTTATGACGTCTCATCCCCTATACATTTGACATCACATAAACTACGTTTGTGAATACATGTCAACTATATTTCACATCAAACACACGGTGCTAAGACAATACAACCACTGTATCTGAAATCACAACCTCCATATGTGTATCTATGTGTTCACACACACTGTATCAATGATATAACACACACTGTATTTATGACATGGCACCTACAATATTTATGGCATAGTATGCACTGTATATGACATCTCACCCACGATTTATGACATCACAACACTCTATCCATTTCATCAGTCTATTGTATCTCATATCAAACTGATTATATCTAACAGCACATCCACTGTATCTCTCTCATCACACCCAGATTATTGATCATATAATCCCCATTGTATGTATGATAACACAGGCACAATATGTATTACATCATATGAATACATATGACATGACATCCACTCTTTAAGATATCACACAACCCTATGACATTCACACACACTATACTCATGTCATCACACCCAGTATACCTGTCATCGCTTCCACTGTAGCTGAGCTATCACTTACAATGTATTGACTATAGCACATCCTCAATATGTGTGATATCACACCCACTATATGTATGATATCATATGAATTCCATGTGACATCACATCCACTCTTTATGACATCACAAGACTGTATTCATGATATCACACCCACACAACTCCTGACATCTCACCCACTGTATATAACATGACATAAACTCTACTTGTGACATCACAGCCACTGTAACTATGACACCTACTATGTTTTTGACATTATCCTCAGTGTGTATGACATCTCACATGGTGAATAAATGGCAACACAAGGACTGTATTTGACATGATATCCAATGTATCTGTGTAATCAAACCCACTTGATTGATGACCTTACACCCTATGTATGTACAAAATCACAGACACTGCATGTATGACACCATATGCACTTTATATGACATCACTTCCACTCTTGCTGGCAACACACCATTTTTTGTATATCTTGGCAAACACTCTGTTTATGACATCATATGTATTATATATGACATCACCCATATTGTGTGTATGACAACCCAAGCTCTATATCTGCCTTGAAACACGTTAAAACTGCCATCTCATCCACTCTATATGTCATCACACACACTATGTCGAATCCATCACACCTACTTTGTAAGACATCCCAGGTGGCATATGTATGCCATCATATGCGTTATACATGACATCATATCCACACTTTATGACAACAGCCCTTACTCTTTATGACATCACAGGCACTATATTCATTACATCACATGCATTATATATGACATCTCATCTACTCTGTATGATGTCACATTCACTATGTGTGTTTCATCACACAATGACTCTATCTATGTCATCAAACACTATATGTTTATGACATATTCACTTGATATGGCATCACCCACAGTGTTATGACCAGACAACCTTTGTGTACCTACACAGCCACTATGCCTGATATTACACTCAGTGTATTTTTGAAAATACACACAATGTACCGATTTTTTGAAAAGGAGTGAATGTATGTCATCATAGTCTCTATATATATGACACCATATGCACTACATATGATATCACATCCACTCTTTATAACATCACAACACTTTATTTATGATGTCAGTTCTACTATATCTAACATCACATCCCCTCTATCTGAAATCACGTCCACTGTATCTGTGTAATCACTCCCACTCTATGTATGATATCACAGCCACCCTATGTATGATATCACATACAGTATAAATGTGACACCCTGTCCACTATATTTATGACATCATATCCACTCTGTATGACAACACAGCACTGTGTGTTGTTGATAACCCACTCATCATGTGTGTGATATCATTTGCATGATGTCACATGCAAATGTGACATGACATCACAACCACTGTATCAGACATCGCACCCACTCTATCTTTGTCATCACAAGCTCTCCACTGATCTCATACCCACTTTTGTATGACATCGTACCCACTATATGTGTGACATCATCTGCACTCTATATATCATCATATCAACTCCTTATGTCATCACACTACTCTACTTATGACATCACAGCCTCTATATATGAAACCACATACAATATATAGGGCCACATGTACACTATACGTGTGACATCACAGCCACTAATCGGTGTCATCACTCTCACTCTATTGACCACATCACACATACTCTGTACTGCATCACACTCGCCATATGTGTGGCATCTTTTGCACTATACAAGACATCATATCCTCACTTTATGACATCAAGCCACCATTTTTATGACATCACACCCGCTATATTTGACATCATATCTACTGTATCTTTGTCATCACATCCACTCTATTCATGATATCACACCAACTGAATTTTTGACATCTCATCCCCTATATATGATGACATCATATCCATTGTATATGACATCACAGCCACTGAATATGTGTCATCACACCCACCCTTTCAACGATATAACACCCTTTGTATGTAGGACAT
The DNA here is from genome assembly GCA_020226075.1 of Hydropotes inermis. NCBI lineage: Eukaryota > Metazoa > Chordata > Mammalia > Artiodactyla > Cervidae > Hydropotes > Hydropotes inermis. The sequence continues at coordinate 1,998,414 of JAGTXW010001337.1, forward strand.
CACACCCACTCTATGGATAATATCATATACACTCTATAAAGCACCACGTCCACATTTTATGACATCAAACCACATTTTTTATGACATCGCAAGCACTGTATTCATGACATCACCCCATTATATCTGAAATGGCATCCACCATATCTGTGTCATCACAATGACTCTATTGATTGTCTCACACCAACTCTATGTATGACATCACACTCACTTTACTTATGCCAGCTTATGCACTCTACATAACGTCACATCCACTCTTTATGACTTCACACCATTGTAGTTATCACATTACATCCACTGCATTCATGGCTTCACACACCCTATATATGACATCACACACATGGCAGCACAAACGTTATATCTGCTATCTGACCGACTATATCTAACACTACATCCACTCTATCTGTGTCATCAAACCCAGAGTATCAATTATACCACACCATTTCTCTGTATGACATCACAAACACTGTATGTGTGACATCATATTCAGTATGCATGCTATCACAACAACTCTTTATGACATTATACCCCTCTATGTATAACATCACACCCAGTATATTTATGACATCCTATCCAATATGTATGCTATCACCATACTGCTTTCAGGACAACACAACGACTATACCTGACATCTCACCCGCCTTATTTTATGTCACAGCCACTGTATCTGTGTCATCACACAGATGGCACACACATCTGTATCGATGTATCACTGTATCAATGACATCACAACAAGTCTGTAAGTCATCACACTTGGCACACATAGGGCATCATACCCAATCTACATTACATCATATTCACACTATATGACATCAATGATCATGTTTTATGACATCACAAACACTGCATTCATGACATCAGATCTCCTCTATATGACATCACATCCACTCTTTAGGACATCACACCACTTTCTGTATGACATCAAGTCCGCTGTATCATCTGACCTCACATCCACTGTATTTGTGTCATCACACCCACCCTATCGATGACATCACAGCAACTATATGGATTGTATCACATCCAGTATATCTGTGACATCATATACCCTATATTTATGACATAATATCCACTAAGTATGATATCACAACACTCTTTGTGGATAACACCACACTCGGCACATGTATGACATCCTTTGCCCTGCAGATGGCATCGCATCCACTCTATCACACCAAACCACAGTATTTATGATGTCATATCCACTTGAGTCATGACATCACACCCACATTCTGTGTGACATCATATGCACTATATATAACCTCACATCCAATCCTTATGACATCACACTACTGTACTTAGGACATCACAACCTCTATATATGAAACCACATCCATATGTAGAGCAACATATACACTATACATGAGACATCACAGCCACTATCTGTGTCCTCACAGATAGTGAGGACATCATAGTGTGATGTATAGAGAACATCACACCCACTCTTTTTATGACATTACTCTTGCCATATGTGTGGCATCCTTTGCACTATACAAAACATCACATCCTCACTTTATGACCTCAAACCACAGTGTTTATGTCATCACACCCACTATATTGGACATTGTGTCCACTGTATCTGTGTCACCACATCCACTTTATTGATGATATCACACCAACTGAATTTCTGAGATCTCTTTTGCTATATATGACGATATCATATCCATGGTATATGACATCACAGCCACTGAATGTGTGTCATCATACCCACCCTTTCAACGATATAACACCCTCTGTATGTAGGACATCACACCCACTCTATGTATAATATCCTATACACTCTATAAAGCACCACGTCCACATTTTATTACATCCCACCACATTTTTATGACATCACAAGCACTGTATTCATGACATCACCCCACTATATCTGAAATGGCATCCACCATATCTGTGTCATCACAATGACTCTATTGATGGTCTCACACAAACTGTATGCATGGCATCACACCCACTTTACGTATACCAGCTTATGCACTCTACACAACATCACATCCACTCTTTATTACTTCACACCATTGTAGTTATCACATTACATTCACTGCATTCATGGCATCACACACCCTATATATGACATCACACACATGGCAACACAAACGTTATATCTGCTATCTGACCCACTATATCTAACACTACATCCACTGTATATGTGTCATCAAAACCAGGGTATCACAACAACTGTTTATGACATTATACCCCCTCTATGTATAACATCACACCCAGTATATTTATGACATCATATCCAATATGTATGTTATCACCACACTGCTTTCAGGACAGCACAATGACTATACCTGACATATCACCCACCATATTTTACATCATAGCCACTGTATCTGTGTCATCACACAGATGGCACACACATCTGTATCGATGTATCACTGTATTGATGACGTCACAACAAGTGTGTAAGTCATCACACTTGGCACACTTGGCACACATCACATCACATTAACACTTTATGACATCAATGATCATGTTTTATGACATCACAAACACTGCATGCATGACATCAGATCTCCTCTATATGACATCACATCCACTCTTTAGGACATCACACCACTTTATGTATGACATCAAGTCCACTGTATCTGACCTCACATCCACTGTATCTGTGTCATCACATCCACCCTATCAATGACATCACAGCCACTATATGGATGGTATCACATCCAGTATATCTGTGACATCATATACCCTATATTTATGACCTAATATCCACTAAGTATGACATCACAACACTCTGTGTGGATGACACCACACTCGGTACATGTGTGACATACTTTGCACTGCAGATGACATCGCATCCACTCTATCACAGGAAACCACAGTATATATGATGTCACATCCACTTCAGGCATGACATCACATCACATTCACACTTTATGACATCAATGATCATGACATCAATGATCATACAATCCCCATTGTATGTGTGATAACACAGGCACAATATGTATGACATCACATGAATATATATGATATGACATCCACTCTTTAAAATATCACACAACACTATGACATTCACACACACTATACTCATGTCTTCACACCCAGCATACCTGTCATCGCTTCCACTGTAGCTGTTATCACTTACAATGTATTGATTATAGCACATCTGCAATATGTGTGATATCACACCCACTATATATATGACATCATATGAATTCTATGTGACATCACAACCACTCTTTATGACATCACAAGACTGTATTCATAACATCACATCCACACTACTCCTG